>JARHVA010005185.1:735000-1180000 GCA_037957365.1 Torreya grandis | reverse complement strand
ATGTGTGATATAAGATTATAGATAAACATTTATCAATTAACATGCAACATATCATTCCTAAAACTATTAGACTAGAACAAACATATTTTATCCAAATTTACTAAATCATAGATAACATTATTGTACTTTGGGAAGGTATAGAATGGGCCCATGCCTTTTGGTAATGGAAATTATTTCTAAAAATTGATTTTTAAAAGAAATAAAACTATATTAAATGCCCTATTATCTTCCATGTTAAAGGCTTTAGGATTTAGATATTAATTTTTCTTTTCTATTCAATTTTTTTTCAAATGCCTTGGCTTGTCTGACCATTACTATCCACAAGTCTGAGAACTTTGGGCTCTTTCACTTTAACATAAAAATGATTCCACTTGGTCAAGTGATATATGTTTTACACATTGAAGATTTTAGATACCTATTTTTTCTATAGGTAAACAATAGCTTATTAGATGAATTGTACTTTCCTATAGGTATAGTCAATTTTTTAATGATCACTTTACAAATGACTCTTCCCTTACTGCTATAGAGAATAATGATAATTTCAATTAATTATTGAATTTCACTAATACTTTTTGAAAAGCATCAAGATCTAATATGCATTGGGATACACCTCAATACTTTTGGTAGAGCATGATGCTTATGCAAAATTTGATAAGTTATATCCAATAGAAGGGGATTAACAGAAAGAAAAGACTCAAATTATTAGGCATTGATTTTACCTTTGATATTCTCCCCTTTAATAGATGGTAATATTTATTAGAGAGAGTTGTAAAAATATTGTCTACTAGATTTCTAAGCCTTTATCTTTGGTGGGTAAGTTTCAAATATGGACCAAAATTCATTTTCCACTCATGTTTATTAGTCTTCCTATTGGGTGCCCTCAATTTCATCCTATGAAAATCTTTATAAACTATTTAGATCTATACTTTCGTTTAATGATAATAAAACTATCAAGGAGGGATGTGTAACATTGAAATAAGTAGATAAAGTGTTGCTCAATGAACTAAGTGGGTTATTAGTGCTAGAAGGTCTTTCTTTGGCATTACATCTTAGTATCTCTCATTATGGAAAGAATTGTTAGAAAAATATTCATTTTAATCCATTGCTCATTACCTCTTGCCCTCATGAAATTGAGGGCTCTTTTATAGTAAAAATTATATGGAAAGCTTTTAAAAATATTAGAATGTTTATAAAATTGGTAGGAAACAAGTTTATTTATTTTTCTTTCCTTTAAAGATCACAATGTATAATGGTCTCCAATCATGACTACTAGTAGCCTCACACTTACTAATATTATTGGTATACAATTCATTTGGTTATTCAAAAAAATGCATTAACAAAATAATGGATCTTTTCTCTTTTAGATATTGGACTCTTTTACCCATCTTACAAAGGAAATATAAGTTAACAACTTATGATATGCCTTATATCTTATGTATCCAGGAGTTCATAATAGATGTTATGCTACATAAGCTACTCCTTTAGCCACCAGGTGCATGGTGAAATATTGGTCATGGAATTATGACACTACTTTCCAAAATTACCCTTCTTGGTTGTTATATCATATTTTTATTTATTTATTTATTTTTTAGTTCTTGAAAAAATAAACTATTGAAAGAGTTGGAATTTTTCTCCCGAAGAGTGTACTTTCCAACTCAACCAAATATTCAATTCTAAAGTTTAGCCTAAAATCTCCCATTTGATTTGATGTTTAGTTTACCATAGTCTATTACTAGTGGAAGGCTCAAACACATTGGGGCATTACATCTCAAGTTCCTTGCATGTTCTAGAAGATATACATTCAAATAATTATTTTGGAATTTCCCTCGAGCTCATGATGCATGGAAATGGATGAAAAATTAGTTTATAATTCCCACGCATATCCCATCAACTAGAGAATGTATTGTTTTGGAGATCATTCCTAGTGGATGAAATACATATAAAATTCTTATAGATTTTATTTCTAGATCTATAATTCTATTTAAAATTTATAAATATAAAAATGTTTCCATATTAATAATGTGGCTTTTTCTTAGCATTTTCAATTAATGATAAAGTTTCTCTACTCTATATCTTTATAAATCCAAGTGTAGGTCAAGATGGTGGCCATCAATTTCATATTTTATAAGAGCTCATCAATATATATATGAGTACTCCCTAAATCCTTTCATTTATTGCACCTCGGGGCACCACTAATTTATATACATCACTAGATCTACTTGTGTATACATTTATTATTGCCTCCTCCACAACAACGAGTGGGGATGAGGGATGGGGACATGTGGATTCCTCATTCACATGGAAAATATTCTATTAGAAAGTCTCGATTTCCATCTTCGGTGTACAGTGGTGAACAAGCTAGTATAATAATGCCTCCACCACATAGGTTGGGTGTGATTGTGCCTTTGACTATGCCAAATATTTCTTAGAATGGTTATGTGGTTCTCATTCTACTTTTGGGATAACCCTCTTCTTGTGTTATTCTTCCTCTCAAAAAATAAAATGTTACCACATCTCTCTCGTGTTACCATCCATAATTGATACTCACCCTTGTTAATATCTTTTGTTACTCTGTTATTTTGAGACTTTAACATTATAGCCATATTTAAATAGATTTGTTCATATAAATTTTTGTATATGTTGAGATTTTTACTAACATTAATATAAAGATATCAACTAAACACTTTTTTATTATAATTATCTTTATATTTTACCTTCTATTTTTTAATTCATCAATACATCAAAAATATTTTAATATAAATAAAAACAAATAATAATTATATATTATGTTTTAATAAGAGAATCTAAAATGATTATTAAAACTTCCATTTATAATTATTCATATTTATAGATTTATGAAATTAAAGCTTTTTCTTATCAACTATTTCTATATGACTATATCTATTCATAGACAAGGAAATTAAAGCTTTCGTTATTCAAATTTTCAAATTCGTAGGCAAAGAAATTAGATTTTGCTCTTATTAATTATTCGCATTCATAAATAGTTAAATTAAAGCTTATTTATAAATCTTTTATCTTACATAAATGGGAATCAGAACTTGTCATTATCAATTGTTTTTCTTTCATTGAACTAAAATTCAATATCAAACATTTCAAATCACATTGATATGACTCATTTAAAAAATCATGTTTGTTTCATGAATTTTATGTGTTTTATACATGTTTTTTAAATATGTATCAATATCAAAATTGTCTAAACAAAATGTTTATAATTTTGTAAATATGAGAAACAAGAATAATTAATTATAATAAATTTATATTTTGTAAAATATGAAATCATTATAATATTTATATTCACAAAATATTATATTTTAAATATAAAATAGATTAAATTCATAATAATATTAATTAATTATATATTCTAAAATCAAATCGTAATATTATTTATATATTTTTATTTTCATTTTCATTAAATTTAATTAATCTTGAGCTTGCTAATCCATGTACATTTTGAGTATGCCCAGATATTTTAGACATTAAAATTGACTCTACTTAATCTCTAAGCTATATTATTTTTAATGTGCATGCACACACACACACACACACACACACATAGTATAAGAGATTTTAATAAAATAATGTAAGTCGTCTAAACTCAGAAATAACATCTAAATAGCATAAGTCTTCATCATCAAATTTACACCAATGATTTTAATAAACAATAATTTAACTTGAAAATATAAAAATTTAAATAATTGCTACTAAAACTATTAAATATTATTAATGTGATTTTTGACACAATATATACACTTTGTTTTAAGACATGTTCTTATTTTAAGACATTATTTAAATTACTTTAAAATATGAATTCCATTTTAATCTTAATGAGTGTCGATATGGGAATAAATAGTTAAAATTTTATGGCTCATAAGATCTTACATGAAAGTCTCTATTCATATATTTTAAACGAGTTTTCTTCAAATTAATACAAGAGTTTGTCAATACTAATTAATCAAAATTCTACAATCACAATATTATTAATGAACTTAATCCAATAATATTATATAAATAAAATTATAATTCACATTTTTAAAAGTAAATATATTATTATAGAAATAAGTTTGAATGTAAATAAATATTTATATAACCTATCAACTATTCAACTAAAGTTGATAACAATCTTCAAAAAGTAGAGTTTAGCAAAGTTAATAAAACTTAGTCAAAATCTTATCTAGTGCAAGATTTTAAATTTTTTTTTATGAAATATGAAAATTTATTAAACATAAGTCAACGATAATTACTAAGAAAATGAGTTTCATTATCATATTCACTTCTTCAAAATAATTAACAATCAAATATACATGTTTAATGAGTGAATTATAATAGAAAATCACAAAATATCCTCACCTTACAAATTAACATACAAAGCATCAAAGATTCTCAAAAATATATATATAACATATTTTTCAACTATTGATGAAATAACAAAAATTATTGAAATATATTAGCAACTTAGTATAATAGTCTTGAAATTTCATCATTTGCATAAAACTTAATAAGAATATAGTATTTATAGTAAATAGATGTTGGGACAAAACTTCACTGAATTTAATAGTAATTATTTTAGTAAATTTATTAAATTAGTATAGATATATTAAATATATTTATTTGAAAAAAGTTAGAAGATATTAATTTTTAGATTTTCTTATATACCAAAATTATTTATAAGTTAAGTCAAAGATAATTATTAGAAAAAAGAATTGTAATAATATATTCACTTCTTCAAAATAATTAATAATAAAATATACATATTTAATGAATGCATTAGCATAGAAAATCACAAAATATCTTCCCCTTAGAAGTTAATATACAAAGCATCAAAAAATCTCAATAAAAACATATAACATATCCTTTAACCATTCATGAACTAAAAAAATTAATATATGGTGAGACAAAATTTCATTTAATTTAATAGTAATTATTTTAAACTTTTTTAAAAAATTAGTATAAATATCTTAAATATATTTATTTTAAAAATGTTGAGATATCAATTTCAAGGTTTTTATCTTGAATTTTTCATACATCATAATTATTTATAATTTCAACACCTTCTTTACAAAAAATTTATTAGATGGTGAAAAAAAAAGGCTCCAAACTATATTGTTTGGTCAAGATCTTTCTATTTTTAGATTGAATTATCTAATTAAAAAATTATAAATTATAAATAGTAGTCAAATAAATATCA
Source organism: Torreya grandis (assembly GCA_037957365.1). Taxonomy (NCBI): domain Eukaryota; kingdom Viridiplantae; phylum Streptophyta; class Pinopsida; order Cupressales; family Taxaceae; genus Torreya; species Torreya grandis. Next base: position 1,174,794 of record JARHVA010005185.1, on the reverse strand, counting down.
AATATTAAATTAGAATTGAATGTGAATATATTCATTACATTACAACCCACCACCACTACCTAATACCATTATAAAAATATCTTTTGACATAATAAAATTGACACATTTACTTCACCATTAAAAAACTTATCAAAACTATAAATAAATAAATTATATATAACTTCGATACATCAACCATAACTCTAAAATTAAAAAAATAAAATAAAAATAAAAAAATCATAAAAAATGACAACTTAAAAGTTCAATTTGTCCCTTCCCATTAGAGGAGACCTTTATAGAATGATGAAAATCATCTCTCTATTATATTTGATGTTGATATGGTGTTTACGCTCGAAGTGGGTATATCCAAATCCTATCTAATACCTTGAAGTCAATCTCTCGTGATAAAATAGAACTATGAGAGTCCAAACGTCTTCTCAACCCAATTTACTTCCTTTATAATACAATACTACTTTTTTATCTCGAATTCCCTAAAAGACATGGTGAACACTTTACTTACATCATCAAACTCAACCTTTGAAAATAATTTCCATATTTCTTTTTTCATGTGAGATAAACCTAACGCAACAAACATTGCGGCTATCTTATGTGTTTATGATTAAAAATGAATCTAAATGTGTTATATTGGCCTTTAGATCTTTCATCTTATTTCTAGATAAGTCAATGTGCACATCGAACAAAGGTGGCATATTTGGAAAGAATTCCTCTTGGCTAAGTTGATCTATAATTTCAATTATGTAACTAAACTTTAATTACCTATAAAGATTTGTTTTATTTTGGTTTGAGATGCTTGATTTCTTTCATACACATTATGCAGCTATAACAACAAATCAAAAAATAACATACAAAGTACATTCAACATTTTTATTGTTAATCATTAAAGGTGGAATCACAACTTAAGTTTTAATTCAATATTTTTAAAATTCACTTTAAACATTTTTAATTTAATGTTCGATGAACTAAATCAATTATTCTATAATATATTTGAGTTTAGGGCCCTTTTGTATATTAGGTTCAAAAAAAAAAAAAAAAACTTTTTTTAAAGTCTAGAAAATATAAGCCTCTATCTATAATACTAGTGGTTTCCTTCCTAACTTAATTTTTTAGTGATCTGTTTCAACTTCCCTATTTTATTTTCATGTCATTTTAATATTGAGATCCCTTATGATCACTATGTGAAAACATTTAGACTTAAGAGACTATATACATCCTTTGCTTCGAAGTGAATGTTTGAGTTAGTGATTTATAATAACCACTTGAAAAATGTATGGGAAGTTAAAAGTGACCAAGATGAACTTTGAAGAACCCCTCATTTGGAAATTAGGTACAATAGGATCAACTTGCATCTAGGAAAAAATAGTGAGAGGATGATGAAAACTAATACACTATATGAAATAATGAAAGTTGTATATTCTTCAATTGAGGACACATCCATAATTAGTGGAGTGATTGATGTGAATAAAAACAAGCTTCGATACCACTTGATGTAGCCTAAAACCACATGATAGATTCAACAATCCATATCATTCTCAATATCATAATCAGACTCATCAAATCATCTCATAAATTCCTCACATAGCTCACAAGCACACACCTCTCATAAAAAAATCATACTCTTTCATTAATCTCTTCCTCACAATTACACAAGCTTCAACAAGCTTCTCTCATAATACATAATACTTAGCAACACACCATGCCAAGGAGGCTTTGCAGAGCTTCTTCTAAGCTCACACTCTACTAATTATATCCTATCTAACCAACAAAGGAAAACATGAATTTATATATTTACAAGGAAGAATGAGAGAGAACCAAAATCCACACCCTACATCCCACTTGGTGGGTAATGATAGAGAGCTAGATTAGGATCAAAGGAAATGCACCAACATTCACATGGGTTCATTATTGAACAATAGGAGAGAGTTTGTCATTTGTGTAATGTTAAGAACCCGTGCTACCCCTTCTCTTTACTTTGTTAGTATATTAGTTACTATGGATGCATATGCTTTGTAAGTTGTACCGTGAGCATTTTTTTTTATCCCACATTCATGGGAAGTAATAGTTGTTTAGATTGGATTTATTATATAAGTGTTGAGGCCAATGAAGGTATCCACGATTTTATTGTATTGAGCTTTCTCAAAAGAGTTTTCCTCCTCAAAGAGGCCAATGATTCTATAATTCAGTGATTGTAATTCAGTTCTGCTTATTTGAGTTAATATATTGCTAATTTTCATAGTTTATTTCATGTATTTATAATTATCTGCTAACTTGTTCAGGAAGGATCCTCTCATCGGGTATCAAAAAATCAATTAACAGAGTATTTAAAGACTGTCAGAGGACTTGAAACTAGACATTTGATATAAATTAGAAACCATAAAATCTTCATTCTATCAGTTTCAGAAAACTATCTGTAGAATATCAGAAGACTCTCATGGGACTTGCAACCATAAATTTGATAGAAAATAATAAAGTATTTTTTTCTATTTTTTTCCATATCTTTCCATATGTAGCCTTGTTGATCCTCAAAATTTATTCGAACACCTAAAATTCCATTCTCCACATTTTCATCTTTAAGGTCCCATATCCTGATTCCATTCCTAATTTTCGCAAATCTCATTTTTCTTTTTTTTGGGGGTTTTACCATAACTTTTGTTTTTGTCTATTTTCCTAAAAAAAAATTCAAAGTGTTCATCTTTCTTTTATGCTCCTTTGTCCCTCTTTGATAAATTTTCTATTTTTTCCATTTTCACTTCTTAAATTGCCCTCATCTTCGTCAATCATACTCTCACTATGCAAAAATAATTTAGTAAAAGTACCTTTACCCCTTCTGATTTTTCCCAAATCAAAAAATTCTTTTACTAAACATGTCTTAACTCTATTTTTCCTACCCATTGCAAAAAAAAATCTCTTATTTTGTTCATGTTAGTAACCCGAATAGGATCAAAAAACATGGAGTATGAAATTACCACCCTCAAGACACATCAAATATCTTGATGAAAAATTCTCGGCCTTAGTCTTCAACATACCACCTTGAACAACGGATGACATCTAGATTCATCTTCAAACATTGGGTTTTCTTTTTCCAACAATTTTTGTGGGATAAATCTTGATTTTTCTTGATTCAATGGTGCAAATCTGACTAGATGGATCTATCAGGTAGAACAATATTCTAGTTTGCATAATATTTTTGATGCCAACAAGGTCTTGCTTATATCCTTTCCCTTGGAACAAGAAGCCATTCAATGGTATCATTGGTATACCAAGGATCATGATGAGCCAATATGGACTAGTTTTTTCACCTTCATTTTGCAACGGTTTGGTCCTAATGTTTTTGATGACTTAACTAGAGCACTCACTAAACTTCACCAAATAGGAATCTTGAGAGAATATCAAACATAATTTGAAAAATTGACCAATCACATAGAAGGATTATCTGATGGATTCTTCAAGAGTTGCTTTGTTAGTGGACTAAAGGATGCAATTTGATCTGAGGTCAAAATGTTCTAGCCCAACATGATGATGGAAGGCCTAGAGTTGACTAAGTTGGTAGAGAATAAGACCATAGCTCAACAATGACTCAAATCTAATTTTAATCCATTCATAACTACAATTCCATAATGATCTCAAATAATGCTAGCCCCCAAAACCACTCTTATCAAGAATTTGACTAAAGTAGAGATGTGAGCTCATTGAGAAAAAGGACTATGTTAGAATTGTGATGATAAATTCACTCAGGGACATCAATGTGTCAAGAAAAAGGTTTACCTAATAGATGTGCACTCTTCACCCAAAATTAAAGATTAGGAAGATGTTCAAGATACAACAGATGATCCAAAAGAAGCTCAGTCGATTGTGGAACCTACTTCTCAAGAAGACCAACTAGAGATCTATCTCCATGCCTTAGAAAGAGTCACCACCCCATAAACCATGCGAGTCAGGGGTTACTTCAAAAATTTACCTCTCACAATACTCATTGATTTTGGTAGCACTCATAACTTCATTAACCCTTGGATTACCAAACAGGCTGATTATTTTATCTCTCCTTGCTCTAACTTTGAATTCATGATTGCCAATGGTGGCCCATTACCTTGCAAAGGGAAGTTTCACAATATGTGTATCTCTATTAGAGACTATAACTTATGCTCTGACATGTTTACCTTTCCCTTAGGTAGATGTGATGTTGTTTTGGGAGCTCAATGTTTATGCACACTTGGAACCATCTTATGGGATTTTGTTGAACTTTGAAAGGAGTTTTTAGATAATGGGAAAAAATACACATTAAAAGGCTTACAACTAGGGTTTCTCAGCATCTTAGGTTCACATTGCATGGAAAATATTATTAATAATATTTCACACAACATCTTTTCCAAGCTCCATTCCATTTAAATACAACCATCAACAGTCTTCATTACTCCTTCTAATGTACAAACCATTCTACATAAATATGCATATGTCTTTGATGAACTAGTGGGATTTCCACCTTCATAGCTAGAGTACCACTATATTCATCTCCTTTTTAGAATAATTCCTCCCAACATTAGGCCCCACCACTACCCATTTTAACAAAATACCAAGATCGAGATGCTCATTATAGACTTACTAAAGCAAGGCATTATTCATCCTAGTACAAGCCCATATTCTTCCCTAGTTATCCTTATTCAAAAAAATAATGGGTCATGGTGCCTCTGTATTGAATTATATGTACTTAATCACATCATAATCAAGGATAAGTTCTTGATCCCTATTATTGATGATCTTCTTTATGAGCTTTATGGTGATCATTTTTTATCTAAGTTGGATCTCCGCTCTAGATATCACCATATTTGACTACATGATGATGATATCCCTAAAATAACTTTTTGCATGCATGATGGCCACGATGACTTTATGATCATGCCCTTTGGCCTCACTAGTATTCCTTTAACATTCCAAGCATTGATGAATAAAATATTCCATCCCTACCTATAGAAATTCATTTTGGTCTTCTTTGATGATATCCTCATCTATAATAAAACATGGTCTAAGCATCTCCAACATCTGGAGCTCACACTGCAACTTCTCTCTGACCATCATCTTTATGAAAAATATTTCAAATGTGATTTTGGCTAGGATTAAGTGGAGTATCTTCATCATATTGTTTCAATCTAAGGGGTTTGGGTGGATCCTGAAAAAATAGTTGCCATGACAAATTGACATTATCCTTAGACACTCAAGAGCCTCCATGGTTTTTTGGGGCTAACTAGATACTATCATAAGTTTGTCAAGGATTTTGATAAGATTGTGATTCCACTGATAACTATGTTGAAAAATGATGCTTTCACATGGACACAAGCTACTGAGTGTGCATTTGAAGAATTGAAATAAGTTATGTTTACTACACCTATTCTAGTTATGTCATATTTTTTTAAGACCTTCAATATCAAGAGAGATGCTTATGGCAATGGACTTGGTGTTGTTTTCCTCAAAGAAATATGCCCAATTTCATTCACCATCAAATCCCTTTCTATCAATAATTTAGTACTCTCTTATTATGAGAAAGAAATGATGGTCATTTTGAATGTAGTACAAAAGTGGCAGCCATACCTACTAGGGAATCATTTTTGCATCAAAATTGATCACCAGAGTCTAAAATATTTCCTAGAAGAATGGGTCTCCACCCCATCACAACAAAAATGGGTCAACAAACTCACAGGTTATGAATATGAGATCACTTATAATAAGGGCAAGGATAATATTATGGTTGATGCTCTATCTCACATATATTGCAGACCAAGCTTCTCTTTCAGCTATTTCCATGCTATTCTACTTTTTTTTTAACATTGTATAGTAGGGGTATGTTAATGACTCCTCATTATATAAAATCATTCAACAGTTGGCCACAACACCTCTATTATACCAAATTATTTTTAGGATGGTGATTCTCTATGATATAAGGGTCATTTGATGCTTCCCCAAAGTATAGATCTTGAGTAGGCTATATTACATGAATTTCATGCTTCTTTATTCATAAGGCACTCAAGGTTTCTCAAAACTTATGAGCAATCATGACACAAATTCTTTTTGAAGGGAATGAAAAAGGGAATTTAATAGATGGTGGCTAAATGTGATACCTACCAATGCAACAAGGGTGAAACAACACTCATTCCTAGGTTACTCGAACCCTTCTCTATCCTTACCAATATTTGGACATATATTTCTATGCATTTCATTGAGGGGATCCCTAAATCTAGAGGGAAAACAATGATCTTGGTCATGGTTGATTACCTCTCTAAATATAATCATTTTTGTGCCCTCATCCATCCCTATACGGCCTTCAAACTCACACAAATTTTCTTGGACTAGATTTTTCATCTTCATGGCATTCCTTCATCCATTGTCTCTAATCATGATGCAATCTTCACCATCCTTTTTTGGATAGAAGTATTTTGACACACCGACACCCAACTAAAGATGAGTTCCAAGTATCATCCAAAAATGGATGGGCAATCTAAAATGATCAATAAGTACTTGGAAACTTTACTTCATTGCCTCACCTCAGAACAACAACATCAGTATGGTGGTACAATACCTCCTACTGCACTTCAACTAAAATGACTCCATATGAATCAGTTTATGGTCAAGAACCACCAATATTTCTTCTATATACCTCCAATAGTTTACCAGTTTAAGTGGTTAACATGATTCTTTGAACCTAAGATTAGATCCTCAACTTCCTACATGATAATATTCATATGGCACAAATTAGAATGAAATAATAGGATGATCAACACTATTTTGAGTGTACTTTTAAAGTAGGTGATATGGTTTTTATTCACCTATAGCCATATAATCAATCCTCCTTAAAACTCAAAAGGCATCATAAGATGGTTCTCAAGTTCTATGGGCCCTATAAGGTTCTCTAAAAGATGGGGTTAGTTGCTTATAATTTGGAACTCTCACCTTATTCCTGAGTTCACCCATGTTTCATGTCTCTTGTCTAAATAAAGTTCTAGGCACAAACATCAGAGTGTAGAATATTTTACCAAAACTTGATAATGAAGGATCTATCTTTCTTGAGTTGGAGGCAATCCTAGATAGCTGCACACAACAACTTCACTCCCAGTCCATCATAGATGTTTTAATTCAATGGCACAAAATGAAACTAGAGGATGCAACATGGGATCCACTATTTTAGATTCAACACTAATTCCTACATCTAAAGCTTTGAGGACAAAACATTTTCTAAGAGGGAGGGGATGTTAGGAACCCATGCTACCCCTTCTCTTTACTTTGTTAGTATATTATTTTCTTTGGATGCATATGCTTTGTAAGTCATCTCATGAGCATTTTGTTTTGCCACATTCATGGGAAGTAGTAGTTTCTTAGATTATACTTAGTATATAAGTGTTGAAACCAATGAAGGCATCCACAAATTTATTGTATTGAGCTTGCTCAAAGGAGGTTTCCCCCTAGAAGAGGATAATGATTCTATAATTTAGCCATTGTAATTTAGTTCTGCTTATTTGATTTTATATATTACTAATTTTCATAGTTTATTACATGTATTTACAATTATATACTATCTTGTTCATGAAGGGTCCTCTCATGCAAATGTTCATAATGCAGAACATCTAATTTAGACAAGATCTACCACCTCTATGTGACCTTCTTGTCTTTGTCTTCCACCTATCCATTAAGATCCAAAACGCCTTTAGACTCAAGACAAAACACATGAATCATAAGTCCTTCAAATAATTTTGATCCATACCTACTCATGTGAAGACAAGTACATGAAGATATCTTTTATCCTTATTCACACAAGAGTCAATAGATTCACAAACTCTTTTTGACTCTAATAACACCTCTTTACATGTACCCCCATTAGAATTCCATCCTAATTTCTCTCACATCAACTTTATCACATGTGAAAGATCTTCCATGGATCATGATAAACCATATCATCATCCTACATCATCATCTACATCACCTGCCACATCACTATGATGTGTTTTCATACCACATCATGTTCCTCTTATTAAAAACAAATAATCTCCTATGAGTTGCCCTAAGTACTCTCAAAGCATTGTAAGCTCTCACACATGAACACATAAATACATGAACACATGATCAAATGAGCACATGAGTACACCACTCTTTTTTGGGGTGATGCAAGATTTCACAAACCCTTAGATGCTATTACATTAGACACTCAAGATATTATAATGTGATCTCTTGATCACATAGATGGTGTAAGTGGTAGAACCACTCTTTTGATCATGAAGTTTTATGATCACATCATCCCCTTCTACCACATCATGTTCTCCCCCTTTTAACTCATCCATTTCCAGTTTCTACTTGCTAGTATTTAAGAACTATTTTGAATAATTTGGACTTAAACCTACTAAAGTGGAGTGGAGAAAATTTTATTATATTTTAAATAAATTGGACTATTTCAAACCATTTGGTCATAGATCATTTCAAATGAATTAAACTATTTTGAATAATTTGGACTTAAACCCATTAAAGTGGAGTGGAGAGAATTTTCAACACAAATAAATTTTTAATATTCCAAATAAATTGGAGTGTTTCAAACCTATTGGGCATAGATCATTCTGAATAAATTTGGATATTTCAAATAATATGGACTTATACCCACTAAAGTGAAGTGAAGAGAATTCTCTCCAAAAATAAATTTGTTATATTCGAAATAAATTAGACTATTTCAAAGAATTTGAGCATAGATCATTTTGAATACATTGGGATATTTTGAATAATTTAGGCTTATACCTAGTATAAAGTGGAGTGATTCAATAAGATTTTATCCAAAAATTAATTTTTTATATTCCAAATAAATTGAAATATTTCAAACCATTTGAGCATAGCTCATTTCAATTAAATTGAGATATTTTAAATAATTTGAACTTATAATAAATAAAGTGGAGTGGAGAATATTTTCTTCATAAACATGTTTTCTATATTCCAAATAAATTGAATTGTTTCAAACCATTTGGGAGAAAATCATTTTGAACAGATTGGACTATTTCAAACTATGGCACCATTAAGGGCCTTCAAATAGATCATTGATCTTTTGAAGTAGCTTCTATTTCTACTTCATAATAATCAATTATTTAATGTACGTAATAAAATATCTAATTTGAATTATTTGTTATTCATTGGGAAGATCTTCATGAATAGGTGTCAATATATTAATGGATCAACTTGGGAAATTTCAAGATAAACCAATGGAGTATCCACTTTCAAGGGGATTAGCTTTGAAACTTGCACCTAAATCAATACTTTAAAGGAATCTCCAACTATTAAAATCAAATTGCACTTAACTAGATCAAAGTAATTCTAAATCAAAATCGATTAATTTGAAATTAATTCAACTATATTTGAAATAATTTAGAATTGATTTGTATGAATTTATGATAATCTTTATTACTATAATTATAGTTTATAATCAATAAATACACTTGAAAGAATCATAATATGGAGAAGTCACATCTTTCTAAACATTAGTTCACAATTTTTGGCATGGTTTTCTTGCTTTTTCCCAAGAATGTGATAATAGATGTAGTTTTGATTCTCTAATCCTTTTCATCTTTTAAACTTCCATTTTAAATATATCTACTTGATGTAACATAATTCATTTTCAATTTTTGATTTTTAACACAATTCTAAGAATTATAATTAATGATCAACATGTTGGCAATTGAAAAAATATCTCCAAAAGTCCCTTTAAAATTTATTTCATCTAATTTATTTATATTTATATTGAATGGACTAGAATATATTTTTCTCCAAACAAACATGAAATTTGAACTTGTCTAACCCATGGCTTGAATGAATATCCTCAAATGATTGTCCTCTATCATTGACCAAATGCCAATGTGAGAAAAAGACTGCGCCACCTTCAAATTTTTTTTGGAATGATCTTGAATGTAGTATGAAATATTTTATATTTTATTATTTTATTTTATCCCCATATCATGTATTTTCATATATTTTGTTTTGTACACAACAAATAATTAGTCATCTAACCCCAAAATCAATAGTTTTTTAGAATTCGGTTTTAGCTCCTCCTTTGAAATGTTTGCAATTTTTTAAAAAGGAAAGGAATCATTTATTAAAAATAATATATTATAAGAAATATAACATGGAAATTTTCTAATAAAATGTTTCACATGTTACTATATTGGTCATTGATGCGCTTTTAATTTGCATTTCTTATTGTAACATAAAAACATAATGCATTTCATTTTATTCATTTTTTTGCATTTCCTTAAATCTTATAAATATTCATATAAACACATATAAAAATAAATACATGCTCACACAAATTGTAAATATACTCATTATACATGGATGTACCATTTCTATTATTTGTTTTATAACATACATATGCATATAAATGTTCATATTGAATCCTTATAACTTGACCATAACTTTATCATTTTCTGTAACAATCTCATTTTTCCATAACTCATTTCTCATAGACATTGATATAAATTTAATATTGATCAACCAAAATATATATTCTTATAGTAATGAAACTATCAACTATTCTTATGCACACCAATACATATTTATGTGTTTATATATCCCATCACAACAAACAAAATAGGATTTAATCTTCTAAGCCAAAGTTCACTATCACTAAATTCAAATTAATATACACCTTAATAGTTGAACCCCCTTAATATACTTCTAATAAGACACATCAAATTAAAAATAATTTAAATCAATAGCAATATAATTGTTTCTAGCACAATATACTTTATTGTTTTTTATTGATAAAGAACACATGGATACTCTACATCAAAATTTATTGTATTGAAGACATAGTATAGCACATATTGTGTTATTTTAAATTAGGTAAATTAAACATGTAAACAACATTGTAATGGGTAAATTAAACATGTAAAAAATATTTTAATGGGTAAATACAACCACATTCAAGTCTACAAAACAATAAAATGAACCCATACTCCCAAATTCTAAGTTGATGCAATTCTATATTTTATTTTCTACAATCTCCTGTCCATGAAGAAAAATTCAATTGTAATATGTTTAAATAAATAAAGATGATTAATATATTCTAGACTTGTATCAAATTATATAATCACACATTTATTGAAAGGGTTTTCCACCTATTGTTTGCCTTTTTGTAGTTTGTATGGGTGCACTCTTTCATTGAACATTTTGGTTCTTTATTCCCTACAAGGTATTATACAATGTAGTTACTAAAAATTATCATCATCAATTGATTTGATATTTTTATTTTAAAAATGTGTCTTGTTGTAGAGTTTTACCTTGTGTTATTTTCGTGGAGGCACAAACCTATAGAGTTATGTTATGGGTTGTGTTGGCGACACAAAATTCTAGAGCTGCATTGTGAACTATTTTAATTGAGACATAAATAAATGAAAAAATATTATGTCAGTATTATGAATCATTGATAAATAATAAATTATATAATTGAAAAAATATGCATGATCTTATCTTACCTTCTTCAACTTGCAATGTGTCATGTTTATTGATATGATTTATTATTATTTTCTTTTTTCACTTGCATACAATGCCATTAGTGCTACACACTAACAGTTTGAAAAATAAAATATACACATCCAATGATTTTTAAAATGTTATATTTAGAAAATAAAGCATGATTGTAAAATAAATTAAAAATGGTGTGCACCTAGTAATGATCGAAATGGTTGATCTTGTATTGGTTACTTTGAATTTGTCAAAAAATATTGAAATTGAACATAAAAAATTGTTTGTTATTTAGTTTTTGTAATGCAAGATAAATTTCTTTGCAATTTTGTAGAAGCATGTACCAATCTAGCTCCTATATATACCCCTAGCATATAACATGTATGCAAATAATTTAAATTAGAGATAAGTTTCTCCCAAAAGATGTTATCTAGTTCATTTTAGAATGACCTTCTTATTTTGTGTAAATTAATCATTTAAAATGTTGGTACGTCTTTGTAGATGTCAAAACCTTCCTCTAATCTACTTTGTTGTGAATAAAGGCTAAAACCTTGTAGCTAAAAATGAGAGGTATCTTAACAAAAATTGATACATTTAATATGAGTCTAATTTAATCCATTACTATCTAGACCCCATAGTATGACACATAGAAATAACCAACACACATATTCTTGAGAGAGGTCTGAATGCTAAAAAAAATTTCTAGTTTGTGGATGATGATTATAATGAAGGTACCAATAATAAATTTATCAATCAATGCCTAAATAAATAAGTTAAGATATTCTTCCTTAAAAACTTCAATGAGATTCAAAAGATCAATAATTATCAAATTGACATTTAGACCAAGAATGAATATTTCACTAAAACCTTCTAAAATGGATGGCCAAAGACATGAGGGCCCATAATGGCAGTTGAATCTTTCTATATATCTCTTGGGAAGCTAATCTCTATCATTATGTAGATAATTTTTTAATATGCTTAATTAATCTTGAGATAATGCTTCCCAGCCTTTTTTATTTTTTGAAATACCTTCATTTAGGACACATGAATCACCAAACCTTTCCACAGAAATTGTATAATTCTCCAGTACCTCTTCAAGTGTGATTATTTTGTCTAGTGGCAGTGTTAAATCATGGTTTTTGAAATAATCTATAATTTTTGATAGTATGTTACTTTCCATCTTCACTTTTTTGCACCAAGTATCCATGTTGTTGTACCCAGGGGTTTTCAAGAAGGAAATAGACTCCTTTTCTAATAAATCTACTAGTTCTAGTTTTTGTTTACCTGAAAGCCCTTGAATATTTATAAATACTATTGTACCAATTAGATTTAAATCTTGTTTATCTAAACTAAGTAAAGTACCACTTTCAAATAAATCAAATGCTTTATCAAAACAATCTCAAACAAGTTATTCCATGAAAAGAAGACATTTTCTCTCCTGTAGTTGTTGTGATGAACAATTCATTTGTGTGAAAAAGTGTCTATCTTGTTCATGTATTTATTTCATCATTTTCCCCCTATTTCAAGATTATTCCAACCTCTTAATTGGATAGGGTCAGATGTAGATTGAAATCTTTAAACCAATGAAGCCTTATAAATTATTTCATTGGCTTCATTATAATGGTTACATACTTTGTGCACAATATGGAATAGAGTACAAGTTTTTAGAAATCTTGCCCTTCTAACAAATCATTTATTTTTCAATGATAGTGAATTCCATTCTTCCTCTAAAATAATTATCTTTTGTGATGTAATTGTGTGTTGGCCATCTACAATTTTGAACCTTATGATTTTTTATCCATCATATCTTCTAGGACTTCCTTTGATTCAATAATACATTTAAGGTTGCTTGGATCAAAAGGAATTAACAAAACATCCTTCATTGGAACCTCATTATGTTTTACAAATGAATTAATAATATCATTCACCCATCTTTCATTTAGATGTCTTATTTTGATATTAGCATCCCCCAATTCATAGAACTCTACAAGAATGTTCAAGGCATAATTGCTAGAGAAAATATACCATATAGATATTTCAATGTGTGTCTGATCAAAAGTTTGTGTCAACAAAAGTGTTCTAACCTTTTGTTAGATCTTATTTTTCTCCACTGTTGTGAGTACTTATATGGCCTCTTTCAAATCTACATAAAAATATGTTTCCCTTACTTATCTTATTTTCTTAAATATTTTTTCTATCATGATTATAGGGTATCTTAAATACATGTATGCATGGTGTCAAGTAGAAGAAGTTGTTGCCCCTTGTTCATGTTTTTATTTTAGCAAATTTTTTATTCTAATGACCAAATTATCTCTTTCTATCAACCCAAAAATTTTAAGGTTTTCATAGATATTCAAATGAAACCCAAATGTTTCACAAAAAGGAGAAAATTTATTTTTTGTCAATTATATTTTATTGGGTGTAGATTTATTGAAATTAGCTATATCTTGACAGAGAATTCCCTCTTATATGTTCCATACTTCTAGTTGGAATTGAAGGGAATCTTCAAGTTCATGCTTATCATAGGGAAGGATTATTCCAATCGGAGAAGATTCTTTTCCCAATGTAGTGTTAAACAAGTATATATTTGCATGCATGTTTAGTGGACTAAACAATTCAAAATACCAATTAGAAAGAAGAATTTTGTCATCACCATAAAATGGAAGATGTTGATGTGGATTGAATTTTAGTTTGGTAGTTTAAATGGTACTGTATCCAAATTATATTGGAGTGAGGTCTTCTTCTACCTATTAATTGTGGGAATTCCTTTTTCACCTGAAGACATTCTACAAAGAAATTAAAATGATTTAAATATTGATGTTTTGTAAAATACAAGTTGCATATTGCATCGGTTCATGAATTTTTTTTTGTGATTAATTGTATATCAACAAATTTTAATTATAAATTACAATACAAAATATAAATTACATATTCATAATATATACATTGACTTACATTTAAAATAATAAGGTATGACCAAACCAAAAATAAATTATATGTGCACCAACCAATATATGCTGATGGGCAAAGGAATCGAAAAGAATTTGTTTCAAAGGAGAAATATGAGGGGGAATATGTTTCTAATATGTGTCAAAACACCCATCAACAGGTACTTTAAGGTATCTTCTAGGAGATACCTTTCAATCATACACAAGAGTGATTTTTTATTACAAGACATCTCATAGGAGATACTTTCAATTTAAACATGATAGTATTACAAGTGTATTTAAAGGCCCTTCAAGGAATCTCCTAGTGGACATCTCGAAGGGTGGTGTCATACATTTAAAGGAATGTTGAATGTGTCTCCCAGTATAACTTTCCTTCACCTTGAAATCACTACTAGTTGATAACTTGATAACTTGAAGGGCCTTCTAATACATGGGAGAGTGTGCATTTTAGGTCTTCCTATGCACATGCTCTTTCTAACTCAATTTAGTTTAACAATTTTCCCTGTGACATTAATAGTTTTAGATCCTAATAATTACCTTGTTTTACCTATGAAATTTTCCTTTACCTTGATGGTCCTTTTAATACCTTCAAGGTATCTCTTAGGAGATTCCTTCAAGTTACCCATGAAGGTATTAGAAGGCTCTCAAAGGAATATCCTATTAGATACCTAGAGATTGAAATTTCCCAATGTTATTGAGGTTTATAATATCTGTAAGGTGTCTCATAAGAGATACATTCAAGTTACCCATGAAGGATCTCCTAGTGGATATTGTTGATACATAAAACTCTCGCTCTCAGTGAATAGTTTCTTATGGAAAC
Organism: Torreya grandis; assembly: GCA_037957365.1. Classification (NCBI taxonomy): domain Eukaryota; kingdom Viridiplantae; phylum Streptophyta; class Pinopsida; order Cupressales; family Taxaceae; genus Torreya; species Torreya grandis. The sequence goes on along the minus strand of JARHVA010005185.1, from coordinate 1,159,551 downwards.
CTTTACAAATATGGGATGAAATTATGGTTTATGAAGAAAACTTTGGGATTCCCATGATGCTTAGAAGAAGCACTATTGTCACACATTTCTCCCTCTGAACTATCTTTGAAATTATTATTAGAAATGGAGCCCACTTCCTTTGGCCAATGGTACATATCTAATTTAAAGAAGAACTCCCTTCTTTCTTGAGTAGCATCATGATGACATATTTCATCAGTAGAAGGGACTAAGACTTATCCAAAAATTTAAGAAGGGGAACCTGAGAAAGAGGAAATTGATTGACCACCCACTGAACTTCACTGAGCACATCCACAATGAAAAGTCTAACTACCCCAAAACTTCAAAACATGGATTACAATCCATATATACCTATAGGTTGAATTTTCCAAATGTTATTGAGGTATATAATGGATTTAATGATATACATTTCAAACATGCAAAAGAGTGGAATTTTCTTTCAAGGTATCTTCTAGGAGAAACATTTGTCCCAGATCTTTGAGTTTTCCTATATCAAACTTTCACAAACTACATGACTGTGTTTGTCTATGTGTATGCAACACCTACTCATAACAAACATTGGTTATGAAAACACATGTCCATATAGAATCCATCTTCAAAGTTAAATCTTGAGACCATAGGGACTTTTTTTTCTGCTCTACCCTTACCCCAATTTTGGAAACTTCCCAGAGTGAAACTTTTTGAAGGAGATAACTTTAAGTCACCCATTAAGATAACTTCATGTTACCCTCAAGGAGATAATTTAAAGTCACCCATTAAGGTATTAAAAGACACTTGAAGGAGTATATTAGTAGATACCTTGAGGTGGAACTTACCCATCAATATTATGGTCTAGAAAGGATTCAATGAGTAAATAGGTGTTTCAATGAAATAACGTAGTTAATAATACATTGATTATTGTGTATAAGGTATTCTATAGATCTTATCAAGGGGTAAAGGTGTTTAAATGCCAAGATTTAATGTGAAACCCATAAAAAATTTAGACCTCATAAGATCATCAAGAGAGAGTTAAACAAGGAAAATCCATCATTGCATCATTTTATATTGAACAAGAATTACACTAAAGACCTTTTCCATACCTTCAAGGAAATACAAGAACCTTGGAAGGAATATCCTAGGAGATACTTTGAAGGGCATTGTTATACACTAAAGGGAATGTTGAAAGTATCTCTTAGGAGACACCTTCAACATGCACATAAGTGGAATTTTCCTTAACCCTGAAGGCACTACTGGGTGATACCTTAAATGACTTTTCCTAGACTTAGTTTTATATAGAGGAATTATATTCGAGATTTGGATTTTGGACATTTTGATCAGGCCTATTATTATATTTTTGTCTTCAAGTTTTTTTGCAAAAAATTTGTTCAATGGATTTTGGTCTTCAGACTTTTTTGTTTGAATTTTTTGCATCGAACATTTTGTGTGAATAAATGTTTTGAATGTCTTATATTTTATCAATAATTTTGATCTTTAGATTTCTTTTATCGACATTTATTTTCAAAAAAAATATTTAGATATTTTTTAGGCTTGGTCACAACATAAAACTTGACTCCCAATTATCAACTACCTAAATCCTACTACACTTGGCCAGTAAAGTTAAATGCTTCTTGATACTTGTGAAGGATACCCACCAACTAAACTAACTAGATATGAAATATGCACAAAGTAAAAAACATGTGAATGTTGGCCATTTATAAAGAACTAGAATTTAATGCTAAAGTCTATCTACATGATGTGTATCCGTTGATGTCTTTATTTCTCTCTAATGAATTCAAACTTGACTATTATCCTATGTAAGAAAAGCCCTAACTACCTATGATATTATTCCAAGTAAATAAGTGACTAGTGGAAAGGAGAATTTTTCATAGAGCACATAAATAAACTATAAGAACTACACATAATTGAAATAACATCTTCATCTAAGGCATTTAGGAGAGCACTTCTGCTATTACCATTTTCTATTAAAGACTCAACCAAATTCAAGGACAGTTAATGATTCCACCATTTTTACAACATGTATGGTAATTACTCTAAATTATGGGATGTTTTCTATTCTATTGACATGTTTTCACTAGATGGAAATATATCTCCCTTAGAGTGACTATTCATCATAGTAACACTTAAGAGATAGGGATTACATTCGGCTATGACAAAGCTTGAGGTGATGCCATGCATCAACCTCATCTGAGACTTATTATTCATAGGCAAGGTTACACATGATGATTTTATACACCACATGTCTAAATAAATGGTTGTGGCATGCATATCCATATGAAATTTTTAGAGGTATTTGTCACTACCAGTACCAGATGCATATTTTGATAAACACTGGCTAGTATCATGGAATCAAGAATATACTATGGAAAAGGTGTTAAATTCATGGCTTCTCACCAAGAAAACCATGGCATACAAATGAAATAATCCCAATCTAATCAATAAGTTCAATATGGGAGTGCAGATTGGCATGGCACTACCCAATAGGCTCTATGGAATGCCTAACATCCATTTTCTCAATTTAGACTAAGTACCATTATTGCATATGATGTTGACCAGTGATGCAACATTTGCCCTAGGTGAAATTATAAGCTACAAGATGAGAAAATAGATCATTCATAAGGACAAGTGGCCCAATCTAGTGGGCCACTTCTATATGATGTCATATCTTTTAGATTTTGTAATAAGAATAGTGTATAAAGTAGTTGATGACCTATGAAGCCTGGATACTGACTGTATCAAAAATTACATTTACAATCATTTTTTATTTTTTCATATCTATGATTATACCAAGAATATGTAAATGATTTCTTAAGATGTTTATCATCAATTTTGTAATCCATTGGTCTTCAATGCCTAGATTTGGAGCAGTCATCATGAAGACATTATTTGGAAGAGGTGATTATTTTTGTATCCTGACTACAATATTATCATGATCAGTGGGCACAAGGTTCATCATTTGATCCTTCTAAAATATATACTTGATAAATTGATTGAGAAATAAATTACTTTCCATCTCTGGTGGATCATTAAGGAGGACCTACTCAAAAATAATAACATGGTCTATGGGCACCATATGGTCATTGGCAGGATGGTATACACAATGAGAAAGCACTTTAGGGATGTGAGTGGCAAAACAAATAGTTATCATTTTCCCATAGTACCACATAGGTATTAGGATCCTCACGTCTACATCCAAAAACACATTCAGGTCCTTAGTATCCCCTACCAACACATCCATTATGATTATGAATTTTTATTCATGAATGCATAAAATGATGATGAGGTCTTGGAAAGGGCAAGGGTTTCCAATTTAAAGGATGATAAATTAAGGGTTATTCAAAAATAACCTTAAATCACTATGAAGGAATTATATAATAAAATACCACTCTTTGTAGGATGGTCACCCTCAAACTTTTGGAAGGACTAGCCCATATAATAGTCCAAGGAATAAGGAGATATATCATATGAGATTCCTTTCAAGTTGAATGTTGTTAATAAGGAACTAGGGGTGAGTGAACCTAATCCAAGGGAGCTATAGGAGACCCCATCAATTTAGATTCATCTAATGAATAAGAAAAAAGATAAGAGCTGTCAATTGCCAATGTAATTGAAATGCATGTGGCTACCCCATAACAATTAAAGTCTACATATTTAGGGGTAGCCACACAAGAAACAACTACCTTAGTTTAATAAGGCTCCTCTTCACAACTTAAGACTACTATTTGTTACAATAGGAAGTCTAAGACTCCCCCCAATGTCATTCCTATAATAGATCAATCTCAAATCTTTCTTGCAATGCCCCAATAAGTAATAATGAAAGATGAAGAAGAAGATTTTGATGAAGAAGTAGAGTTAGAAAAATAACTGTCTATGGAAGACACAATAGGTGAAAAGGATTTATCTGTAGATACCATCGTGCCATCCACTTCCTTCATGACCATTTCCAATATTCTTTCTAGAATTGCCATAGTCAAATCATTGAAAAGGAAAAGGGCATATAGGAAGATCAAGATAACCATGTCCACTCCCTAGCTCCATGTCTCATCCACCCAAATCACTCTCCCCATCCCATCCACCACTCCATCCCTAAAAAACATTATCACTATCTAAAGTAAGGGAAATAAGGCAAAGGCATAGGTTATCATAGTCCATCCACTCCCCCAATACGGAGGTTTAGATTGGTCAAAGATAATTTGGCCTTCCTTACCTGACATAATTGTCAAGGCAACAAAGAAGCAAAAACTAGCTGAGGAAATTGAAGAAGTTGTGGTCAAAACCACAAAGGAGATAGACCTCAACTAATTGATAATTATGTTATGGGCTTGTTATTTAAGGGCCAAGACCTCTCAAATGCCTAGCTTCAAATAATAGAGCTCCCATATATTACAACTTTGTTTGACAAACCATCTGGGAGTATTTAGAGGGTAAAGAAGAGGAATTTAGAAGATGATGTTGGTAAGGAATTAATTTTTGAAGAGATAAGAGGTATTTTATTTGAAAAAAACACAAAAATAGATAATTGGGGTAATCCCCATATAATTAATACTTTAAATCTCTATCTGAAGCACATAAGGATGCCATGGTGGCAATTCATGAAGGCACAAAGCTAACTAGACAAGAACTAGAGGCAGAGTTGGAGCAAATAAAAGAACAACTAAAGATAGTACATATCCCAACTAGAATTGAAGCTGAGGTCTAATAGGTAGCATCAAAGTGCTACAATTATTTAGACATTAGAGTTTATGCGGGCTGAATTAGCCCCCAATGTTGCTAATACTCATAAATTATTTAATTCTTTGAAAGTTGATGAGAATAAATTGAAGATGTTAATTGTTTACAAAACTAATAAGGTTTATAACCACCTAGATCTCATGACACCATTAGAGGCATCCAACACACTCAACCTAGTGGTCATCAAGATAGAAGAGGCTAGGGAATGGGTGACAGTAGCTAGGGCTTTGGTCCTCAAATATGAATAGGAGGAGGCCCTCATTATCCAAATTTTGAATGATTTGAAATTGTCCAAACTAAAGGATACTATAGGGAATTTGAATAGCTTATTTAGGAGGCTTTAGATAATTTTAAGCAAATTTTACAAGGACTACCATTGGAGGACATGGAAGCTAAGTTGACATTTATTAGGAATAAGGTGACTAAAGTTGAGCTCTTCAAGATCAACTTCCAAATGACTAAAGCAAAGCATGAAAATATACTAGGACAAGTTGGTAGGGTGAATAGACCCCTCTTTTGAATTTGGATGTAATTTTATAATAGCATGATGTATCACATAAATGCTAGCTCAAGATAGAGGTGAAGAAGAAATAGACTCAACCTGCCACTTCTAGTTCTAAGTCATAAGCCATAGTTACAATGCCAACTAAAGTCCATATAACCATCTAGACATCAACATAGCCATGAAGGGCCAAGTTTTTTCATTTACATTTCTATAGTGGTGCATTTTTTTATATTTATAGTTTTCTTATAGTTCAAACCATATTGTAAGGTTCCCTATTCATTTTTTTAAACTTGCACACATTGTATGATTTTTGTAAAGGCTAACTTAAGTTATTAACAACTGTAAGATAAATCTATATGGTTTTGTCCATGGTTAGAGCTAAATTTATAACTATGACATGTAATTTATCTCACATGTACTTGGAGGATGAGGCTACCCCTTCCCCAATTCTATTTAAACACGTATAACCCATAGTTTTGAAGGGTCATAGAATTTTCAATAAATAGGAGTAATTTTGGCTGTCAAATCATGTGTTTGTGTATTTTATTCAAAATGTTTGTGTAATTAGGCCTATTTATTTGGTTTTATGATTCAATAACTCTTAGTGTGAAAAATGTGTGAATTATTTCTTTCTTGTATTGATTGATATGCTAGTTTTAGATGTGCAACACACATTGATATGTATGACAATGCCCTTTCAAATATCTACTATAAGATTACTTGAAGGGCCTTGTAATACCTTCATGGGTAACTTGAAGTAATTACAAGGCCCTTGATAGAATCTCCTAGGATATAATTTGAAGGGCATTGTCATACATTGAATGCAAATTTGAAAGTATCTCATAATCAATACCTTCACTATGAACAAGTGGAATTTTACTTTATGTGGAAGGTGTTAATATGTGATATTTTGAATGCCCTTGTAATAACTTCAAGGTATATCCTACTAGATACCCTTAAAACATGCACAAGATTTGATTTCACCTTCAAGGTATTTCCTAAGAGATACAGGGACAAGAGTGGATTTCTACTTCAAAGATCAAGTGTAATTTTCATTCATATGGAAGGTTCTATTGGGTGATAATTTGAAGGCCCTTGTAATACATTCAAGGTATCTCTTAGGATATACCTTTAAAACATGCACAAGATTGGATTTCCCATTCAAGGTATCTCCTAAGAGATACATTTAAAATAGGGATACGAGTGCATTTATCCTTCAAAGAAAAAGTATGATTTTACTGTACATGGAAGGCACTATTGGGTGAAATTTTGAAGGCCCTTGTAATACCTTTAAGGTATCTCATAGGAGATACCTTTCAAACATTCACAAGATTGGATTTCTCCTTCAAGGTATCTCTTAAGAGATACATTTCAAAGAGGGATAATAGTGGGTTTATCCTTCAAGGAATAAGTGCAATTTTCCATAAGAGTGGATTTCCCCTTCAAGGTATCTCCTAAGAGATACATTTTAAACATGGATAAGAGTGGATTTATCCTTCAAGGAACAAGTACAATTTTCCTTTACATGGAAGGCACTACTATGTGATATTTTTAAGGCCCTTGTAATAACTTCAAGGTATCTCATAAGAGATAATTTTAAAACATTCACAAGAGTAGATTTCCCCTTCAAGATATCACCTAGGAGATACCTTTCAAACAAGCACAAGAGTGGGTTTCTCCTTCAAGGAATAAGTGTAAAGCTTTCCCCCATTCCTTAGTGACATAGGGAGAACATTAAATGCATCAACAAGTGGAATCTCCTATTTTGGAACTAATGGGTGATATTTTGAAGTCCCTTGTAATACCTTCAAGGTACATCCTAGAAGATAGCTTTCAAACATTCATAAGAGTTGATTTCCTAGAGCTAAAAAAATTGTATTGATAGGGTTGCTCAGCTTCCAAGAAGAAAGAGAAAAAGCAAGTAATTTAAAGGTCACTTGACAAAAAGAAGTCAAGCTATGGTTTGATAAGAGATCATCAGACCTAGGATTTAAGATTAGGATATTTTTTCCTCAAACATGACCAAAGGGCCATAAACTAGGCCAACATGTAAAGTTTGATTCCCTATTGAGGGAGCCATTTCACATCATTAGAGATAGACAAGGTAATGCATTTGAGTTAGAGGGTGAAGAAGGTAATGTGTTAGGGATTTGGTAAATAGAATTGACTTAAAACACTTTAACTAATTTACCAACCTTCCTCTTGTATATAGTTAGTTAGTTTCCTTTTTTTGTTGTTGTTTCCCTTTGTTCATTTGTTTTCTTTTATTTGTTGATATTTCATTTTTAAATAATTATCATTGGCACAAGTTTATATCATTCCATGCCAATTGTCCACACCTTAGCCTACTGATATATGGTTATCTACCCAACTCCATATCACTTGATTCCCCATATGGATCACTAAAAATCTCTTATGACACACTCTTAAAGTGTGTGTGCCATCTTTCACATTTATGGGCACCCAATTTCAAAAACATTGCATGATGATCATGTTAAAAGTACATGCCTATAAATACCTATATCCTCCTCATGTTGAATACTCAAATGACTTAATAATTTAAAAGATCATTGAGCAATTGAACATAGCATATTGATCAGATAGTTTTGAGCAAGAATGGTAAGAATTGTGAGTGGAGTTGATATCCAGTCCCTTCATTTAGAATAGAGGGATAATTGTTGAAGAGGGTTGTAAAATGGAAACTTATACATCTTCATATAGTGGTAGAGGACATCTAATTAAAAAAAAACCTGAAGATCAAGTGGTCACTAAGACCTTACAACACCATTTATTGAGAGAAAATCTTATGCTTCTATGCCCTTGCAATCAAATCCCAAAGTACCAAACATCAATATCATTGCTAAGGGGAAATAAAAGGACCCATAATTGGTCTTTAATTATGTAGATGGGATATTAAATCCCAAATTAGCCAAGAAACCAAAAAACCTAATGGAGGGCACCCATGCTAGCATGATCAAGAAGATTCATGACAATGACTCTAAGTCATTCAAGCATAGGATTTAGAGCTCCAAATAGGCTCAATACATGGGTCCTCTTATGCACTTTAACCTCAAAATTATTGCTTTTTATACATAAAAATATGATGCCAACATTAGAGTTATTACAAGCAACCACCTAAGAGTGTACATTAGTGCTAATTCAATAAGGGAGATACTCTAACTATCAAGTGAACCCAAAACTAATGTCTCTAGTATAGAGAGATTATAGAATGTTTGGGACTGGGAGACCTATACCCATAAGCTAGAGTTACTCAATTCAATACTTTGAAACAACTACACTAAAGTACCTCCTCTATTGATCGCTCTTACAAGCTTTGCAATATAGGATATGAAGGATGCCCTTTCCATGATGGATTTCATTTTAAGGGATGGAATCAGATGTTGATGTCTAAGATTTCTAATTAGGTGTCATCTTCCTTTTAAATATAGTACGTAAATAACAAACTTATAAGATGGACTTTTTTGGTGTTATTGTTGCCACCATTCATAATGAGCTAGTGAGTTTCTCATAATAGAATACCTTTAGGTATTCCTCCTTCCTCCACCTAATTATGTACAAAAATTCTAGGGGTTTCTCTTAATATTTTACTATAAATAGCATTGAAATGGGCACCCATCAGAACATAATGATCCCATTCTCCATGTGGACCCACATCCTGTCAGTCATGCAGGATTACTAGGAATTTTTAGAGCACTTCTTATCTCTAGTCTTCATCAACCTCAGTTAAGAACCCATCATTTCTAGAATGATAAATAGCCAAAGGTCATCTCTTACTGGTGGTAGAAATCTAGCTGACTAGTTTTGGGAGCCAATTTTACATTAATCTAGGTCCATAGATTTAAGGAGTAGCCATTCCAACTCTCGTGCTTGCTCAAAGATAAGACCTTGACCCTAAAACTAGCTCATCAACTCAATGTGGTGGACTCAATTTATGTCACAAGACACAAAAATAAGGCCATCTATGACACCCCCTTTTAAAAGGGAGTCATCATAGTGGTGAAAAGTTAATAAGGGCACTTGATCAAGCTCATGCCAAAAGATCTAATCCTTGACCAAATCAATGACCAATGGAACTATGATCTGTTTGGTCACATAACCTCCTTAAAAACCACCGTTCTTTTCACTCATAAGCCCTATCTATACCTCAAAGAGACATGGTTTCCATTGGTTAAGGATGTCAAATATTAAGTGGATTTGTTCAAGATCTTTGGCACCCACAAGCCATGGGATTCCTTTTATAAAGTGGTCTAAGAGTTTGACCTCATAAATAAAATTACAAGGGAACTGAGAGCACATCTCATTCAGAAGGTTTGGGGTAATGATAAGATAGATACATGTTGGAAATATAGGTAGGAAATCAATAAGTCAATGCTAAATTTTGAATATATGAACATAGATGAGGCATTTGATAAACTCTAAGATGAGCATCATTCATTGGAGGCCTTGGCAGAAGGAGAATTCTCAGTTGAAGAATCAGAAGAAGAGGATGCCCCATTATAAAAGGAAGAGGACACCCCTCCAAAGGAAGAGGAAGAAGTTGTAGTCATTCAAAGGCCCATAACCTAGGTGTTTCCCCTATAGCCACACATGACCACCCAATAGTAATACCAAACCTCCTTAGGGAAACATGAGGTAGAGACATCACAATTCAGCTCTAAGGAAAAAGCTTCTATCCCTCCACTAGAGCCCTTGAAAAAGGTGTAATTTTCTCACACTTTCTCTCTACTTCTGTCGTAGCCTCCACTCCATCTTCACCCTCTATAACTTCCACTAGGCTAGCACCACTCTCCACTACCCAACCAATCATCTCCTTTGCACCTTTTCTCACTCCCTAGCCATCATCTACCACATCAACACCCATAATAGTGTAATTGCCCACCATTCTTCTTTTTAACCTCCCACATTTCTCTCCATCTACTCTTACCCTTTTCCCACTCATCCCTGGGGGAATAAAATATGTTACTTCACAATAAAAAGTGATCATTCCTTTTAGTCTACCCTAGAGATTCCCCTTTATGGGGGGAAATATTCAATTGCAAGAGTAGTTCCATCAGTAGTTAGAATCTACAAAAAAATCCCTAGAGGCTCAAATAGATAAAATAAGAGGAAATATGGCTAACACATTGGTGGCACCTCATATGTAGTCATTATTTGACCCAACACTATATACTCTAATGATTGCATATATGGCACCCTAAGTAGTCAAGTCCTAAAGATAGATACAAATGGAGGACTACTTGATACATGTTGTCATCCTCAACCTTAGCTAGGCTAGACTCGATGATAGGGACAAATTAATGGAGGAAACACAAAATTCCTTCATTATGGACTATACAAATATGTCCCATGAGTTGGAGAAGATAAATCTAGAGATTGAAAGGGTGAAAGATATTATCGATTGCCTCAACACTGAGGCTAAGACGAAACATGTAGATCTTGCTAAAATAAGGTTTGAACTATAGAGACACATTACCAATGAGATCTTTTAGGTAGAATCTAATTAAAGGGCTTAGCTAAAAATTCAAGTAGCTGAACTAGAGACCAAGATAAATGGCTTGAAGAAGGAGAAGCAGGACATACAGAAAAAGTTACTAGAGAAAGAACTAGAGCTTACATTGACCCACAAGAGTCTTTTAGACTCTATGGTCATGCAACAAAAACTGTATTAGGAGTCCTTACACAAGGACCAAGAGATACATCAACTAAATAATGACCTCATCACCTACTCCCAAGTGATAGGTTTCCTCCCCATAGTTCAATAATTATATGTATCTTATTGGGAGAGGATCAAAATCATGTCTACAAACTTGAAGCAAATGCTTAGGTTCATCATGGACTCCCAATGGTTGAGCCCACAAGTGAGCACGTCCATAGACCAAGTTCTTGCCTTTGTGTCCCTAAAGGTTCAAGATTCACAGTACCTTATTGAGAAGATTTATATCCTAATAGATAGGACACTTCAAGTAGTGGGGTTACCTGACTGGAGGTGGGTGACAGTGAAGGTGAATGAATTTTTGAGCTATAACAAGGTAGCATAAAAATTAAATGCATCTCTAGATGCCTTAGATGAAGTAATCTAAGATATGAAGGGGCACATCAAATAGATGGTCCATTTGGGACTCCCTTATTTATTCCTTGTGAAAAACACTATCCTCCTAGATGATAAAATAAAAGAGCTACTGGAGAAGAAGCAAAATGACTAGATCATCTTCACGGCTCTTGATCAAGTGCCAAGTGTCTTTTCAATGGAGACCATATTTTAGCCTCTTACCTATCTAGAATTTTAGATGTTAATAGTAGTACAAGGATTGATTAACATCTCCTTTAAGGATATTATTGATGTGGATAAAGCCTTTGAAGCTTTGAAAAAAATAATCAGCTCACAGAGGAGGAGTGGATGCCTTTAAAGGCTGATCTCTAAGGTTGTAAATTTAGTGGGCCATTTTGAAGTTTTGGGATAGCTAGATTTTATCATAGATGCACTTGGTGAGTTTTTTGGCTCATATATTGGCCTCCTCTTTCTTAGGTTCCCTTTTTTATTTTTATCTAGTCTCAACTCAACCCATTACTACCATGTGTAATCTCAGTGCCCATTATTTATGAAAATATTCTAAGATCACCTAATAGTAGCATCAGGCCAACATGTGGGGAAATAACACTTGTAATAGTTAGTTCTAGAATATAAGCATCATTATTTATTTATTTTCATTGCATGACCTTAACATGTCTATTTTATAGGAAGGTTGAATATTGTATATTGTGTCATCTGGTCCTTTTTTATGGTATTTTTCCACCCATATTTAAGAATATATACCATTCTATGTCAAATTGAGTGCGATGTACTTTTATCTATTATTTCTTTACTTTTCTTCTATAGTATTGATTCTTGTCTATTACTTAAAGGAATAAGTGAAATTTTTATTTACATGGAAGGCACTACTACGTGATATTTTAAAGGCCCTTATATTACCTTCAAGGTATCTCCTAGGAGATACCTTTTAAACATGCACAAGAGTGTATTTACTCTTCTAGGATATACCATTTAAATAGGCACATGACTAAATTTCTCCTTCAAGGAAAAAGTGGAATTTACTTTACATGGAAGGCACTATTGGGTGATGTTTTGAATGCCCCTATAATACCTTCAATATATCTCTTAGGAGATACATTTCAAACATGCACAAGAGTAGATTTCTTCTTCAAGGCATCTCCTAGGAGATACGCTTCAAATAGGGAGAAGAGTGGATTTCTCCTTTAAGGAACAAGTGCAATTTTCCTTTACATGGAAGGCACTACTGGGTGATATTTTTAAGGCCCTTGTAATACCTTTGAAACATGCACAAGATTGGATTTCCTCTTCAAGGTATCTCCTATGAGATATCTTTCAAATAGGCACAAGAGTGGATTTATCCTTCAAGGAAAAAGTGGAAATTTTCTTTACACAAAAGACACTACTGGGTGATGTTTTGAAGGCCCTTGTAATACCTTCAAGGTATTTCCTAGGAGATACCTTTAAAACATGTACAAGAGTGGATTTCCCCTTCAAGGTATCTCTTAGGAGATATATTTCAAATAGGCACAAGAGTGGATTTATTCTTCAAGGAACAAGTTGAATTTTTATTTACATGGAAGGCACTATGGGTGATATTTTGAAGGCCCTTGTAACACTTTCAAGGTATCTCCTAGGAGATATCTTTCAAACATACACAAGAGTGGATTTCCCATTTAAGATATCTGAATTAAAAGGCACCACCTGAGAGATCACTATGAATTGAGGGTCACTATGTGGTGAGAAACATATGAGTCAACTTGTAAATCTACATTCTAAGAACCTACGAGGCAATCAAAAGGTGCCACATGTCTGGATTTTGAGCCAACTAGATAGCTTAGTCATATTCATGCCACATGAGTATTTAGCTATATCCAAGGTGGTAGCTATATGTTTAAAGGTGACAATATTTAGATTTAAAGCTAAAATCGGTAGTAAATTAAATTCAAATTAGAGCTAAATTGAATTTTGATGCAATTAATTACTAAAAGTAATAGTTTGAAATTTGACAAGCTTACCATTAATATGGCACGAACCAGGATCACCATCATTATTACATTAATCAAACTTGCCAAAAATGAATTTTGTTCATTCATCCAACATTAAGATAATATATGATCTCATCTATAAAAATTTGAAAACCATGGCTGAATTAGGAACATTTGGAACCTCCAAATCAGAATAGGTCCCATTTCTCTATTCATATGGAATAAACATAGTCTTTCAAGACACTAGTTTTAATACCATTTCATTGTCCATGGATGACAAACACTACAATGACTTATTATACTATGTGAAGAGGTTTCCTCCATAGGTGTCTGCCTTCTAAGGGCTAACTCTAGCTATGCCATTTCCTCCATCAACAGAGCCCCCAAATGGTTCTTCAGACAAGACATGGATTAAATAGATGCAATTAGATAGAAATATATATAAATAACACTATATATATAAGGCTATTTATTTATATATATAAGGTTATTTATTTATATATATAAGGTGATATATATATAAAAACAAAGTTTGAATTAACTACAATTTTACTCCAAAGTCTAAATATTTAGCTCCAAAGACTAGAAGATATTCTCTGAAGACTAATAGTTATACTTCTAAGATGAAAAATCATGAATGGGGAGAATCCACATCCATAATTAAGAATCAAGACAATTCCATTAGACAAGCAATGCCTCAACCATAATTTGATGTGGTGATGTTTTCAAAATATCTCCTCTAATAGATTTGATGTGACGATAGTTTTAAAAGATATCCAATACATTTGATGTGATGATGTTTCCAAATGGTCTTTTCAAACAAAATTGATGTGACTATGTTTTAAATAGAGGGTATTTAAAAAATATTTGGTATGATTCATAATTAATTATGATTATTTCTCCCTGTACTACCAATAATAACCTTTATGACATATCATTACTACTTTATCGAATAAAGTGCCTTCCCATTATATACTTCATGCTCCAAAGAGATAACCATAACTTTTTCCATCAATATTATCATAATCACATCATATAACTTGATTTGCTATTAATTTTTACATTATGACTACCAATAATTATTGTGGCATATCTCTGACCTCTTGATTTCCCTATTCTTGGTGTGAATTCAAGCTTCATGTTTTTACAATATAGTCAAAATTATAATTAAACAATACTTGATCCAAAGATGGGTAGGAAAAATTAAAAAAAGTGAACCAAAATCCTTCGATGCATTATAGCAAGAAGAAGTAGCTAGAGACGTCTTTGAAACAATAGGTTGGTTGAATTTATTAAAAATGTTTTAGGGATTCCATGAATAAATTGTGAAAGAATTTTATGAGAATTTTGATGAAGATCATGTTATTATCAAAGGGAAGAACATTTTAGTAAATACCTTTATAATTAGTGCTCTATATGGGATTCTTGAGGATAGAGTAGTTGGCATTGAAAATATCAATTTTTTGGACATGATTTATATGTTTGTTGAAGGAAATGAGCCACACCATAGACTGGAAAAATCCCCCTAAAGAGTGGTCAAGGGAATTCTAAGAGAAAGTCTTCCTAAACCTTGGCAAAATATTATTTTTTGGATAATGAAATACATTACTTATGATGATCATTTTACAGTAGTGGGTGGAGATGCTATTTTCCTTATTCACTTAAAGAAAGGAGTTATTCAAGAAGAATATAAGATCAATCTTCCATCTTTCCTTCATAATGTTTTGATTAATGTTTCTTAGAAGATAAGATGAGATATTGGGTCTACCCACCATCATTTCCTAGTTACACTCATTTTTCACCATTATTTTATCAATAAACTAAGGGGTGAAAAGGATTGGTCCTCGTTCCTCTAAAATTTTCTTCAGTTCCTACCAAAAAGACACCATGACATACCTCTTCTCCTTCCACTACAATCTGAATTGAAGAAGCCACAGTTTAAATTATATAACGGCCATCTCTACCACCATTGGTCCCAAAGATACTACATTGGAGATCGAAGTGACAAATAGGACTTTATTCAGACACCCCTCATCCTCATCTATCTCAAATATGGTGCATTCACTGACTTATATTGTATGAAGAATAAGAAGAAGACGTGTAGGTTGTAGAATAAGTTATATTTACAGAGGGAACCCTAGTATAATAAGTTGTACCTCAATAAGTAGAGCATCATGTGCCCTCTATTGATAATAAGGTTAAGGCATCATTGATTGAAGAAGATCCATCTTCTCCACATTTTGTCAATGAAGAAAAATAATTGTAGCATGCCATGGCTTTATCATGAAATGAGGAAACAATCAGACTATAACAAATAGAGTTAGATGTTCTCCATTAAACTTTTAAAGGTAAGGACTTGATGATTTCTAATTTGAAAAAAAGGTGGGAAGAATCTGTTACTAGATTTAATGAATAATAAATAAATCTTTAAGGAATACAAGATGAACATACTAGGGTCCACAATGTAATGTTTTCATAAACCCAAGAACAGATTATTTTATATGATTCTCTAGCTATCAAGGACACTTAGATTATTGATTTGCAAAAATCTAATATTTATAAGTGTAATTTGAGTACTAATTTGAGAGAAAGTATTTTTGATAGAAATATAATGCTTGCCAAACATACTAATAGAATAATAGAGCTTACCGCTCAAAATTTTGAGTTACAAGCCTCTACTCAGGCCATGTAAAGAGAAACATGAGAGATTGTAATTTAGACAAAGGGTCCAACAAGAGTTATTCCCTCTTTCCATGTTCCATTACATAAAATAATCTTTGTCTAGTATATCACCTAGAAGAAAATTAAAAAATTGAAAGATGAAAATTTCAAACTTAAGGAAAAATCTTAGAAGCAATTGGTAGAATCCCAATTGTAATTGCAAAAAGCACAGACTTTTGTCTAGAATATTTGTGTTATTTATAAGAAACTATTATCATATAGGTAGCCTTCATCAATTTATGTTCTTTTCTTATATGAGTAGTTTTATAAATGATGATTCAGTTAATTTCCCTTGGTTTTTTACATATCATTAAAGATGAGCATGTATTTATGGACACTTTTATAAAGAGCACTAAATAAAGGTAAGATGACATTTGCGAGTTCTATACTTTCAATTTGGTAGGATATCAGTCTGGTTTTATGATAAATTTATTTGTTGGAGAGACACAATTATGTGCCTTTCTCTCCACTCTAAGGAACCAAATGGCATGGAAACAGGCCAATAATAGATTTATGGAATTACAAAGAACTACTAGGTTGTGCATGAGACCATAATTTCTAGAAGCAAATAAACTTCTTTTTTTCAATCATTGTATCATATATATATGAATAACAAGTATCATGAGTTATTAATATCTAATATTGTTGCTTTTAGAGATTTTCTAAACCACCATTATGTCAATGGTTTAAATGCAAGTCTTGATAGGTGGGAGACATTACCTATTAAGTTAAAGCATAGAGCAGTCCTCAGCCCTAATAATATTGAATGGAGTCTAAGAAAAGCCAAATAATTTTACCATATAATCACTCAACACTTAGAGGAAAGAGGTTTAAATGTCTAGATTGGGATGAGGTTTAAGCCTCCTATCATTTTGTTTCCTCTATCACCATGGTGGTGTTGGAATTCTCAAGGAGAAGTTGAATTTAAAGCCTGGGTGCATACAAATATCATAGATAATGGATTCTTTCCAAGGGGCCACCATGACTGGGGCCATCATTTTGAAGTTTATGATCTAAGTCAGAGGTTTGAATCAAGAATTTTGGATTAAGGATTAGTCATCCCACTTCTTTACAAGAGGACTTGAAATAATTAAACTGTGGGAGAGAAATGATGATAATTTCATATATCTCATCATAATTATATAAATTATCCATAAAGTGTTACGTTTGGTTTTATATTGTATTGCATTTAGTAGTTAAATTTTAATCTAAGTAGGATATGAATGCAATTTGTTCTTTATTTGTATGTAATTTATTACTGATTCTTTACCTTTTTATTATGTCTAACTTTGATGAATCATGTAGTTTTGACTATAACACATCCCACACATGGGGTAATTTTGAGTATAGCAACACATCCCAAGGATGGGGTAATTTTAAGTATAACAACACATCTCAATGATGGGGTAATTTTGAGAAAGTAATACATAGTTATTATGACTCTTTTGGCTAAAATGCTGAGGATTTGATAAGCAAGCTCTAAAGACACTCCAAATATGCTCTAAAATTAATCTAAATATGATCTGGGTGTGCTCTAAATACACACATGGAATTCTTTAAATAAGTCTATGAATACTTCAAAGACCTGTATAGGGTGATCCGAAGACCTATACTACATGCTCTAAAGATATCTGGATGTGCTTCAAAGACTAAAAAAATATGTGTAATACATGTTTTGAGAGAAATTATGAGCATTTTGATACAAAATTCTTTTTTGAAAAAAATAAAAAATTTATTGCATGTAAATGATAGCTGAAAACCAAAAAAGGAACAACCATACAAATCTTCAGCCCCCTGTTACTTCCCACTTCTCAAAAATTTCTCCCTAAACAATAGTTGCTCATATTTTTAAGGTGTATATATTTTATAAGCATTTTTTAATGTATAGTGATGCATGGGACCCCTCTACCCAAGAATATCAAAGCATGAGGGAAAATTTCACCACACCAAATAATAATGTTAGGTGTTATTCAATCATTCATTCATTAAAGTTTATGATGTGACATAGGAAAAAGTTCACCATCCAAAGAAATGAATTTTTAACTTAGTCTAAAATGGAAACAATTCAACTCAAATAATAATAACCTAGAACATGCCAAAAAATGACTTTTCAACTCAATCTAAAATAGAAATAATCTACAGTATCTCAAATAGAGCCAACATATGAATGATGCGAGGAGATAGAAACAAGGTGGAACCATTTAAAACCTCTCACATAATGACACTTTTTTACTATGATTATTTGCTTATAGTTAATAAAAAATGTCTGGTTTCCCCTCACAATCACCATTTGGATCCCTATTGAATACAAGTAAGCATTAAACAATCCTAATCTCTACCATTTCATTATCCTGACCATTTCATTAGTTGCTTATAGTTAATAAAAAATGTCTTCTTTCCCATCATATTCACCATTTGGGTCCCTATTGAATACAAGTAAGTGATAAACAATACTAATCTCCACCATTTCATTATCTTGGCCATTTCATTATTTGCTTATAGTTAATAAAAAATGGATACTTTCTCCTCGCATTCACCATTTTGGTCCCTATTGAATAGAAGTAAGCACTAAACAATCATAAATCTCTACTATTTCATTATCTCGATCATTTCATTATTTTCTTATAGTTAATAAAAAATGTATTCTTTCCCCTCACATTCACCATTTGGGTCCCTATTGAATATAAGTAACCACTAAAAAATCCTAATCTCTACCATTTTATTATCTCAACCATTTCATTATTTGCTTACATTTAATAAAAAATGTCTGATTTTCCCTCACATTCTCCATTTGGATCCCTATTGAATACAAGTAAGTTCTAAATAATCCTAATATTTGCTATTTCATTATCTCAGCCATTTCATAACAAAAATCTAGGTCTATCTGAATCTTAATGATTTCATAACTTAAAGTAGTAAATAATGAATAAAAGGGTCATGTCAAGACAAACAAACCACACATTTTAGATACAATAAAATAATACATTACATAGATTAAATACCTAATAATAAGGACCTGTAGAAATCACAGTGAAAAATGGGCTTAATGCTTCCACCATAAACACCACAGTTAACCTAATAATCAATAAAAGAATGTTTTTTGACCTTCTAAAGGGAGAGATAAAAATTGAGAGAAAATAATGGAAAGATAAAAAGACAAACTTAACTCTAAGTTTGAAGTGCGTGATAATTTTTAATTCTATAATAATTTAAAAGTTTAAAGAAAAATATGTAACATATAAAATTATTTAAATAAAATATTTATATATTTATACATATTAAACATTTAAACAATGTACCATTATTTAGTAAAAATAAATAATAAAATCATATCATTTTTTAATATAAAAATATTTATAAATATTTATTGTTTAATATAATTATTCTAATTTAAAAAGTTTATTTATATTTGTTCATTAAATTACATGATTAAAATATCTAATAGGGATTTAAATACTTATTTTTAACCCCCATAGAATACCTTTGAGATAATTTAATTTATGAATTCAAATATCTATGAGAGTGAGTCACCTTTATTTAATTTACAAACTAATATTTGGAGATGAATTCAACCCCAAAATGGTAATTAAAATAAGTGACACAAAATCATACCTAGTAACTCAAAGATCTAGAATTGGTAAAGGATTTTATGGGGTTATTTAAATTATCGTTATGTGAGGGCATAAGTATTCTACACCATACCAGTCTATAAATATTAACTTTTCATTCATGACAATAATTTGTGTGATATCTCAATGCAGAGTTAGGGTTAAACATTTTGGCCAACAACACAAGTACTTCAACTTTGAATCCCATTATTGGAGTCAAAAATATGTGGCCAAATCACATTCATGTAAAATCAATTAAATTCAAATAGGAAACTATAAGACAAAAAACTTTACTCTTGAAAAAAATATTTCAATACAAGTATCACAATAACTTCATTTATCAAGATTATATAAAGTATATTATTGATGAAACACAAGATTTAATTATATCTCTTGGGAAGCTTTTTAATGGAATTTTGACCATTAACTAGTACATCCAAATATGTATGCATATAAATTCTCTCACTCCATTTAACACAATTAATATTATTATTAGTCAAAATTAAATCTACTTATCTAATTTATTCCCTTTCATCCTACTAATTTATCACCCCTTTCTAATTATTTATCTAATGCCCCCCTTCATTATTTTCCATCTACTAACCTTATCCATCCCCACCAATCAATTAATTAATATCTTAAAACCCCATTATATTATACTAATCTCCACTTATCTATTATTTGAGAATTTTAAATTCTCATGGCCCACCTACCCACGTACACTAGCCTATTCCTAGGCTCTCCTACACCATTAATCCTTAATCACCTACCTAATCCCTATCTAATATCCTACATAATCCTAATTAGTCCTTAAGAGGATTCTAGAATTTTCCAATTTTAAAATCCTGTCTATTCTCACCCCTCCTCTTTAGAAGCCTCTAAATCTAGAGGCTTCCAAGAATAATCTCCAACCCTTGATCTTCCCAAGCTAACTTTGAATCTCAACCATTGATCCTTCCCTCCTCTTTCTATTTAAACAATTCCATTCCTCCATTCGAGCTAACTACAAATCATCTAGCAAATCCATGTCCAACTATTAAAATGATGAAGAGTCTCCATGCCAATCTAATTTATCATCAACAGTCCATGATCATGACAACATAAGTCAAAATTATGAGTCTAAATTAATCAATTTAATCCTCTTGTTTTCGTATTCCATTTAATCATGATGTAAAGAATTTAGATTTAGGATTATAATGTTGATTTGAACTATGAATTCATCTATTATATCTAGTTATAATGGATATAGATCTTACTTAAGTAGTTTAATGTTTGAGTAGATTTAGATTATTACAAAATGGTTCATCCCAAGATGATCAACACCATTTTCATCTACCTCAGGACAATTACTATTTATATTATCTCTATATATAGAATTTCCATTTATAGATTCTATTTAATGTATATTTGTATGATTTAGGGAATTTTATTCCAATAAAATAACAACATACTCATTTAGGAAGATTTTCAAGGGCATTTTGATGATTAATTGGTACATCCCAAGATGATCAATTCCATTTTTAGGTACTGACTCATTTGGAAAGAATTTCTAAGGCATTCTAATGACTGATTGGTCCATTATATGATGACCAAGATCATTTCCATCTATCACAAGAACACTTTCTATTTATATAGTATGTATATAAATAGATTTTCATATATTATTATATACTAGACTTGAATCCTTTTATAGATGTCTTTAGATATTAAGATTTTTATTTGAGACAAAATCCTATAAATCAAGGTAAAGGAACCAACATGGGCCTTTTTCACAATCTTCATTAAAAATGATGAAAACATTGGAGGAAAAAATCTCTCATTGAGAAGAACACCTAAAAAGCATCCAAATTATGTGCTTGATTCAAAATATTTCTTGCATAACCCTTTTGCATTAGAGGTATCATTTCATCCCTTGCCACCACACTTTGTGGCACTAAAATTTTTGGCTTATGAGAAACAATAGGGTGACCTTGAGAATGATCAAAAAATGAAACTTCTTGCATTAAACAAGCTATTAAAGTTTGGGGCCACTACATTAGCCTCATCCAATACATGAAAATTTAAGATCAAGCCATATTACAATGTTGATTTGAATGAACTAAAATATGATACTAATCAAATAGTGAACATGACAGTGATAGAATGGGCTATATTACAAAATGCATCTCATAAAAAAATACTAGATTCATAAAACCTCTGATGCTTCTTATTACAAAGTTGGTTGAGTGTCAACTCATATCTCTCCATACACCTTTAAGCAACCCCTAAGCATATTTGGTCAATCCTTGCGTTATACGAGTTCTAACAAATTACACTTAATGGGTCTCCTACCATGGGTTTTGGATCACATCTAGGGGATCATCAAAATTAGAAAATGTTTAATAATCCACTACAAGACATACAATGCAAATTATAGAAGTTTAAATATGGAAATTAAAGTAAAATTATCATCATGTAACTTTGAAACTAATGGTAATGATTTATATATAATAAGCTCTTGCATAATAAGTGGAGTTTCATCCACATTTTTTAAGATGTAACATAAGAAAATTATCTAATAGGGATTTGACTCAATTTTTAACCCCCCTAGAATACATTTGAGATAATTTAATTCACCAATTCAAATACTTGCAAGGGTGAGTCACCTTTCTTGAATTTACAAACTAATATTTGGAGATGAATTCGACCCTAAAATGGTAATTAAAATAAGTGACACAAAATCATACCTAATAACTCAAATACCTTTTGAGAAAGTATTTTGTGTGCTTATCTAAATTATGGTTATGTGAGGGCATAAATAGTTTACCTCAGAACACTTATTATATATAATATTTTTATATATAGAATTTCCATTTATAGATTGTATCTAAATGTAGATTTGTATAATTAAGAGAATTTCATTTTAATAAAATAGAAACAAACTCATCATAATAAATTACACTTGATGGGTCTCCTACCATGGTTTTTGGATCACATCCAAGGGATCATCAGAACTAGAAAATGTTCAATAATCCATTACAAGACCATACTACAATGAAAATTTTAGATGTTCAAATATTGAACTAGAAGTAAAATTATCATCATATAATTTTGGAACTAATGGTAATGATTTAGAAAAAATAATCTCTTGCATAATAAGTGGATTTTCATCCACATTTTTTGAAGATGTAACATTATTAATTATTAATATATTTAAGATAAACAAGTGGTGGTGATATAATAGTAGGCATACACATTGGAATAGATGGTGTCTTTTGAACATATATGTCCACTTAAAATTTTTATCATATTTATAAACCCAAAATTCTTCTTGGTCACTTTTAATTTTTTTAGCACCATTGTAACAAAAGAAATTTCTTCATTGTAATCACCAAGATAAAACCTAATCACCCAAAACTGAGCTTGTTATCCATTAAATATAGATGCCCCCTGATCAAAACCAAGGGAGTTACAATTTTGATGTAGAGATTGTGCTAAGAGGCTATCTCTTTACATGATGAATACAAGCCATCATAGACTAAAACATTACATGGTGATTTAGATCTCGATAGGTTTGCATCAAAAATTATATTAGATGAACTTATTTTGACATTGTCATGGGTTTAGAGTAACTAGTAGGTTTAATTTTTTATTTACACTATTTCGCTTCACATTACCCCCTTACCCACACCGACCCCGACCCCCCACCCCCTCTGGTTGCCCACACATAAATTATATTAGTTATTAAATAAATATAATTGACATATAAATATATATATATCTTAATATTATTATATATTAAACTAATTAACTATATGTTAATATTATATATAAATTATATATTTTTAAAAATATATTGTAATATTAATCAATATTATTATATCATATAATATATATGTTAATATAGGTTATCAATCAATATTATATATTTTAGCATAATATTTTCAATACACTATATATTGTTAATAGTACATAAATAATATTATATTTTAAATAAAATTAAATGAATTTTTATGCTTTTAATGTATTGTATAATGTCACCTAACATGAAAATGGGCTGATTTTCTGCTTCATTTAACATTATAGGGTCAAAAATACAATCACATGTATGGATTTAAAATTATGTGACTCTTCACCATGTGCATAACAGATGAGGCAAATTACCTCAAAGACAAAATCTATCAAACATTAATAATGTTTATTAGACAAT
The DNA here is from genome assembly GCA_037957365.1 of Torreya grandis. NCBI lineage: Eukaryota > Viridiplantae > Streptophyta > Pinopsida > Cupressales > Taxaceae > Torreya > Torreya grandis. The sequence goes on along the minus strand of JARHVA010005185.1, from coordinate 1,135,724 downwards.
GGACATTAAATAAAAATTTGTAATCATGTATCATGAAACATTAAATTTGGTGTTGTAGATGGCACTTGGCATGGGACATGGGGTAGTAAAGTAGATGGACAATCAATTTAATTTAAGTAATGTGAATGATTAATTTTGTATCCCTTCGAACTTGGATACAAAATGATAATTCAAAAATACATGGCCAAATCACATCAATGTAAAATTAGTTAAATTTAAATAGGAAAATGTAAGCCAAACAACTTTACTCTTAGAAAAAAAAAATTCAATACAAGAATCATAAAAACTTAATTTATCAAGCTTATAAAAATTATAATATATCTATATATGGTTAACAGTAAAAAAATAATATTAAATTTAAAAAAAAAATGAATTTTTATGCATGTGATGTATTATATAATTCCACATAGCATGAAAATAAGGTTGATTTTTTGCTTCATTTAACATTACATGGTCAAAAATGTCCTCATAGGTACAAATTTAAAACTCTGTGACACTTCACCATGTATGCAACAGATGAGGTAGATTACTTCAAAGAGAAAATCTTACAAACTTTATTGTTTGGTAGAAATTAAATTAAAATTTACAATCAAGTATCATGAAGTTTAAATCATGTATCACAAGCATGAAATTTGATGTTATAAATGACACTTGACATAGAACAATTAGTAGTAAAGTAGATAGACAATCAATTAATTTCAAGCAATGCAAATGATTAATTTTACAACCCTTCGAAATTGGTTATGAAAAGACTATGAACTATTAAATTACATACAAATTATGAAATGAAATCTCTATTCTACTTTACAAAATGGCCATCAAGTATTTTGAGCTACAATTTAAATTAGTGATATGCAATTCTTTTATTAAATAGATTCAAATTAAATTAAATTTTATTGAGTGTCAAAGGATATTTGTCCAGTGAGTTTATTTCTCCACTCAAATCCTTTGGTATATTTATCTATCAAATAATTTGGTTTATTTCTCTAGTTTATTAAGACCAGAATGATTGCTTACTAACTTCAATTTTGATGTTTGACTACAAGATGTGTTTTTTGGTGTTTTTGACTACAGGTATGACAAAGTGAGCTAGAGATGTGTTCATTAGTTTCCATGGACAAGACTAGTTGGCATTTTTGACTCATCAAAAATGATCTTATTGACATTTTTTTGTAATGCATAGTTACTAAGATGCACATATTCATGCCCCTGCAGTCAGTTGCAGTTTTTGTAATATAATGTTACAAACTCTTGATTTCATATAATATGAATTCATTATTTTCAATTGTAGTTTTGTATCTAATCATATTTATTTATTTATTTTCAAATATTTTTTTTAAAGTAAAATACTCCTAATTTTTCTAAGTAATGTATATTGCAAAAAAATTTAAAGAATGTAGGATTGCAAATTTGGAAAAATAATCCTACAATTTATCAGTGGCACCCCCTAAAAAATAATCAACAATCCTCTAGCATGGGACCCCTACCTTACTGTAGGTGAATTTGATTAAATGATAACATGTCAAATTGATAGATGAGAATCTTATAGAGAGATATGTAATTCTTATAGTATGATAATGTCAAATTATTAGTAGTTAGTTTGAGAGATAAAAAAAATCTCATTATTCAGTAATCCAAAAACCAATGTGCCACTTTTAATATAATTTAAACATTTCCCAATCCATTACTGCCACCATTAATTTATGAGAAAAATTTTGTGACTAATGGTGGATGGTTATGATGTCCCACCTTCTAACAACAATGAGGTTCCTTCATATTTTTTGAGAAAAATTTAATGTAAGTTTAATAGCTTGAATGAAATTATTTATTAATTTTATTATTAAGAGTTTTTAGGACCAATAAAAAAGCTTTCAACAAGATAGGTTGGGTGCATATCATGTGCATAATAAACCTATGATAATGTATATAAAATAACCACTTTAGCCTAAGATAATCCCCTCTATAGTGAAGGATGTTATATAGATTGACATTTTACATTAACTAATGCACTTACTGACACCCTTGTGTAATATACAAGCCAATTTTTCCATACTGATGCTTAAGAGAGTGAACATGGAGATGGTCCAACTAACATTGCTACTTGACCATACTATTGCAAATTATGGTGGTGTTTCTAATTAGATAGATGATATGGTTTTGACACTTGTTGCAAGAAATATGATGGCTAACTGTTATTGCATATTTCCATAGTTTGAAACATGGATGCCATGAAAATGGTGTTTTAAGGTCATATTTGATGGCTTTATTACTAAGACTTCATTTTAGGGTCATTTTTAGAAGTTTAATCACTCATACAACATTTATAGGCTGTCAATGAAAGTCGTATTAACATAGCACCTAGTATCATAAGCTCAACTTATATAATTTTTAGTATTTGGCGATGGTAGATATATGGGGTTTAATTATTAATGTAAGCATTGTGTTAAAGGTAATTTTAAATGGGATCACTTCTTAGTATAAGTGCCTTTGCTTCTTGTTTCTATTTTTTTGAAACATACATTTCATTTGGAAATCTCGACTGCACCTTTGCAAGTATCTTTTAAATTTGGCATGTAATTTTTTTTGGACCTATTAAATTATAAATAGGTGTTTCTAATTGGATAGATGATATAGTTTTAAACCCTGTTACAAGAAACATGATGGCTAACTATCATTTCATATTTTCACATCCTAAAATGTGGATGCCATGGAAACATCATTTTAAAGCCATATTTGATGGATTTATTATTAAGACTACATTTTGGGGTTGTTTTTATAGGGTTAATCACTCATACAGTGGTTTTGGGATGTTAGTGAAATCTACATTAACACAACACCCTTTATCATAAGGTCAGATTTTATAATTTTTAGTATTTGGTAATGGTAGATATATGGGGCTTAATCATTATCGTAAGCCTTGTGTTGATCTTAATTTTAAATGGGAGCAATTCCTACTAAAATTGCCTTTGTTGTTCTTTTCTAATTTTTTGAAACATACATATGGTTTGGAAATCTAGCATGCACCTTTGCAAGTATTTTTTTAAATTTGACATGTAATTTTTTTTGTTGGACCTATTAAATTATAAATAGTGTTTAAAAGATAATAATTATTTTACATAATAATAAATTAAAATAATATATATGTAATTTTTTAGTTTGTAATAGGAGACAATACCATCTTTTTCCTAACCAGATTGTGAATTGTCTTGTAGATCATATATTTCTATAGATACTTGGTTGATGTTTATATATACAAAGGTACTTTTAAATGTTATGAGTTGATATCTATGTAGATGTATGTAATTTTATATATATTATTGACTAATGATGATATTTTATTTGTTTCATTATTGACATCATTTGAGACTCCTCCATCTATACACATAGGAGTAGACATGGTGTTGCTAATGTGATTTCATTTGTGCAACAACTTACTGATGTGTGAGTCAAACTTGTAATTATGTTTAAGTATAAATATGGATTTGTTTTAATAAATTTATTGACAAAATAACCCCTGTGTTCACATTTTATATTCCCTTAAAAATTATATATGTGCATACGTACATACACATATTTGACCTTGTTGTAATTGTTTTGTACATATGATTATTTGAATTTCATTATTTTATTGAAACTATACACATAGATATAATCGTAGACTTAAATTATTTGATCATAAGGCACATGTCATCAAAAAAATCTGATCACATCCTTGAGTGAGGCTTCAATATTTCTATCTCACTAATCAAATAGAATATGGTTGGCCTTTAATTGATTATGGATAAGTTTTATGGGTCACATATGTCCATCATATCTTCTTTTGGTAGTATTGAGTAGCTACAACAAGTCTATTTTCAATTCCCAACTAATGGATTCCTATCATAATTTTAAATAACTAGTGATGTAACTTGTACTTCATATGTAACTTATAGGTGTGTTAATTTCTTGTATTCTATTTTATGGAGAGGAATGGAAATTGGATGGATGCACCATAGAGTGACACCATTATTTTTAATAATTTTTATATTATGTGATGTATTAGTTCATAATTGTATTATAATAATAATGCATATGGATGAAGTTTACTAAAAAAATTAGTTAGTCAATGCTACAGAACCATCTAACAATTGTTACTATTTTAAAATTGATTTAGAGGTGGAATTGTATATAAAAATTGACATGATTCATTTTGGTAAATGGCAGAGGGATTCTTGTTATTCCTATGGTTGGAGAATAAAACCTTATCTAGATTCAGAGAGATTTAGACTTGTAGAAAATAGTCAAAATATTTGCAATAGAATTGTGACAGTGTTTAAATATTTTAATTAGTATGGATTTACTTCTTCTATTTATCACCAATTGAATATGAATAAGGATGTTCCTCTTTCAAATCCATTAATCACATCAAACATTGAGCATGCATTGCATGGGAATATATATTCATCCCACTTTATGTCAACTTCAATGAATACTTTGAATCACAGTGGGGTTTTTACACAATCTTCATTACAAATGATTAAAGCATTGGAGGAAAAATATTATCTCATTGAGAAGAACACCTAAAAGGCATCCAAATATTTCCCGATTGATTCACACTATGTCTTGCATAACCCCCTTTAATTATAGGTATCATTTCACCCTTATCACCATACTTTGTAGCAATAAATTTCCTACTTATGAAAAACATGGTCACCCTGAACATGATTGAGAAATAAAACTCGCATTAAACAAGTTAAAGTATGGGAACACTACATTGGCTTCATCTACTACAAAATTTAAGATCAATCCATCTTATAAAGTTAATCTTAATGAACCAAAATGTGATACCTATAAAATAATGAACATGAAAACACCATGTCAAGTTGTATTATAGAATGCACCATGCAAAAAATTACTAGATTGAAAATATGTCCACCATATATTCTTCTTGTGGTATTATTGAATAGATATATAAATATTTTCAATGCCCAACTAAATTATGGCTTCCTATAATAATTTTAAATAACTAGTGATGTTGTACTTCATATACTTATAGGTGAGTTAATTTCTTGTATTGCATGTATGGAGAGGCATGGAAATTAGATGGATGCACCATGGAGTAAAACTATGATAATTATATTATGTGATGTATAATTAATTCATGATTGTATTATAATATGCATATGAATGAGGTTTACTAAAAAAATTAATTAGTCAATGCTACATAACCATCTAGAAGTTGTTTTTATTTTGAGTCTGAAGCAAACAAAATAACTCATATTTACAAGCCATAGTTCAAGATCTACACTTTCAAGAATTATTGGATGAAACATACATAACTACCACTATATGAATGGTTTGTGGTTGTTTAATTCAGGGGCACATGAAGTATACAAAATTATACTAAGTATGAAATGCATTTTTGAACATTTGATCATACTAGTTTAAGTGGAATATATAAACAACTCTTAACATAAATGCCAAGTCATTAAAATTGATTTAGAGGTGGAATTTTATACAAAATTTGGCATGGTTCATTTTGGTAAATGGCAAAGGGATTCTTGTTATTCCTATGGTTAGAGGATATAACCTTATCTAGATTTAGAGAGATTTAGACTGGTAGAAAATAGTCAAAATATTTGTAATGGAATTATGACAATGTTTAAATCTTTTTATCAGTATGGATTTAATTCTTATAATTATCACCACTTGAATACAAATAATTAATTTAGTAAAATAACATTGCATTCAAAAATGTTTCATTTTATGAGGAGGCAAAAACTAACCACTCTAGAAAAAACTTTAAACATAAATTATTTAGTAAAAATATTTAAATATTTAAACATGATAAATAAAAATAAATAATAAACATAGTTTTTAAATATAAAAATAATTTTTTTTTTTAATAATTTATTATAATTATTCTTATTAAATATGTTTATTTATATTTATTAATTTACATTATGAAATTATCTAATAGCGATTTGAATCCTTAATTTTTAGCCTCCATAGAATACCTTTGGGATAAAATTCACCAATTCAAATCCTTGTGCTAGCAAATTATCTTTCTTAAATTTACACTTGTGACTCGATTAGTTAATTTAAATAATTTAATGACACAATAGACATTTGAAATGGTTAGATATAAAATATGATAGAGACCAATATGGAGGACGTTCTGTTGGGGATCAACCAACAATTTGATTACACTTATGAAAGCAATAAATGTGGAATTAAATCAAAATGATAAGTAACTAGAATCAGATAATAGCAAAGAACAAGAGATACAAGAAACCACCCTGAAAACTTGTATTAAAATCTTTACAGAAGGAATACAATTGAAGAAACTTCTTTCTTCGACACCTCTCTCAGATGTACAGATCTCTCTCTAGGTCTCTTTCCCTCAAGAGCTCTCTCTCTCTCTCAAGTACAATCAACTCCAACAACCTGGAATGATTCAACTATGTACTGTTCTTCAACATTCTCTTACATTAAGCTAAGAAGATCTAATCCTACATATAGAATTAGGAAACTTGAGCATGCATTTACAACCAATAGTTATGCCACTTAAACAAGGGCTCTAAAACAGTCTTACTAATAATAGAGATGCGAACTTAAGACTATGAATTAATCTATCGTGCAAACACTTGGTTCTGTCCTCAGAAATAGCTCTCTAGATGCACAGGTAACCGATGCTAGTTCCTACCTGCTTGCCTGTGACCGACGTCATCCAATTCCTACCGATGTTGGTGTCTCCTGAACTGCACCTGACCAACGTCAGTCGCTCCTGACTGATGCTAGTGACTGTGTAACTATTGCAACTCTGCAATCCGCTCCTTGGTGAAGCTTTTAGGCTCCACACCTTAACAATCTCTCACTTGGAGATAAACAGCTGCACTAGTACCTGTACAGCAACATCTTCTAACTCCTCCATCTTCAACTCAATCATGAAGACCAACAGAAGTTGAATGAAGATTCAACTTCTCCTTTATAACTGGCTTGGTTAACATATCCACAAGATTCCTATCTATATGGATCTTCTCCAGTCACCATCTTCCAATACCTGTCGTATGAAGTGGTACCTTAGCTGTATGTGCTTGGTTCTTGAGTGAAAAGTTGAATTCTTAGCCAAATGAATTACACTCTGGCTATCACTGTATAATCTGTAACTCTCTTGCTCCTTTCCAAGCTCTTCCATGAACCGTGTCATCCATATCATCTCTTTACTAGCCTCTGTGATTGTAATATGCTCTGCTTCTATAGTTGACAAGGAAACAACCTTCTACAACTTTGATATCTAGCTAACCGCCATTCCACCAACAGTGAAAACATATCATGTGGTGCTCCTCCTGCCATCCAAATCACATGCCATATCTGAATCTACATAACCATGTAGAGAAGTATCTGAACCTCCATAGCACAAATGCTTACTGTTGGTTCCTCTCAGATATCTAAGGATCTACTTAACTGCTTTCCAGTGTTCCTTTCCTGGATTGGCCATATACTTACTTACAACTCCCACTGCTTGGGCAATATCCGGTCTAGTACATACCATTGCATACATTAAACTCCCTACTGCGAAAGAATATGGAACTCTACTCATGTACTATACCTCATCATGTGAATTAGGACATTGTTCTTTACACAACTTAAAATGTCCAGCCAAAGGTGTGCTTACCGGTTTTGCATCCTGCATGTTGAACCATTTTAACACCTTGTTCACATAATCCTCTTGAGACAAAATCAACCTGTGATTTTTCCTGTCTCTCTTAATGCTCATGCCAAGGATCTTCTGTGTTGCTCCCAAATCCTTCATAGCAAATGTTTGAGCTAATTTCACCTTAAGCTCAGAGATATCCTGCATGTGTGATCTTACAACCAGCATATCATCTACATACAACAATAGAATAATATATCTACCATTATCCAATCTCTTAAAATACACACAATGGTCAGATTGACACCTACTGTAGCCATGCTCAGTCATAAACCTGTCAAATCTCAAATACCACTATCTAGGAGCTTGCTTGAGGCCATACAAGCTTTTCTTCAACCTGCACACTAACTTCTCCTTACCTTTGACCTCAAATCCTTTCGACTATTCCATATATATTTCCTCATCCAAATCTCCATGAAGAAATTTTGTCTTAACATCAAGCTGCTCAAGATGTAAATCCTTAATAGCAACTAAAGACAGTACAATTCGTATAGAAGTCATTTTAACAATAGGAGAAAAAATCTCACCAAAATCAATACCTAGCTTTTGTGCAAATCCTTTCACTACCAATCTGGCCTTATATCTCATCTATCCGTTCTCACCTTCCTTCAACCTGTAGGTCCATCTATTCTTCAGTGTCCTCTTACCTACTGGCAATTCAACCAAATCCCATGTTTGGTTCTCTTTCAAGGACTTCATCTCCTCAACCATGCCACGCTCCCACTAACTCTTGGACTCCACCTGTATTGCTTCTTAAAAACTCTCTGGTTCTCCACCATTAGTTAGCAATAAATAGAATAATGAAGGAGAATATCGAATTAGAGGCTTACTTACCCTTTTTGACCTCCTGATGGGCATCTGAGACTCATCCACAACACGTTGTCCACCCAAATTCTCTGAAAGTGATCGACCTCGATCACTTCCAAGCCTGTAACTGGCCAATGCCGATTCTGCCTGACCGACGTCAGTTTCTATCCTGCCGACGTCGGTCTCTGTATGACCGACATCAGTTTTTGTTCTACCGACATCGGTTCCTACCTTGTCGATGTCAGTCTCTATGTTTTCCTACAAGTGATTATTTCTTTTTCTCACAAGCTCATTTTAGACCGTCACCTCATCTAATTCTCCATTGCTCTGCTCAGATTGATTTAGCTTCCTCAACTGATCACTATACATCACTTTTTCATTGAAAACAACATCATGGCTCCTAATTATCTTGTTAGTTCCTAGATTCCAAAACTTGAAACTGAAATCATCTAAGCCATAGCTAATAAATGTGCACCTCATAGACTTAGCATCCAACTTCTTTCTATTTTCCTTATCAACATGCACAAAGGCTTCACAACCAAAAACTTTGAGGAATGAGAGATCTACCTTTTTACCTGTCCATGCCTCTTCTGGAATTCCACCATCCAGAGCTATAGAGGGTCCTCTGTTAATCAGGTACACTGCAATGTCAACAGCTTCTGCCCAGAACTCTAAGGGCAACCCAACATACAATCTCATACATCTTGCATGCTCCATAATTGTTCTGTTCATCCTTTCAACAATTCCATTCTACTGAGGTGTCCTTGGAACTGTCCTTTGCCTATGGATTCCATGCATATAACAATACCAGTTGAACTTATAACTACGGAACTCACCACCATTGTCAGATCTCAGGCACTTCAATCTTCTGTCTATTTCATTCTCATCCATAGCTTTCCAAATCTTAAAAGTCTCAAATACATCAGATTTCTTCTTAATATAATAGATCCATACCTTTATTGTAGCATCATATATGAACGAAACATAGTACTGTGATCCTCCAATAGAAGCAACCTGAGCTGGTCCCCACACGTCTGTGTGAACAAGCTGTAACTTATGCTTCTTCTTTGTTGACCCAGTCTTGAGAAAACTTACTCTCTTCTATTTCCCAAAAACACAGTGGTCACAAAACTCCAGATCTATGCTTTTCAAATCTAAAAGCTTACCTTTAGACTTAAGAATTGACATCCCCTTCTCACTCATGTGGCCAAGCCTTGAGTGCCACAATTTTGCATCCACATCTGAAGTAGATAATATAGAAGGAGAATTGTTAGTAACACAATTACATAAATAGAGAGTACCTACTCTCTTACCTCTGGCCATTACAAGTGCACCCTTGGTCACCTTCCAAGATTCAGCTGTGAGAGTTACTGTACAACCCTCATCCCCTAACTTTCCTACAGAAATCAAATTCCTCTTCAAGCTGGGAACATGCATAACATCTCTCAACACCCATGTGTTGCCATTTTGCATTTTCAGCTGCACTTTACCTTTGCCAATAATTTTACAAGGCTCATCATCCCCTAGATACACTATTCCAAAATCTCCATGGATATAGTCACTAAAATATTCTCTATTAGGGGTAGTATGAAAAGATGCACCAGAATCTAAAACCCAAGATTCTATATTATTATGCAAAGAGAATATTAAAGCATCTTGTGCAATACCTGCAACTTTTGCTTCTTCCTTTCCTTCGTGCTGATTGTCCTCCTTAGGCTTTGACCAACAATCTCTGCTTATGTGCCCAATCTTTCCACAATTTCATAATTGTGGCTTCCTTCCATTTCTGGATTTGGATCTACCTCTCACCTTTGACTTAGACCTTGATCTCCTCTTGCTCTTCTCTTTTTGCCTTCTCCTACTCTCAAAACTTAAAGTGTTCCCTAATGTTTCTTCTGTGCTTTTCCTGCAAATTTCCTCATTCAAGATAACACTAACAACATCCTCTACTTTTAAAATATTTGATGTAGATGCAGTATTACTAACTGCCATTACTAAGCCATGCCAGCTTTTAGGCAAAGAACATAATATTAAAAGAGCTTTAATTTCATCATCAAACACTATATTGACTGAACTTAATTGATTTACAATTCCATGGAAATCATTTAGATGAGTAGACACAGATCCACCTTCATTCATATGCAAATTAAATAACTGCTTCATAAGATATACCTTATTAGAAGCTAAGGGTTTTTCATACAAATTTGCTAAAGTAGTCATTAACTCTACCGTAGACTTTGCCTGTGATAAATTAGATATCACAGTAGATGCTAGACTCAGTCTTATAGACCCCAGAGCCTTTCTATCAATAATTTCCCATTCTTCATCATCCATGTCTATGGGCTTCTTTGCAATCCCACCTAACGGTAAGTATAGATCTTTCTGATATAGATAATCCTCTATCTGCATTCTTCAATGTTGATAATTTTTGCCATCAAACTTCTCCATTCTCAGTTTACTTTTTCTGCCATTACTTCTCCCACTCAAACAAAAATCCCTGCAAAAACCCCTATGAATAACCTGTAATCAATACACACTACACAGATCTGAACCACCTATTAGTGAACCTGAGCTCTAATACCACTTGTTGGTATCAGACTCTTGAACCTACAACTAGGCTCTGATACCACTTGTTGGGGATCAACCAACAATTTGATTACACTTATGAAAGCAATAAATGCGAAATTAAATCAGAATGATAAGTAACTAGAATCAGATAATAGCAAAGAACAAGAGATACAAGAAACCACCCTAAAAACTTGTATTAAACTCTTTATAAAAGGAATACAATTGAAGAAACTTCTTTCTTCCACACCTCTCTCAAATGTACATATCTCTCTCTAGATCTCTTTCCCTCAAGAGCTCTCTCTCTCAAGTATAATCAACTCCAACAACCTGGAATGATTCAACTATGTAATGTTCTTCAACATTCTCTTACATTAAGCTAAGAATATATAATCCTAAATATAGAATTAGGAAACTTGAGCATGCATTTACAACTAATAGTTATGCCACTTAAACAAGGGCTCTAAAACAGTCTTACTAATAATAGAGATGCGGACTTAAGACTATGACTTAATCTATCATACAAACACTCAGTTCTGTCCTCGAAAATAGCTCTCTGGACGCATAGGTAACCAACGCCGGTTCTTGCCTGCTTACCTGTGACCGACGTCGGCCAATTCCTGCCGATGCCGACGTCTCCTGAACTGTGCCTGACCGACGTCGGTGACTGTGTAACTGCTACAACTCTGCAATCTGCTCCTTGGTGAAGCTTTTAGGCTCCACACCTTAACATGTTCCTCTTTCATGTCCATTAATCACATCAAACATTGAGCATACATTGAGTGGGAATACATATTCATCCCCCTTAATGTCAAATTTAATGAATACTTTGAACCAAAGTGGGGCTTTTTCACAATCCTCATTACAAATGATTAAAACATTGGAGGAAAAAAATATCTCATAGAGAAGAACACTTGAAAGGCATCCAAATATGACCCACTTGATTCAAAATATGTCTTGCATAACCCTCTATTATTAGAGGTATCATTTCAACCCTTGCCACCACACTTTGTGGCACTAAAATTTCTTACTTATGAGAAATATGAAGGGTGACCCTGAGCATAACCAAGAAATGATTAACTCCTTGTATTAAACAAGCTATTAAAGTATGGGGCCACTACATTGACCTCATCCAATACAAAATTTAAGATCAATCCATCTTACAAAGTTAATCCAAATAAACCAAAATGTGATACCGATCAAAAAATGAACATGGTAGTACTACATTGAGTTGTATTATAGAATGCACCACACAAAAAATTTACTAGATTCACAAAGCCTCTGGTTCTTCTTATTAAAAATTTGGTTGTGTCAACTCATATATCTCCCTACACTGAGGCATTACTAGAGGTTGATATGAGTAAACCTCTTCCACAAGGATATTAATATGATGAGAATGCATATTTTGATTTCCACCAGGGCTATATACATTCTACTAATAGATGATTTTCATTGTGATATAATCTTTAAGACTTATACGAGCCCCAACAAATTACACTTGATGGGTTTCCTACCATGGGTTTTGTATCACATACATGGGATCATAAGATTCATTATAAAATGTTTAATAATCCACTGCAAGACCATATTACAATGAAAATTATAGAATTTTAAATATGGAAAAAGAAGTAAAATTGTCATCATGGAACTTTGGAACTGATGGTAATGATTTATAAATAGGCTCTTGCATAATATTAAGCGGATTTTTATCCACATTTTTTGAATATGTAACATTAATAGTATCTTTAGGAGAAATAAGACTATGGTGGTATACTTGAGAATGCATCATCATTAGGCATAGTAGGCATACATAGAATAGATGGTTTCTTTGGAACATATATGTCCACTTCAATTTTTTATCCAATTTCTAAACCCAAAATTACTCTTGGTCATTTTTAATTTTTTAAATGCCATTGTAACAAAATTAATTCCTCCATTTTAATCACCAAGACAAAATGTGATCAGCCACAATTGAGCTCTTTATCTAGTGAATATAGATGCACCCTGATCAAAACCAATGGAGTTACAGTTTTGACATTGAGATTAAATGATAAGAGGCTATCTCTTTACATGAAGAATGGAAGCCATCATAGACTAAATCATTGCATGGTGATTCAGATACTAATTGATCTTTGCCCACAATTATCTTTAAAGATGAACTTTAATATTTTGATATTGTCAAGGGTTTGGAATTAATAGGTTTAACTATCAATTATAATTTAACACTCTTTCAATTTACATAACCCCTCTCACCAATATATATATATATATATATATATATATATATATATATATATATATATATATATATATATATATATATAACTGAGTAATATTATATTACATTATATTATATATATTTTTAGTATATATATTTTAAATAAATATTATATATTTTAATATAATATATATAAATATTATTTTAATATATTAAATATATCACTTGACTACTTCTAAGGTGCATTTGTATTCAAAAATAGGTGGGAGTCCCCAATGAATTTGAAATTCAAATTTACTTTGTGAAATGGGGTCCATATAATTTTCACACATTTTTAAGAGGAACAAAAACTGCTGAACATGTCTGACTAGATATATTCCTATTCCTACATATTCTTAGTTTTTTTTGGACATACATTGTAGAGCATTGATAGATCAGAACAGAGTAGGTTGTAGAGTGTTCAAAGTGTTGAACATATTTATTACTATCATTTTTGTAGATCTTTATTTTCAGGTATTTAATCTTAATAGTGTTCAATATATTCTTTTACTCTCTAAAATTTATGATTTATTTATGTTGACTTGGCCCTTTTATTCATTATTTATCACTTTATATTATGAAATCACTAAGATGCAGATAGTCTATCTAGATTATTGTAATATTTTTGGACCTACTAGAGTATGCTCAACTATGATGTCAAGGAGCCTTTTGATGAAGGATCATGCATATGACTATTATTTAGGAGAATAGGGTTTTCAAATTATCACACTAAAATTTTATTAAACATTACAATAATTATAATTCCAAATACTCTACCTGTATATACTTCAATTAATTGTTAATAAAAAATAGTATTATTTTTAATAATGTGTGTCAAGCTCAAGGAGGCCATAGGTTAGCCTAGGCAGCAGTGAGCCCTGTTGTAAAGCCCAATACAAAAGGAAAAGAGGTCAAAAGAGTCAAGTGGGTGTTTAAGACAAAAATGGGTAGACTCCACTAGTTGTAATTCAATATGGTTAGATTCCTTGTCTGGTTTAAATTTTATGGAAAATAGTCATACAATAATTACTTTGCACCTTTTTTGAACATCTTCATCATCTGGTGAAAACTAACCAATTGCGTAGATTTAGCCAATAAACAATGTAGTTCAAATGTCCTTCCTTCTAAATGGATGAGCATGAATATTTACTCAAAATTCATCTCAATTGTGCATAAAGTGGTGAGCTATTACAATAAAAAAATGTTATCCCCATCCATGATAATAGAAAACATAAGATAATATAATAGGTAGTCTCTCATAGATTTATACTATGGCATTTACTAGAATAATTAACTATACCCCCATCTATAATTAGGATTTGAAATTCTATAGCTAGGTAAATGAAATAGTTCAATTGAGTAGGCAACTTAATATTGATGAATTTGCATGTACTCCTAGAGTAAATAAATATAGTTGACTTTTATTTCTTGAAGAAACCAACCACCTTAACATTTGGAGGAGTATTAATACCTAAAAGTGCATGATAGGAAATATTAGGTTAAAAATATTCAGATTCATTCTCAATTCCTTAAAGACTATTGATGTGTGTTTATGTGAAGGATATAATGTGAACAACAGAATAACATTTCTCATATTATAGTGTAGGTCTTAGAAAAACTTAGGGATTCACTTAGTTTTGATGGAGAGATTATGTGGTTACAACTTACAACCTTGTAGTCTATAAACAGACCCTGTTGTAGGGAAAATAGGAATATGGCAGTGACACAATCTACCTAAATTTTTTATGATTTAAATTGATTTGTATTTCCTAATATAATCCCAAACTCTTAAACAAACAAATGGATATAAAAAATGAGCATTAATCTAAAGTGATTCATGTTTAAAAAGTTCAAAAGAAGGGAGTAAGGTAGGGTAGAAAAGAAAGTTCCCTTGAAACAATAAATACCAACAGATCTCCTTTAATTTATTTTAGCAACCCAAATATCACCTAGTTAAAATTAGACTGCTTAGATCTAATTTATATTTGGACTAACATTGAAATGATCTAAGGCTATGGGATGCATGTATCTAGACTAGACCTCTAGTTGTGAGGTTAGATCCTTTGAATATGTGAATTTAGGATCAATTATCAAACCTATTAGATGTTGGTATGAAAAGATTAAGGAAGAAACTAAAATGATTCTTCAAACATAACAAGATCCTATGAAATTTTAAAATATGTAAGACCTTATTGTTTCAATATCTTGACTATCAACATATTTTCTAAGCCCCTTAAATGGCTATAGGTGAAGATTTCATGGAATTTAATATTCAATTGAGTTTGGCTCCTTGAGGTCTCCTCCAAAGTACACAACTTAATGCATTAATTTTATATTGTTATCTTCTTCACATGTTCACCATTCTTTCATTATGAAAATAGACCTCTCATAAATAGACCATTGTGCAAGGTGTGATGTCCTTTGTACGGACTGTGACAAGGTATAAAGATGATTTGGGAGTTTTGATAATACACAGAGTACCCATGAGTTGATCTATGTATGATGATCTCTTAACAATCTGATTACCCTACTTGAAAGTCTATACCCTTAAAGTCTCCATTAAGTGTGGTCATACACTTGACTATATCAGTGCTCTTGAAGATAGATATAGATGTACATTTGTGTTTCTTTAACCCTATTTGAACCTCACATGCACCTTTTGGAGCTCTATATTGAGGTTATTCATCTCAATATTTCATGCATTTGATGGTCCAAATAACCTCCACAAGCCTAGAAAGAATTTTAAGACTATCATACCCCTAAATATAGGATATTTTGACTTGAAACCAAGCATATATGTGTCTACAAGACACTTGATTATTTTCTTAAAAGATACTTTATTGGGATTATTGATGTAATTATTGTGCTCCCTATATCACTAGGGAACAAGGGGAAAGTAAGAAACTCAATTTTAAGTGTTGAAAGACTTGGGGCTTGAGTTTTTTATAAAAACACTATTGGAAATAGCAAAAATAGCATATATGTGATCACCACTTTGAAAATCTTTTAGTAAACCCTTCTGTAAGGACAATAGATGTTTATGTAGTGACACTTATTCTTGCTAATCTTTGTAAAATTATTTCAATATTTTCCAATTGTTTCCCAAAATTTAAATGAACAATGGATATTCACAGCATGAATTAAGCTAAAGTGATTCATGTGTGGATCCAAGAGTGATTAGGGTAGGGCAGAAAAGAGATTGTACTTGAGATGATCAAAGATACTAATTCTACTAAATTTTGAGGCAAAAACACATGAAACTAGCATCTACCAACTCTAGAGTAATTCTCAAATCTAATTAAATGTAGTTGAAACTTTAGAGGAAGGAAATACATATGTTTAACAACATACTTTGCATGAAAATTAATCACTCATAGTAAATTGTATGACACATTTGATTGTAAATGAGAAAAAAATAGAGCAAGTATACTATCAAATTAGTCAACCTAGTGTTAAAATCAAGCTAATAGATGAATATAATGTGTGTTATTACCAAATTATATTGTAGAAAATAAATTATTATCCATCTAAAAGTGTGAAAATCATAAATCATAGAACACACACAAAATAAGACTACAAACAAACTCTCAAATTCTTTAGCTCCTTGTATTAATTATGATAACAACTATTTTATAGTTACAAATGAGGGGGAAATACCTATTTATAGGCTCAAAAAATTCATAATACAAGTTTATGTGGCCCACAAAAGGCACCCAAATACAACCAAGTGGCTAAAATGTTACATTACAAAGGCATATTGTTCATTTGAATTTACAAGATGAAATAGAATATTCTCTAAGGGCCTGGAGGTGGTTGTTGATTGGATTTATGTTGCTATTATTCTTATCTTTACTTCTTATCTACTTGTTATTTTGTATATACCTCTATACAATCCAATTAGTCTTGGCCTATCTAAGCAAATTCTAGGATCATAGGTCAAAACAAGTCTAGTATGTCCTAGATGAGTCATTACAAAATTGTATATGCACAAAATCTTAGCCTTATTAAGGTTGTGTCATCTGAATAGCCACATGTACTTTAGTTGGTGTAGTGGTTGGGGTGGTAGAATTATAATTTATAAATGTGGACATAGCACTTGAATTAGTGGCTTGAGACTAATTATTTGCTTCACTCTCCTTGTAAAACGTGTATGTTGTGTCATGCTGATATCATATTGTGTTCAAGTTAAGAAAAGACATTCAGTGAATCTTATTAACTTATCCAAGGAGTTTTGTATGTTTATCCTTCATTATCTATAAATTATTCTTAAATATCTACACCTTAGTGACCTTATTTCTAGTAGCACTTAACTTCTATCTCCTCCAATGTCAAGCCTTGTAGACTTAATTTGTTTGAAGTTATCGATTGCCTCCTAAATGATTTTATCAAAATTAATCTTGTAGATCAATTTACCTATGGTATCATTTACTCTTGATAACTTAAAATTGTCTAAAATTTGGAGAACTTAGGCCTCACATGTCTGATATTTGGGGATTAAATCCCCAACTGATTATAACCATTCTCAGGATTCTTCTTACCTAATGATAACCAAATTAAGAACATTAGATGCCTCAAGTGGTGTCATAAGGTGTATATGACTATACATTTTATTGTCTGTGTATGAAAATAGCATATCTATCTTAATACTATCATCTCTCAAATAATTAAATAATTGATTAGTTTTATTCACATGAGGGGCCAATTCAACCCTCATAAATTTTAATGCCTCTAAGGAGTTGTAACATCTGGAGGCTGCTTCTTGAACCTCTAAATCTACACCTACAGGGATATGCATAGTATTTGCTTGCTCTTTCAATTATTATACCTCATCTTTTAGTTCTTGCTAAGCCATATTTGTTCCCTCGTGGATGTCTACCATAACATCCTTATGTACTTGATCCAGGTTTGTAAAATTCTCCACATAGGGAGACTATCCTAGATGCCTATTATACCTCTTGTTAAATGAGAACACTTCTTGTATTTACTCAAAAATTATCTCCCTACCTTTGTTATCTTCCAAATTCCTCTTCTATACCCCTTGAATGTTGCCAAATGGTGGGTCAAATAGAGTGGAAATGGAAGGGAGTTTAATGATCTTGAAGTTAGACAATTGGGAGGCCTTGCTTCTCAAGTCCATAACCCATGGAGGAATGTCTATTTTTGATGCATCTAAGGTTGTAACTATAACCTCTTTGTAATCCTCCTCAACTATTAGTTGTTTCTTTTATTCTTTGACAAGGATGTTAGGTAGGGAAGGCCAAATTGTCTTAGACTAGTTTACTCCTCAAAATTGAGGGAGTCGATGGACTATGATCAATTAGGGATTGGCCTTCCTACCCATGATGGAACTTGTCACAATAGTCTCTTCTATGGAGTGGTGGAAGACAAGGGAAGGGAAATCTAAGTGAACTAGATATGGAACTATGGAGTAGCCATTAAAATTTATACCTTCATAGATATCTTCTTCTTCTTCAAGGCTCTAATAGTGTCAGTGCTAGAAGGGACAGAGGAGGTACACATGGTGAATGGGATAGAGGTGGATTGTGAGGAAATGGTGATGGTAGAGACATCCTTCTCAACCTTTGAGGTGATAAGGGATAATTAAATGAAAGTGGTTAGGGTAAAGAGGTCAATAGAGGTGTAAGTAGGCACTTTCACCTATGGAGATCTCAACATAAAAGAAATAAGAACATGTCCAAATATTAGAATAATAGATATATGACCAATCATAAAATATTGGGTACCTATGAGACTTTTATCTATTGGCTCTTCTTCAAGGCTTAAGGCCTTATAATTTTATATCTCGACATCAAATTCCTCTTTAAAATCCTCAATTTCAACAACCTCTCCCTCTGATTTTCTTGAATGTTAAGGTACAATAGGAAAGCCTAGGGATGACTCAATTATGGGACTCCCTGTAGGGGTCCTAGGCTTCCTTGTATATACAAGAGGGGTCTTTAGTTTTATGGGGAAACCTTGCTAGGTTGATGAAGTTGCCTCTTGTGTTATTATCCCAATAGATGTATCAATATGTGCCTAGAGAATAGTAATAGTTATCTGAGTTATGCTCATAGTTGGCTTATCTTGTGATTGCTCCTCATCATTAGAATCTAAACTGATGGGATCTCCCACCTATGTTCCCCTACTAATTATAGGTTCAAGAACATTGGGGTATTTCTTTATAGTCTTGAGCTTTAATTTCAAAGGGATTCCTTGAAATGAGGATCTTGCTTGCTCCTTGGATTGCTCCTCAAACTATCCTCTCCAAAAGTCTGTATGATTCCATCCTTTATAAAGGGCCTTCTTACTATCTAATTCCATTGTAGAGACTAAAGGGTCATCCTTAATCATTCTTAAATTATATTATTTTAATCCCATGACCCTTTCCCTTTCTAATATGTCCTTGTCATATTTGTTATTTAAAAACAATAAGTCACATATATAGGGCTCATAGCTATAGAGGATATTTAGTCCCTGTAGGTGCTTATGAATAAGACCATGTGGATCTTGATTCTTGTGTGGAATAATGGGAAAATGATAGTTATTTATCTTTCCACCTACTTCTCCAAAATGTTTACTCATGGTATACACCATTCTACCTATGACTACATGATGGCCAAAAAATGAACTTTTCTTTGCACTCTTGGACAAATATTCTTCAATAATCCACCATAATTAAAAGGTAATGTATTTCTATGAAAAAATATATGGAACATATATAAGGAAACATAGGGGTGAAATCTATTTCCCCAAGTCACTATAATAGTGAAATTTGGTTACAAAAAATAATCTCCCCTGCCATCAAGCATCTTTACAATGTTTTATCCAATTTTGGGCATGGGTGTATTATGAATGGCTTGCCCAACCTAGGGGTATACATACTATATTATTATCACCATGTTAATGGTGTAGGCATACATATGCATAAACTAAAATTAGTCACAAATCCTATTCTTGATATAGTCTATGGCTAGACTCCACAATTCTCTGAGGAATCTATAGTAGGTTTTCATAACAACATCTAACAAATAAGACATCATATAAAAATGGTCCAAAGGTGTGGGGAAATTATCCTTGTGAATTATTTTTTATCTCAAGTAGAAACTGATTATTTATCCTAGGGAGAACTAAGCGTCTCTATTTAACAAGATGTGTAATAACAAAACCCAATATAGATTGCTAAAATGAATGCTTGACATACCATAGAGTCTATTCAATAGAGCCATGCCAATGCGTACTACCATCCTAAATTTATCTATGGGAACATTCCCCTTTGGCTTATTGAATTTGAAATGGATGGTCTATTTAAGAAGCGACCATAAAGATAGCACCTTCTCAATTGTGTTTTATTCATTCCACGACACCACCCTATACTTTTAAAAATATGCATTAGGTACATTCACAGATAAGTACCTTTGGAAGTCAGCTCCTAAAATACATGAAATGACTATTTTATTACTATAATGATGAATGAAGGCATCCTCTATTATCTTTATCGAGAAGAACAGATCACATAGGAGGTCAATGCATGGCATCACCTCTAACTTGGAAATTGTAAAGTGTAGTCTTTATCTTTTTAAGGCAAATAAGTCTATGATGAAAAATCACTCAAAGAGCATGATATTATATACATCTAATGATAATGTATCTAAAAAATTTATAACATCCCACACCTCTAAATAATTTGCGTATCGATTGTTGAAAATGAAAATGTCAAAGACGATATCAGTAAATTCTTTGGAATCCTTGATTGAGTATGGTGATGGTGGATTTTCTCCTCAAAATGCCTTAGATGAAGAAACCATTACTATATACACTCTCTTTGTTGTTTTAAATCACCCTCCACATAATATGTATGCTAGATAATCAACTTTTCCCTCTCCTAATCACTATTTCACTCGTAGTCTCTTCTAAGGTAGTACCTAAGGCTTTTTGTCCCATAGGATAGTAGTAAAATTTGATTGTAATTTTGACTTGAAAGAAATGAAGGCTCTAATGGTTGTGTATCACATATATAGTATTTTGCATTGAATACCAATTCATGTGATATTAATGCCCAATGTTCACTTCTTTTATATTTTCTAAAAAGCAAACTTTTTAGATAAAATGTCCAAACAAAAGGTCTGATGAGTAAAAATCCCTGAATAAAATCCTCCAAATTGCACAAGTCTCGAAAAAATTGTACATTTGAAAAACTCTTGATAGGTATTGATAAATTTATTCTATGAAATAATCATAATAACAATGCCATTTTTCCAAAGTATGAAGACCAATAATCAATCTTTTCCATGAATTTGTTAAAATATAGAAGAGGGGCTTAATAATAAGGCCAGAATCTAAAAATATGGGTCCCCATTTATGGATGGGAAAAGGGGGATGTTGGGTACAACAAAATTTGGCTTATTGGATTTCATCTTCTTACCTCTTCTTTATCACTTTATATAAGTGTAAGGCACTACTCCTCTCATGGTAATTCTGAGAGACTTCTTCCTTATGTAAACTTTCTCTATATTCCTCCTAGCCAATGTTTGTAGTTCCTCAATTGAGAACTCAATTCCTTGTTGAGATTCGTCAAGGTCAATGACATCTAAATCCGGTTGATTAAATATTTCTAAGGTAGTTTCCTTAGCAGATGTTGGATAAAAGTGTAGGACCTTGAGAGGGGCTAGGTTGGCTGCTAACTTCCCCTTGCTCAAAGTTCAGAGGTAGGCTTCATCCACTTAGAGTAGCCTATAGTGGAGGTCTATATGGCTTGTTCCTAATGAAAGGAACATTTTCTTCTTCCTCTTCCTCTTCCTCTTTTCCTTCCTCATAGTCAACATTGAACATGATTCCATGAGTTTGTGGGAGATGGGGCTTCACAATATCCTCTTTCTTCTTCTCCCTATCAAACCTCATTTCTAACTTGATATTCTTCTTTGTAAATTGTTTGAGGACTACCTTGTCATTTAATGAATCCCTATAAATCCATTTATTCACCTCTTATTGGTGCTTATATTCAAAAGCCACATCCTTTTTGAATTTGAAGAGGTGCCTTGTAATGACATTGTTGGGGTCTAATTCCCTGAAATCATCCTTGGGCTCTCAAAATGTAGCTTAGTGTGATGAATTTTATATACTATGCAATATGGAATATTTATATTAGTGGAAACCTCTTGGGTGGGGACCTCTAATTTTGGTCAGTTGCAGGAGTGACATGTGTTGTTCTTGTAGGTAATCAAAGCTAGCATCAAGGTTCTTGCTAAATAAAAAGTTGGCATAGTTATATCAAATCCCTTCCAAGTACCTTTATAATCAACATGGAAGGTATTCTAAGGCCCTTTTAGGTATCTCCTACGAGATAACTTGAAATAAAATTCTAATCATGTGCATTTTAAAGGTATCTCCTAGGAGATATATTCAAAGAAAATTCCAATCATGTGCACCAAGGTCCTTACCAAATAAAAAGTTGTCATGGTTATATCAAATCCCTTGAAATGACCTTTATAATTAACATGGAAGTTATTACAAGGCCCTTAGAGGTATCTCCTAGGAGATACCTTGAAATAAAATTCCAATTGTGTTCATGTTCAAGGTATCTCCTTGGAGATACTTTGAAAGAAAATTCCAATTGTGTGCATCAAGGTTCTTTCCAAATAAAAGGGTGTCATGGTTATATCAAAACCCTTGCAAAGACATTTTCAATCAATATAGAAGGTATTCTAAGGTCCATCGAGGTATCTCCTAGGATATACCTTGAAATAAAATTCCAATCTTATGTATATTCAAGGTATCTCCTATGAGATACCTCGAAATAAAATTCCAATCATGTGCATGTTTAATGTATCTCTTAAGAGATACCTCAAAAGAAAAATTCCAATCATTTGTATGTTCAAGGAATCTCTTAGGAAGTACCTAGAAAGAAAAGTCCAATTGTGTGCATGTTCAAGGTGTCTATGAGGAGACCCTTTGAAAGTAATACAAGGCCCTTCAAGGTAATACCTTAAGAGATACTTTGAAAGAAAATTCTAATCATGTACATGTTCAAGGTATCTACTAAGATAACCCTTGAAGGTACTATAAGACCCTTCAAGGTATCTCCTAGAAGATACCTTGAAGGTCATTGTAGTACCTTCAATGCTACCTTCAAACATGCATAAAGGTATCTTTGAAGGTAATACAAGGCCCTCTAAGGTATTTTTATTTCCTAGGAGAACCCTTGAAGATACTACAAGATCCTTCAAGGTGTCCTCTAGAAGTTACCATGAAGGGCATTGTAGTACCTTCAAGACTACCTTGAAGGTATTTCTTAAAGCTTAGATGGCATTAGGGTTATTTCTAAATAAAAAAGTACCATATTTATATCAAATCCCTTGCAAGGACCTTTGAAATCAACATCAAAGGTATTCCAAGGCCCTTAGAGGTATGTATTAGGAGATACCTTGAAATAAAATTTTAGTCATGTGAATTAATTAAGTTAATCCATAAAATGCATAATACCATGAATTATTCTTCTAACTAAAAGGCTAAGGAGCAATCCAATTAGAAATTTTCTCATACAGATAGAAGTAAGGTTCAACAAATAAGGCCAAAATTTAAAAGTGAGTCCCCATTTCTTTGAGAAGAAAAGGGGGATGTTGGGTACAAAGTATTTACTAGGAGAACCCTTGAAGATACTATAATACCTTTCTAGGTATCTCCTAAAAGATACCTTGAAGGGCATTATAATACCATCAAGGCTACCTTGAAGGTATCTCCTAAGAGATACCTTTCAAACATGCATAAAGGTATCCTTGAATGTATTACAAGGGTTGAAGGTATTACAAATTCCCCCAAGTTATCTCTATCTACTAAGACAACCCTTGAAATTACTATAAGAACCTTCAAGGTATCTCTTAGAAGATACCATGAAGGGAATTATAGTACCTTCAAAGTTACCTTTAAGGTATCTCCAAAGAGATACCTTTCAAACATGTATAAAGGTATTATTGACGGTACTAAAAGGCCCTCTAAGGTATTTCTATCTACCTTGAGGGTATCTCCTAAGAGATATCATTCAAACATGCATAAAGGTATCTTGAAGTTATTACAAGGCCCTCCAAGATATCTCTATCTACTAAGAGAACCCTTTAAGGTACCACAAAGACCCTGTTGATGCCTAAAGCTATTTCCCTCAATGAATAATTTCATATGGGAAGCTTTATAGGTGTGGGACCAAATTACAGTTTGTAAATCAACCCCCAAGATTTTAGAAATCAACTCTTCAAATTGGATTTATAATTTTAAGGATTCTATAAGTCAACTCTTCAAATTAATTTTTTAGAGCATCCTATGTATGACATTCTAAAAAAGTCTAAGAATGTTCTAAAGATTTGTATAGGGTGATCTGAAGACTTGTATAGGAAGTTCCATAGATATCTAGATGTTCTTTCAAGACTAAAAAAATTGTGTAATACATGATTTTGAGAGAAATTAGGAGTATTTTAATACCAAATTTTTATTTAAAAAAAAAATAAAAAATTGATTGGATGAAAATGATAGCTAGCAACCAAAAAAAAGGAGCAACCTACAAATATTCAACCCCCTGCTATTTCCCACCCCTCAGAAACTTCTCCCTAAATAAGATTTACTCCTATTTTTAAGGTACAAATATTTTATAAGTAAATTTTTAATGTATAATGATGCATGGGACCCCTATACCCAAGAATATCAAATCATAAGGGAAACATTTGCCACCCTAAATAATAATACTAGGTGTTATTCAATCATTCATTCATTAAATTTTATGATGTGGCACGAAGGAAAAGTTTTCCACCCCAAAAAATGACTTTTCAACTCAGTCTAAAATAAAAAAATTCAACTCAAATATTATCATAACTATGAAAGGATCATATGCATGAATTCAAGTCTATAATGTAAACAAGAACCAATACTATAGAAGTAGAGAATGGAAACAACAAACATAAATAAATTTTCACTCAGTTTGACATAGAACACCACATCCTATCCATTGATGGGTGGAAAACACCATACAAAATGCCAAAGGCACAATATATATTAAAATCCTTCCCATAAACCCAAAAGTCAAAAAATAATAAAGGGAACCTGAGAAAGGGGAGGCCAATATACCATCCACCAAACTCACCAAGCACATCCATGATAAAATCTACCTATCCCAAAACTTCAAAACATGGATTACAATCCACGGTTCTTGGTGACTTGGGGGGGAATCCACCTATGGATGGAAGAACCCAAAAATTCTAGTTTTTCAAACCAATTGAAGAAAAGCTACAAAAAGGATGAGGCCTAATAAATTTACAACCTCAAAAGAATAGCCTTCAAAGGCATCCAATCGACCTCTATAAGCTATGTCTAATAGATACTATCCTTAAAGGAGATGTTACCCAAGCCTTATACTACTGTTATCATCTAAAATTATAGCTAGGAGAGAGGCTACAATATGATATTCACCTCAAAGACACTTGGCACTTGACTGAGAGCCACAAATATTGTTTGATCATTCTTCTTCTTCTCTAGTATCTCTTTTATTTTGTCCTTTAGGAGGATGGTGTTGTTTGTAAGGAATGGAAAGGGGAGTCCCAAAAAGGCCAACTATTTGATATTCCCTTTCATATCCTAGACTACTTCATGTAAGGCATCTAGAGATGCCTTGAATTTTGATGTTGCCTTGTTGCATCTCAAAAAATCATTCACCTTCACCATCATCTGCCTTCGATAAGCCAACCCCATTACATGAAGTTTCCTATCTATCACACCATAAATCTTCTTGATAAGGTACTACAAATCTTGAACCTTTGGGGATATGAAGGTGAGAACCTAATCTATAGATGTGCTCACCTATGAGCTCAACAATTATGAGTTGGCAATGAACCCAAGTGCTAGATTCAAGTTTGTGGCTGTAATTTTGATCATCTTCTAATAGGATACGTATAATTTCTAAACCATGGGAAGGACGCCAATGACTTAGGAGCAAGTGGTGAGGTCATTCTTCAGTTGATGTATTTCTTGGTCTTTGGCTGAGGACTCTTTCTCTATCTATTTCTACAATTATAAATGCATGCCCATAGAGTCCAAAAGACACTTATGGGTTTGTGAGAGATTTAGTTCTTTCTCTTGGAGCTTATTCTCTATGGTCTGCTTCTCCTTCTTCAAGCTATCTATCTCAATCTCCAATTGAGCTACTTGAATTTTTAGTTGAGTCCTTTTCCTAGATTTTGCCTAGAATCTTTCATTAGTAACATGACTCAGTAGGTTAGACCTCATTTGAGTGATCTCCATGTCTTTGGCCTTGGCCTCTGTGTTGAGGTGGTTAATAATATATTTCACCCTTATGAGTTCTAAATTTGATTTATCCAACTAATGGGCCACCTTGATATAGTCTATAGTGATAGAATTCTATGTTTCCTCCACTAATTTGAAACTATTAGTGGGTCTAGCTTGACTGAGGTTGAGGTTGATGACATGTATCGAGTAGTCCCCTGGCTGCATCTATCCTTAAAACTTGACTACTTGGGGTGCCATATGTGTGATCATTAGAGATTGTTGTATTGGTTCAAATAATGACTACATATTAGGAACTACCTAGGCATTATCCATCTTTCCTCTTATTTTCTCTATCCAAGCCTCCTAAGATTTTCGTACAATTTTTAACTATTGATGGAATTGATTTTGTAATTGAATATTTTTCCCCATGAAGGGGAATCTTTGGGGTAGATCGAAAGGAATGGTCACTTGCTACTATGAAACAGTAGATGTTATTCCCTTGGAGATGAATAGGCAAAGGGTTAGGGTCAAAGGTGAGAAAGGTGGGAGGCCACAGAGAGGAGTGGTGGGTAATTATACCATTATGAGTGTTGTTGTGGTGGATGAGGGCAAGAAAGGTGATCAGGTGGGTAGTGGAAAGTGGCACAAGCTTATTAGAAAATGTTAAAGGTGAAAGTGGATTGAAGAACACAACAAAAGTGGAGAGAAAGGGGTGAAAAAAGTGCACCTTATTTTATGGGGGCTCTGGTGGAGGAGTGTAAGATTGTGCCTTGGAGCTATATTGAGGTCGCTCTACCTTGGGATTCAGCTATGTAAGTATCAAAGCATAGGATTTACTCCTATAAAATTATGTTGGAGGGTATTCATAATTGATTGATCCTTAGTTTCTTTATTTCCTCAAATGTCTTTTACCACTAGATGAAGACGTAAAAGTTTCCATTATACAACTCTTTTCAATAAATTTTCCTTTGTTATAAGTAAGGCACTAGTTATAAACTCCATCTCATAATTTTTTACAATTATTCACTCAATTATCCTTGCTCAAGACACTTTACTCAATTTCTCAATCCCTTTCTCAATTCTCTTCAAAATGTTTAAGGAGTTTAAGTGTTTGGATTGTTCATGAGAGTGGATTTTATAGGCCCATACTTCAATCATGATCATCACAAATTTTTTTTTAAATTGGGTGTCCATAAATGCTAAAGGTGACACACATGCTTCAGGAGTGCTTCATAATATATTTATGATGACACTTATGGGGGATCATGCAATATGGAGTACCTAGACATTAATTTAAAGGGGAGTGGGGTAGATAATAATCTATCAGTAGATGGTTTAAAGTTAAGGAGGGCCAAAGTGAAGACACCTATGACAAAATGGAAAAAAAAATTATTAATGAAACTTATTTCAAGGGAAACAATAACAAAAAATGGGATACAAACAACAAAGGAAGGGAAATGTGCAAACAAAAGGGAAACTATGTATCTCCTACAATATACATTGAAGGGCATTGTATTTCCTTCATGGCTACCTTGAAGGTATTTCCTAAGAGATACATTTTAAACATGCATAAAGGTACCATTGAAGGTATTACAAGGCCCTCCAAGGTATCCCATAAGAGATATCTTGAAAGATAATTCCAATCATGTGCATTTTCAAGGTATCTACTAGGATACCCATTGAACCTACTACAAACACATGTTTGAAAGTATCTCCTACGAGATAACTTATACCTTAAAAAGATGAATTAGGGTACACTAAAAATTAATACAAATCCCTTCAAGGTAGCTCCTTAGAGATACCTTGAAATAGAATTCCAATCATGTGCATGTTGAAAGAATGTTAGCAAATTTTCCTAGAAATTCTCCAAAACATGCAAATTACAGGTATATCTTGCACAATAAGAAGTGGAAAAGAATCATAATAACATGAGTGGATTTATAAAATCTTAATTTTTTTCACAAGAACAAATATAAATATAAACTAATAAGGCATTAAGAATTTGGTAACATAAACAACATAATACAAGATAGAACAAGCTAAAACAAAAATAGAGTAAATAATGCACACTAGGAATACATAAAATAATCTTAGGAAAATAATAATAGATATTGTTTATTAATCTCTATCACACATAAAAATAATATTACATTACATTATCGAAGTATATATATGTTTTTATATGGCTCTATCTCTTCACATTACATCTTTTTGACATACAAAAATAAAAGAGTCATGTCATTCTCATATTTATCATTTGGCTAACAAGGCCAAATACATCCAAAAGATCATATAGCTAACAAAATGATACCATGTGCACATGTCCCTACTCCACTTTCAACACTTTATTGAACTTAAACCATTGTTTCATCCCAAGACAAAATTTGAACTCTGATCTCGGCTATAACTAAAAAAGAATAGCCTTTCACAAAATTAGTAGTAATTGATCCAAATTTTATTTACCAGTTTAAACCCTTGGCACACTACTTAACTACCCTTTTATATTTTAAAATAACTAACATACTTGCCTATCACCCTTTGTGATTTTCCATAGACTAGCTTAACCATTTGGCCATCCAGGTTAGGGGTATTCAACCAACCTAGTCCTGATCTAAATGCTTAGGACTATGTTACAAAGAAGAATTTTTTTCTTAAATTTCAAAACTTTAACTATGCATTTACCTAATATATAGGTCATTCCAAAGTTTTTTTAGGGGACTGTGTAGGTTGTGGCTACCCAGACTGTGCCTTTGTATCTAGCTTTATCTTCTACAAAATTACTTGAAGCTCATACGGTGGAATGAACTTAGATTCATCTATGATATGTGCAATAGCTAGTTCAACCTATGAAAGTTCATAATTGAGAATTATATAATTATAAAGTAATTCCCATACCACAATAAGAAAAACACATATTAGAATATTAATGACCATTAAATTGTGCACATCTTCTTCTTTTACGATGGTAAGGAAGACTTTGGAATTTGAAAATTGAAGCTGAATATTTGACACAATATCATCCAACTTGTTTGTAATATTTTGGGTTTTAATATATGCAAATGTGTTGTGCATGGTCTCAGTATGCTATACCTAGAGCTTCTTCATCACAATATCCTTGGCATCTAAAAAATGTTAAAATTCATCATTCAATGTTTCCCTAGTAGCCATTCCATCATTCAATACAACTTTAACTTTATCTATCATTGTAAACTATGGTTTAGCATAATCTAAGAATTTATCAAGGTGCTACCTCCAATCAAGTATTGCTTTCACAATATACATAGCTTGATACAAAATATTATCCAAGACAAGTACATATTCCTCTAGAAGTTCACAAATGCATTATGTTTTAGTATAGATAGCCTTCCCTTAGGTGTGTAGTTATGTGCACTCGCCCAATATTTTGTTAGTTGAGTAAGCAATGTAGTGAGTTGTTTATCCTCAGACATTACTTGATCATGAAAGACTTACAAAACTAAAGTAGGACAAGTGGTATTGATGAGCTACTTAGCCTTATTAATTTCATTTTATTCTTCCACTTTCTCCTCATGTAATCAAAAAATAATATGTTCCAAGTTGGAAGCCTTTTACATAATGGATTTTTATAATGCATCTACTCCTTCAATTTGCTTAAATAATGGAAATTGTAAAACATCTAATTACATCTCCATGGAAGTGGAAGCAAGTTCAATGGATCTCATTCAGATTGTGGTAGGAGATGGCATAAATTAAACCAATGGAAGCAATAAATTGTTATGGTGAGATGATGTGGTAGGGACATCCCAAAACCATTGGGTAGAGAGGAGAGAGTTTGACAATGAAGTCTCATTTTGTGCACTTTATTGGGACAAATCCTTGTGGGAAGCTTCTTCTTTGATAATTTGTCCCTCTACCTCTATTTACGCCTCTTCATACTTGTGCACTACCTCTTCGTGGTCCCTTCTCTTCCTTTTAACTTTTACTTCCTCATCTTTATTTATTTCAACCTAAACTTCTTTACCCTTATTTTCCCAACCTCATCTAGACTTCTTTTATTGTTCTTCCTCTTTGTCATGATGTTTGTCTTATTCTTATTGCATACATCCTGGGGTATCCTACACATCATCCATTTCTTATATTATATCTGGCATAGTGGTATTTATGGATCCCTCCATTACATATACATGATCTAATTCCATATCACATTATGAGTGATTCAAATATTTGGATTTGATAACTATGACACCTTTGTACATGAAAAACTTTCATGACTCAACTATAAGGACAAGTGTATCCTTGTGTCTCCTCATGCCCTTAGACTTCACCTAATGGGGACTACTTGTTATGGCTGACTCTATGAAGGATAACATACATTAAATTACAATGGTTGAAGGTATTTCTTGATGATGACTATAGTTTTTGTAAATTAATGGTTGTATCGGGCTCCCTTCCTCTGGTATATTTACAAACTGTGTAGATGATGAACTAGCTTCTAGATCTTTTTGGAAAGTTTTTACCACAAATTCATGTTAAGCTTATTTTTGACCTATAGTATCCACAATAATATAAGGGGTTGTATAATGTTGACCAAATGGTCACTATTGACCTTATTTCACACTTGGTAAGTGCACACTACTTTCCAAAAAAATAACTCCTCCTCCTCCTTATCATATACCTTTTGGCTGATGTCTTTGATCATGCATTAAATAAATTCTTGTTCATCAACCACCAACATTACAAGATCGTACTCCCAAGCTATCCTTGGTACATGTGAGTTGTCCAACCAAGACTTTATTTACCTTGATCTCTTTCTACCTGGTGGTGGTGAGCTCTCTATGCAAGTCCCTTCCATTTGCCTTTTTCTCATTATGGAATACCTATAAACTACTATGGTGAGGCCTGTGGTTGTGTATTTGGCTATGGTTATTATTTCTCTTTCCCACATTTTTGTGAAACTAAGGATCTTTATCTTCATACTTTGGCTTGTGCTTCAACCATTATGATGAAAAGGGCATTGGATTCATAATTGGCATGGCCAACTCATGCACCTTGATTTGAATATCATTATACAACTTGGTTATTAATGCATGCTACCCCAAATATTGCATGTCATCCTATAGAATTCAGGGGTGAAACCTAATCAAAGATAGATCCTTAAGACACCATGTGTTAAACTACTCTAGTTTCTCATAATATTGCCTTGTCTTAGTTCAAGTGATGCCTGCAGGGATAGTAGCAGGTGAAAAGTCTATAGTAACATTAACTTGGCCTAGTGGGGACTTTCATTAGGTGAAGCATATCAATAAAACCAAAAACTAATATTGGAAATTTTATGATCTACCTAAAATTACCTTGTATATATTAGTGGTAAGCTCATATGTGATAAGCTTGAACTAATTGATGTTCTCATTCTAGTGTATCATGTGACACACAATGTCAATTACTCCTTTTATTACCTACTTAGCCTACTTCATTATTTTTTAAAACCTCTTTGTAATACACTCTACCATAATGCACATTTCAACATTCTTAATGGAGTCACTTGGGGTTCCTCTACTTTCCCTAGTGGGAAACTTATCCAAAACAAATGAATGAATTGATGGTGCAGTAGATGTGTATGGTAATAAGGATTTTCCATGATTCAAGAGGTCTATGGATCTTGACATGGTTTATGCATTGATCCAAATGATGATATATATATATGGAAAAATGAATAGCCCCTTCTTTATATCTACTTAACAAGGTATGCATGACCTCATCAAGTTACCTGAATGTAGGTAACTTGATTAGCCTCTCTACATCACAACCCTAAAATGGATGTTAAAGTACAAGATCTCTTGCTTGTTCACCTAGTTGTGTTGATAAGGTGAAGAGAGTAACTTCATCCATTTCCATAAAGTTGAAGTGATCTAGGTCACTAAATTTGATTTATTGAAGACCTAGTCTAATCCCCATTTTTTCCTCCTCCACATCTATGAGTAGGATCAATAAATTACTCCTATCCATGACTAAACCTATAATCTATGTTATTTAATTGCTTTGTTCTATAAAAATCTAGGTCTCAATTTTCATTTATGGGAGTATATCAAGAGTAGATAGTAGAATACTCTTGTTCACCAAAGTCTGTAATGTTTTGGCATTGTTCCTCCCCTTATTTTTATGGCTTTCAACATCTAATTTTCTCTTACCAACCTTGTTAAATACACTAACTACCTATGTATGAGCACTTTTCCTCATCTTTAATATTTTGGATTTGATGGTGACCTTTTTTGTCTCATATCTTTAAATTACCCCATAGCATGTGTTTGATGTGACCCTATATCACTTTGTGTATCCACTTTGTTTAATGAGTCTACCTGTCACATCCTAACTTGATTTACCTTGAATAAGATGCAATCTTTTAAAATGCCATGTTATTAATCCCAACTCTATCTACCTTGAACAATATACAATCTTTCAAAATACCATTTCATTAATCCCAACTTGATCTGCCTCAAATAATATGCAATATTTCAAAACACCATGTCATTAATTATCTTGCATGATCGTTAGTAGTCCTTATGCCATGCCTACCTTATTTCTACCACTTTCTCATACTTAATTTGAGATTGATGTACTTTTTTTACTAGATTTATCCTTAATCTCCTTCTTTGAAAAAGTACAAACAATGATATTTTACATTTTGAACTAACTTATTAAATGCATTTAATAAGTTGTAATATGCATATTTATAAGAGCCTCTTGGACTCTACAATCACACAACAACAAATACATTAGTATATATAACAAGAGTCCTCATCCAAAGACCAAGAAATTTAGTAATTAAATAATGACCTCACTACCTACTCCCACACTATAGATATCATCCCCATGGTCCAATAATTATATGTATTCTATTGGGAGAGCATAAATAACATGGTCAAAAACTTGAAGCCAACACTTAGATTAATCATGGACTCACAATAATTGAGTGTATAAGTGAGAAAAAACACAAACTTGAAGTCTCAGTCCCTTCTACTAAAGACATGTGTCATCATGATGCTCCTCATGAAAGAAGGGAGTTCTTATTTAAAGAAAAGGTCCACCATTGGTTGAGGGAATTAGTCCCCATTTTTAAAAATAACTCTAGAGGCATTTTAGAGGGAGACATATATCACCACAATGCTTCTTACATATCCCTAAGATTTTATACATTAAGTTCAATCTGTCAGTCTCTAAGTAAATGGGATGGAGACACTTGGCATAATAATAGAGAGTCGCTTG
Organism: Torreya grandis; assembly: GCA_037957365.1. NCBI lineage: Eukaryota > Viridiplantae > Streptophyta > Pinopsida > Cupressales > Taxaceae > Torreya > Torreya grandis. The sequence goes on along the minus strand of JARHVA010005185.1, from coordinate 1,101,894 downwards.
CTCGATGAACTTGAAATATTTTTTGAGTGTTGAAATGTCACAGGTTTTTGGGTGCATGCCACATGTATTTTAATATTAAAAATTTAATTCTTAAGCTTAATTTCATGGGTAACCTTGAAGGTATTACTAGGCCCTTCAAGGTATCACCTAGTAGTACCTTCAAACCTTCAAAGTTACCCATATGCATGTTTGAAAGGTATCTCCTAAGAGATACATTCAAACTTTTGGGTCCATAATAGAGGTTCAAAGCACATATAGGATCCCAAAATATAAGAATCTAATCATTTTCTATAATTTTTCTCAAAAACCCCCATTGCCCAATATCACTTTATATTGTAATAAAATACATGGTTGAATATTGACTTAATTAGCTATTTTTATATATGTGCATATTCTATTGTGATGCATGTTTGAAATGTATCTCCTAGGAGATACCTTCAAAGTAGGATGAAGCAAGAATTTAAGTATGTAGTATATGATATTAAAATCTATTATTTTTTGGATTGACATAAATCATGTCGTTAAAAAAATGTTGTACATTACCTTTTTAACATTTTTAGGTTTTAACATATCTTCATGCTTATGTTCTACTATAAATACAACTTTATCTCCTACATATAGGTATAAATTGGAATAATCTTATAAATAACATGATTAACAACTCTTCTCATGTCTTTTGCAATCGCCCAAGATGAAAAATCATACATCAATGGCTTTCCAATGTGGAGACTATATTTATCTCATAAATAATGGTAAGGTCATTAGTGAAGGAAGAATACACAAAGTGGAAAGTCTAGATGCTAAATATTTGGAACCCATAAATCTAACTTCCACATGCCATAATGAGGAAATACCTATTGAGTATGTAAGTGTTAATGTGACTAAATATTTTGATCTGACTCTACTGCTTCCATTTTGTATAGCTTTTATGAATAATTTGGTGGATGTAGTTGATAGTTTTATTATATGGATCATAAGAATGCTGCAACATGTCACAGACAAGTTTTTTATAGACAATGACATGGAACAAACACAAAATAATTTGAGTTTAGTTTTGCATATACGACCATTGTAACAAGAAAACCCTTGTTTGGATTCATTTGTTTGATATATCGATATTCTTACCATATTTAAAATCCTAAGAAAAAAATTTCTTGGGAAAAGGGTACATTTGTTGCACAAATGTACAACTCTTACAAATGATGAAAAATTTGCTTTTGGTTATGTTGAATTTGCACAACCAGGGGAAATTTTTGGTTGTATGCGTTTCCTAATATTAGAAAATGAATTGAGAATTTACATAAGGTAATTTATACAACATCATGAGACTTATAATACAAAGGTAACTAAAAAATCTATCGTTAGGTGGCCTTCCAACAAAATAGTGGACACTGAGACTTGTAGATTAATAAATTTACCATACATGACATACATGTTAGGCAAAGAAATTGGAGACTTGTAATGGATAATGAAGTCACTCTTTTCCTGACATTCCTAGCATAAAGGCATCCAAAAAAATTAACTCGTGCCTATAAATGCTTGGGATGAAAAAGAAGTTAGCCAAACACTTCACTTAGCCAAGTGGAGATTGATGAAAACATAGATAGTGAGATTTCAACAATGTATGTGGATAAATGTTGTAGAAAAAAAATTCAGTTAGGATTGTCATTTGAGATTAAATCTGCAAAGATAAAGTTTCTTGATTCCACCATAATAAATAGGAGGCAACATGTCTTGGATGACCTTTCTACAAAGATCTGTTTAGAATCTTGGATTAAAATATATGGATTAAAGAGAATTAGCTTTTTTGACATTCAAAATTATCACAAAAATGGGTAACCAAATTCATTCCATATATGGATATTTTAAAAAAATCCACAAAAGAAGACAATGACAACTAAAGATTTGTTGGACCAATTGGTGGATGATTTTGTAGATGTTTCTCCATGACTAACATGTCAGGTAGATATAGACGGATCATAAGAAAATGTTTAACATATTCTATCATCTTTCACTCTAAAATTTATGAGGTGTCACATCAATTCACAACTAGCAGATATGGACTATGAGCCAATATCCCAACGAAAATTTAATAACATGTAGAGAACTAATTTTCATGATGTGACCATTACCATTTTTGATGACTTCACTAGGTGTGAAACATGCATCTTTTTAACTCAATAGAAATGCTTTGGGTCCCTCTCTAAAGATTAGGTAGAGTATATCAATTAAGAATTCATGATGCACTCAAATCAAATACTTTTTGCAAGATAAATATATTACACACATAAATTAATGTCGAAGCAATACCCTAAAGAATGCCTTAGTGCAATTCATGATAAGGTGAAATTTCAAAAACATTTGTGTCGAGGATAGTGACAAAAAGAAAAGCAATTACTGATAGAATATTAGAGTTGTAAATGGTAGGGATTATAACACATGGTCATGGTGCAAGTGGATATGGGAATTTTTTTTACCATACATTCTTCGAGGGTCTAACTTTACTATCACCTCATTGAACAAGTGCTTCAGGGATATGGAAACAACAATGCCAGATACTTATATATCTTTACTATATAAACTTGAATCTTCAAAATATCCATTATATGATGTACTTTTGTCTAACAAATGCTATTTTAAATGCAATAAATATAGAGAAGAAGCAAAATCAATTGGTGCCTTAAAGAAACTTCCTTCTAGGATATACCTTCAACTATAAAATTGTTATGGGGACAATAAAAATAGGTACTTTCATCCATAATTATGTTTAAAAAATGTCAAACCTTATATGGAACTAATATTACATTTACAAATTCACAAAATCATTTTTTTGTACAAGTATATGTTGTAATATTTATCTCTCATTATCTACAAAGGTGTTTTCCTCAATGTCAAGGTTGGATTTCTCCCTGTAGGACATACCCATGAGGACATTGATGACATATTTGGGAACCTATCTAAATGTATAAAGAGGAAAGATGTATGGAGTGTGGCAGAGATGATGGACACTTATAGGATGTGTGAAAATACAAAAAACTTCATGCCATACTTGATTGAAGAGGTAGTGGATTTCAAAGTGTATGTTAATAGTTACCAGATGAAGAGAATAAATAAAATAGTAGGATTAGAAAAAGGTCAATACTTTCTTCTATGAATGAAGCAAGGTCAGCCAATTATTCATTTCAAAAACTCTATAAGAGATACAAATTAGTCCCCCCCTCGATTACATTATGGGGAACAAAAGAATATGGTGAGCCAAATGTTCCAGAAGGTAATCTAAAAAAAATATATATCAAAGACTTAAAAAATAGAGAAATGTCTCAATATTATATTGTTGTAAAAGAATCATATAGAAGTAGAAAAAAGAGTGAAAAAAAATTAAATATAACTTGAATAAGTATGTACATTAATTCAATGAATTTTGTTTGATCAAAAATAGTAAGTTGTAGGATCTAGCATATTATGTCCAAAACATCCATGGCATAATGAAAGAAGACATGCTCCCTTCTGAAGTTGAGTGTATAAGAGTTTTTAAGCCTATAACTTGCCATGGCATACCCCTATGTAAAGATATATAAAAAAAATCATGAAAACACCCTTGATTTTAGAGTGGCATCTACAAATACAATGTTAGTACAAAAAGCAAAAGAACAAAAATTACACTTGATCCAGCTTAAGATGTGCAAATTAGAGATATATTATTCATCAAACCTGATAATTATATAGGAGTGGACTACATAGTATGTGTTGTTAGAGTTACAAGCAATATTGAGATACTAAAAACAAATGGGGATATATAATAAAGGACCAATGTAGCTTGGCTCATCTTAGTTCATGTAGGGAAAAATATGCAAAAGAAGCAAATATTTATTCAAGTTGCTTGGACAAGAAATGGAAGCCAAACCCAACTGACACATATTCACCATCCATACTCATAGATACTATCATCTACACTTGGAAAAAAAAAAATTAGAGAGGTCATACACCTGCTCTCACTAATTTTTTGAAAGGCATTGTAATAGACTATTTGAATGCATCATCCCACTAGGTACTAACAAAAATAGTGATTAAAGGATTGGGAAATTTGAAGTGGTGTTTCCTTAATTTTGGAATTAGAAATATGAATGTTTTTTCAAAATTTAGTCCATTTTTTGAGAATGTATAATGTTTTATTATTTTATTTATTTATATTTATTTCTAGTGGCACTTCACATTTTGGGTCTTGGAAAATACACTACGGCATTTGAATTTTATATTTTCTACTATGATAATTCAGTATTTCAATAACTATGCATCTATTTAATAGTATTTGACTATTGGAACATCTACTTCACATGTTTATGATTCAAAATGGTCTTTGACTTTTACATATTCCAAATAGCCAAATCACATTTTATGAATCACAAAAACCTCTTAAGCTTTTTTAGTTTTTTAAAATTAAACTTCACATTTTTCATCCTTCAAAATGGTCTTCATAATTTTCACATCATAATTTACACTTTAGATTTTGTGCATTGTGAAGTACACTTTGGCATTATTGTGTTTGTGAAAAAGTCTTTGAGGTCTATTACTTAGAATGCCCCACTTTCACATCAATATTTGTTCTTCAGAATTTGTATATCAATAAATGGTATTCATCTTTTCAGCTTTTCAAATTACACTTTGTAGAAGCACATGACATTGTACCACATGGCACAATCTCAGTGACTTAGTAGCGGAAGGATGACCAGTCCAAACAAATGTCTCGAAAAATGTGAGCACCTAAGATTACAACATGCATCACAATATTGATAACTCAACTATGTGGGAGATTATATTAATAATATAATAAAATAACACCTGTGATCAACATGTGGCATGTATACAAATACAAGATAAAATTTTATGGTCATGAGGAAATCACCTGATTTAGATTAAACAAATAATTCATGATCCAGTCAACTACTATCACATGGCATCCCAATCATCCTAGGTGATTTAAATCACATATCACCTAAGCACCCGATTGATGTATGAATTATTTTTCCATGATAAATAAATTGCCAAGTCTTATTATCTATAAATGCATGGTCTATGAACTAGTTTGAATAGCCACATAAATTTTGACTATTTTTCATATTTAGATAGATGAGATTTATTTGTAATAAGCTCAACTAATTTTTAACTATTTTGCATTATTTTAAATAATTTGGACTTATTACAAATATATCATATAGAAGATATTTATTTGTAATAAGTCTAATTAATTCTTGATGAAGTCCAATTTATTTATGATAGTTTTCAACTATTAATTATTTCTAATCATTTTAAATAATTTGGACTTATTAAAAATACATTAGATATATGTTATTTATTTGTAATAAATCTAAGTTAATCTTGATACAGTCTAATTTAATCTTGATATAGTACAATTTATTTCTGATAGTTTTAAAAAATTTGGACTATTGATAAGTCCATATTATATAAAATAATCCTTATTCCTCCTATTCTCTTCATACTTCTTCTCTTCCTCTCTTTCATCATTGGATAACACCTCCCATCATAAATTGTACTCCTCTGGCAAAGCTAATCCATATCCCAATGGATTCACATGTTGGCTCAAACCCACTAAAATCTGTCCACCTCCTCCTAAAGCCCACTTGGATTTATTTACACATTATCCAACCAACTATTGGATCTTTTACAACATCATAAACCATAATTTTCAGCTCCTCTCTCATGGTTGCAACATCATCCATCATTTCCTCCACATTTTCACCTCCTTTCACAACATCCTTATCCTTCCACCATAGAAACATGCAACTCTGTATGGATGCCCTCTTCCTTTATATGCAAATCCTCATGGATGAAATCTTCCTCTATCATCAAATCTTATTTTGGATCCACAAATATCATTGTATCATCAAATCCTCCCCCAATAAAATTATATTTTTCTTCTTCCTTCACACTCTTGTCATGTACACTAGCTTGCACATCCACCTCATCCAATGTTTCTTCACAATAAAATTCAAATATTCTTGGTTTAAACTTTCATCCTCTTCAAATTACATCAACTCTTGACCATCCTCAAATAATGGATCTCCTTCATCAACTTCCAAAAATATAAACTTCCCTTCCTTCTCAAGATTCTTGTCTTCTCTCATCACATGAAGCATCTCTATCCAATTTACTTGCATTATTGGGTGCAAAAATTCACTCATCAACTTGGAAACCATATGTTCACACTCACATACTATCTTATTTCCTCTTCTTTGTCTCCACACTTGATAATCCTTCCAACACAAGGTTGGAACTACAAAAATAATCTTGCTTGCAACTTCCACCCTCATGGGGTCTTCAATATGCATTTATTCAAAATGCATCTCTAGCTTAGCTATTCAATGCATGAGCCCTTCTGAATCCTCTTATCCACATAACATAGACACTCTTCCATTATTATTTTCCATATTCATACATGCAATAAAAAAATACACATTCACATCTTCATCCCAAAACTCTCCTCTCCATGTGAATATTACTTACTCTAATATCACTTGATTTCAACAAAAAAACAAGCTCTGATACCACTTGATGTGAACTAAAACAAGATCTGATACCATCTAATGTGGCCTCAAACTACATGAGGGATTAAAAAATACATATCATTCACAATATCATAATCAAAATCATTAAATCATCTCATAAATTCCTCACATATCTCACAAGTACAAAGCTCTCATCAATAAATCACACTCTTTCATTAATCTATTCCTCATAATTACACAAGTTTCAATAAGATTCTCTCATAATAAATAATACTTGGAAACACACCATGCCAAAGAGGCTTTATGGAGCTTATTCTAAGCTCACACTCTACTACTTCTAGCCTACCAAAAGAAGAAAAGAAAAACATGCATTTATATGTTTACAAGGAAGAATAAGAGAGAACCAAAATCCATGCCCCACATCCCACTTGGATGGGTAAAGACAAAGAGGTGGAGTAGAATCAAAGGAAATGTGCCAACCTTTACATGGGTTCATTATTAATCAATAGGAGAGAGTTTGTCACTTGTACAAAGGTCCATAAAGTAGAACATCTATTTTAGACAAGATCCACCACCTCTATGTGACCTTCTTGTCTTTGTCTTCCACCTATCCACTAAGGTCCAAAACACCTTTATACTCAAGACAAAAAACATGAATCATGAGTCTTCCATATAATTTTGACCCATAACTACTCATTTGAAGACAAGAACATGAATATCTCCTTTGTCATTATGCACACAAGAGTCAATAAATTACCAAACTCCTTTTGACTCTAATAACACCTATTCACATGCAAACCCATTAGAATTTCACCCCACTTTCTCTCACATCAACTTTAGCACATGTGAAAGATCCTCCATGGGACATGCCAAGCCACATCAAAATCCTACATCATCACTTGCATCACCTACTAAATCACCATAAATAGTGACAATGAATAGTATCCATGAATAGTGACATCATGAATAGTGTTTTCTTGCCACATTAGTGATAATGGAAAAATAAGTGGTAGTTATAATTGGTGAAGTGGTGACACTTGAGATTGGTGGAGAGTCAATCGAGATGGTCAATGAAATGATAGATGTGATTAGGGATTTTTTTCACTTATTTAATCAAATTTATAAAATGAGGAAACACTTGTAATGGGCAATATGAAAAATATTAGTACACACTAAAGCCTAAAATTTTTGGTGAAATCATAAAATGAATAATGACAATAAAATGATAAAAAGAAAATTAAAGGATTAATATCAACTTGTAACATACTAGTAGGCTTAGTTAAAACAACAATAATAATAAGAATTTATGACACAATAACATTTACACTTGTTAAAATATGAAAAGGAGAGGAAGGGACACTCACACCTTATGATCCTATAATATCCAAACTAGGTAGTCATCTTTCAAAAATTTGCTAGATACCAACTTCTTGTATGTGTGGATCATTTTTTGTTCTATATTATCCAATATTTTCTTCTTATTATTAATATAAATCAAATAATTTTGAAGTAATGACCTTTTAAACTCCAATCTATTTTACTATAGAATTGACCTTATTCATCACTTTTTCATCTTTTACTTTGATGTATAGATTTTGTAGGTTTATTCTCGCTACTTGTGGATTATGAAACAAATCCACTTCATCATCAGAGTCACACCTTCTAGCACCTATCTTTATAAACCTAAAGCATTGAATGGGTTGATACATATTTTTTATCGTGGGAAAGTTCATAATGATTTTCTCACCAATGGTGAGTGGAAATTTGAAATATAGTTCCATCTATTTAGCCTTCAAGGTCCCTAACAATATTGTCATATATAATTGACACACTTATTGAACTACCAATGGATTAAGTATATAGTAAGCCACTAAATGGGGGCCTTCTAAAACACAAAGTTTTCTTATCACCATGAAAGCATGGTTACCCACCAAGATCCTATCATATTTAAACTCTCTAATTTTATTAAAAATACGAGGCATGGGTATCTCACACTTGATTATAAAAGTTTAGGTAATTTTTTTGTATAATTATACATATTTATTATGATAATTATAACCATATGTGTTCTTAAATATCACTTGCATTGGTACAGCTGAAATAAAAAATCAATTCATAAAAAAATTACAAATGAAATTGAAAGAACAATATTATATGTTGATAATGTAAGTTGTCATGTAAAATTTCTCCTTTTTTCCAACATCATTGAAGTACTTCTATAGGTTTAAATTAACAATGATCTACCCTAAATTTAGGAATTTGGTATCTAATAAGATCATGGACAAAAAGGACACGCATAGAAGGTTCACATGATTTGTGTAGAGTGTACCTAGTGACCAAATTTTGGCCCTTCAGGCCAAAATTGGGCACCCCTATCTGAAAACTTAGTCACCTAAGTCTATATCTTGGGTCAAGTCTAGTATGTAGATTTTATTCAAAAGAAGTGTTTTTTGACAAAGCTCATAACAAATAGATGAAGCCTAATTATTTTAGAGAGTTTGGTTGGGTATTTTTCTAAGTGTATAATTATTTTGAAGATTTTGGTTTGGTTTTTTTCTAAGTGTTATTTATTTTAGGTTTTTTCATTTGTCTAAGTGTTGAATTCTTTTAGACAATTTATCGAAGATAGATTTTCTGAAGATGAAATCTAATTCCTTCAATAAAATTGTCCATACAACTTTTTCAAAGGAGACTTAAAATTTTTCTAGAGGATCTTTTCAAACTAAGTGGACACTTTTAAATTTTCCCAAAGGTCACTCCAGTTTTTTCTGAAAGGCAATTGCAAGAAGGCTGAAAGGTACTTTTCAAAAATTCTAAAGGGAATTCAACTTTCCTGAAAGGAAATTTTCAAAAAGTTTGAAAGATTGTTTCCATGGGAAGGGGGACCATTTAAAAAAATCCAAAGGATTTTTTTTTCCTTTTAGAAGGTCATTTCCAAAAGTTGAAGGACACTTGCAACTTTTTTGAAGGGGTATTTTCAAATTGTCGAAGGGTCATTTGAAGGAAGCCAAATGGGTCATTTTAAAAAGCCTACATTACTTTTTAAAATTGTTGAAGGGTCATTCCAAAGCTGAAGGTCCACTTCAAGAAGCCTGAAGGAACATTTTAAAGGGTCAAATAGAAAGTCCAAAGGAATGAATTCTTTCAGAAAGATTGTTTGAGGAATTCTTTTGGAAAACTTGAAAAGAGGCCAAGCTAATTCTTTCAAACATTTTATCTGATACAAATAAAATAGAGATCCTGAAGACATGATTTACTTTAGATATTTTGTCCATAGAAATTGTTTAAAGCATGAAATACCAAGTGAAAAGTTGAAGGAAAAGAACCAAAGAAAGATCCCAAAGGAATTACTTTGGGAAAAGTGACCGTGGGAAAATGTTTGAATGAATAAAGAAGTGACAGCCCACAAAACATCAATTTTAGACTACAAAAATTAGCTGTTGGAGTTTATAATAAAGGCTAAATGGGAACCTAAAGGTGAACATAGATGTAATAAATGGAAAAATGTCCCATGCATTTGGTGTAATTACAACTGATTCATTCAATTGTAACTGATTCTTTTGGTGACATGGCCTAACTTGCCCACTTCACTCCTACATGAAACTATAACTAACTTTGACATATAGACACCTGTCCAAGTGACTTTTGAACTCCCTTTGCTTAACCTCTCTTTCAAAGGCTATATATATGCATTCTCTTCGGTCATTTTAGTAGCCTTCACTGGTTATTTGGAAAACTCTAGCTAGATTTGTACTCAAAGAACTCTTGAAGAAATATACAAGTGTTTTTGCCACTCACATGCTATAACATTGAGTAATGACTTGAATCTTGTTGGTCTAGTCTAGTGACAGATTGCCTTTTTTCTAGCTTGTACTTTTGATGGTCTATTAATTTATAGAAATGATATTATAGCAAGTCTTTTCTAGTATTCTTTCTTAAGTTTTGAAATATCATAGAAGTGGTTTGTTATTTTATTTCTCTTTGGAATCATTTGCACCCTTTTTAAGAATAATATACCTTCTTGAATCTAGCATATGAAGCATTGATGCAGTAATAAATCTTGAGTTGTGAGTCTTGTGTGAGAAACACCTTATTTGTATTTAAGTAGTGGTTGTAGTCAATTGGGAGGACAGTATTCATTGGTGCATCATCATTTTGTTTTCTTATTAATTTTCCTTAACCCTTTTCATTCATAATTGATATATTAGAGAGAGATTTAAAGGTGCATCAAGGGGAGCTAGCCCCTAATCTAGAGATTCATCTCAAAAAAATTATCACCCATAAAAAGAGATATGCTTTCATTTTGATACTTGGATGAGGAGAGATGAACATCTCCTCAAGGGTGAAAATCTAAGCATCAATATTTTTTGACACACCCAGTGGGACTTCTAAATCCTAGAAGATTATTCAATATTGGTTCTAATCTTGGAATTATTGAAGTTAAAAGAAACATATACATTCAATACCTGGTGAATCCATTAAATAATTCAAGTTTTTGGTTAATGATCAGTCCTATTTTCCATGCCAAAGGTGACCACTAGGTCTACTGCTAAAGGTTTACCCTTTGAGTTTGTAGAACTACCTCCATATTCCACCAAAAAGCTTAGGTTTTTCAACACTCATCCTTACAAAAGAGATTTTGTGTTTATAGCTTCAAATTTTGTGTTACATTCCATTCCTAAAATCCATAGTGATAATTCCAAAATGGATAAAAGACAACATTTTTTGCCTTTCATCAGGGCATCCCCCTTGCATCTTTCCCAATATGATCAAATTCTAAGAGCAACCCTCAAAAGTGTCCCATATTTTAGTAGGTATGGTCTTATTAATACCATTGAGCACATTCAAAATATACCAAACTTTTATAATATACATAATAATACCCAATAAAATGTAGCTATTAGTTTGTTGGCCTTGTGTTTCAAAGGCAAAGTTTTGGACTAGTATGGGACCCTACTTGTAAATTCTATTAGCTCATAGGATGAGTTGGGGACTCTATTGATTAATAGGTTTGGGAAAAAGAGTGATCAAATATCTCTAGATCAAAAATTGACCATAATAAAGAGGGAACCACATTAATTTATTTAATATTTTAATACTAGGTTCCAAAAAACTTGGGATAGAATCCCAATTCTTGTGAGACCAACTACAAACTATGCATTTTTGTATTACTTTAAAGTGTTAAATAGTGATATTACCATTATGATTTAATCTATGGGTGGAAACACATTGCATAATACCTATGAAATATCCATAAATGATGAGAATTGTCTTTTCTAAGTAGGAAAGATAGCTCCTAGACCTCCAATGCCACTATTCCCTAATTTGCATTCTCCTAGTCAAAGTGCATTGCCCACTTTAGCTCCTTCACCTGGACAAGAAAAATATACCATTACCCCTAACAATGAAATGAACAAATTCAAAAAATTTCTCCAAAGTGTTATCAATGATTTGTTTTCTCTCAAAATTAAACAAGCCCTAGGTTATAGGCCATATTAATCCTACAATCAGTTTGGACAAAGAAACAAACCTCCTTTTCAAGGCAATGCACAAAGACAAGGCCAAATCACCCATGTCAAGCCTTATCAAAGATATAATCCTAATGTTCCTTCATCTTCCAAATCCCTTATCCCCACTCAAAATAATTTTGTCCAAGAACAACCAAACTATCCATCTTTTGAAAATGGTCAAGAACAAGTTACTTATGCCAATGAGATGCAAAATCAAGGCATGACTACACAAGGTGATCAAACATCTCAATTTTAAAATTTTGAGATGCCAAAACAATTTAGGATGGAGAAAAGATAGGTTTCATCTAATTACACTCTGATGAATCATTTGGAGGGTGATTTTTATGCCATTAATTATATGGGGAATACAAGCAATTAGAATACTAGTGTTACTTCCAATACTAGGTCCAAAAGGAGGGCTATTGAGAAAATTCAAGGAACCAATCGAGGACATATTTTTAATCCTACATCAGATTAAATTGGTGGAATAAATTCAGCTCATAAAACACAATAAATTAGAGGATTCCAAGCTTTAAGCTAGATGCTAAAACTCTACCTCCACAAGCTACATCACAAGGTGCAAATGTTTAGAAAGAGAACCCCAAGGTAAGTAATCCTTCCATTAATGTTTTGGACTAGATGAATAAGATTCATATGAACATATCATTATGGGATTCTCTATAATTAATAGGGTAGAAATATGTACTCCAAAAGGAATTGCATGGATTTGGTAAACAAACTGGCCCATCTATAAGTGACAATGTGGTTTTGGTCAATGGAACTCAATCCATAGATGGTCAAGTGAAGAAAGATGAAAAGATTCCTCATTTTTACCTATCTATAATTATTGGTGATTTTTTGGTTCATAATTTCATCATAGATAGTGGATTGATCACATCAATTATGCCCAAATGTATAAAAGATAAGCTAGGGCTCAAGTATGAGCCAATGACTAAAGGAGTTTGGCAATTGGATGGATCACCAGGCGAGACTTTGGGGGTATTAAAAGTTTTCAATTTAATCCTTCATTATTTTCCTAATTTTTAAATTCCTAATTATGTGGTAGTAACATATTTACCTCTCTATTTTACCCTTTTCTTGTCAAGGGACTGTGCATCCAAGATAGGTGGATACTTGGCAGCTAATTGGACTTACATGGTATTTAGAACAAAATATGGCATTGAGGTGAAGATTGAGTCAGAACCTATTAATAGAGATCACTTGGAACCATACTCCCCTAAGGTGGTAAGTTTTAATTATGATATCATTGATGAAGAGGAACTTCATATTGACCAATCTCCATCATCTTCCCTTTGAGGGAGTTTCTTATTTGTTCCAAGATGAGTGGGGAAGTAAGCACTATGAACATGATCTTTACAAGTTTATTGAGTAATCTGGTCTTGGGGTCTATTATATGAATGATAAGGACTATTTCATGCCCAATTTGATGAATTCATGTGAATATGTGAATGGCTTGTGGCATCTCTTCTTTGATAGATCTAGAAGCAAGATTGGGGCTAGTGCTAGAGCAATGTTGGTTTCACCTTCAAAGGAAAGGTATTTTTCAACTTTAATATTTTACTTATCTTGTAATTTTAATGTAGTAGAATATGAGTTCCTCATTCATGGCCTTGAGTGGGCAAGGAAAAGAGGTATCATGGAATTGTAAGTGTTTGGTGGTAGTGAGCTTGTTGTGAATCAAGTTAGAGGGTAGAATTTGACCAAGAACTCCTTACTCAAGTCCTACAAGAATAGAGTTTGGGACCATGTAGAATACTTCATGGAAATAAATATCATGTCTATTATAAGGGAAGATATTAATCATGATAAGAGGTTGGCATCTATTGGTTCTCAATTTGATGTTCCAAAAGGCATAAGAGAAGATAAGAATCAACCTCATATAAAGGTGATTGTGAGACCTTCTATACTAGATAATGTCACTAGTTGGAAGGTCTTTGAGAGTGATGAAAAGATAGACCTATTCCTACAAGAAGAGGCTGAGTTATCTACCAAAAATTAATCTAAGCTACAAAAATAATCTGGAGGGCAAATTATCCAACTAAAGTCTAATAATATTCCCAAAGGCCTAGTGACTCTTGAAAGCATATTCAATGAGGATGACAAGCTCAAGAAGGAGAAGGTAAGAATGTCAATCAATACATATAACTATTAAAAGGGTAGATATCTTCAAAGATAAATTAATTTCACTTGGAAAGGTATGCACTAGTCAAGAGAAGCATGATTTCATTGAACTATGCAAAGAGTTTAGTGATATTTTTGAATGGGAATATAGTGACTTGAAGGGTTTTGATCCAAGATTGGCTCAAAACACCATAGATCTAGATGAAAATTCCAAACCCATAAATCAAAGACAAAGGCAAATCAATCCCCAGATTGGACCACTCATGAAGAAAGAACTCACTAAGTTGATCGAGTCTAAAATCATCTTTCCTATCAAGCATTATTTTTGGTTGGACAACTTAGTCCTTGTTAGAAAGAAGAATGGGGAGATCAGGTTGTGTGTGGAATTTATGGAATTGAATAGGGTCTCTTTGAGAGATAATTATCCACTCTCTTATATGGAGAAATTTTTTTAAGTGATGGCAGGGAGTGAGATATTTTCTCTTCTAGATGGTTATTATAGGTACAATCAGATTTTGGTGAAAGAAAGTGATCAATACAAGAAAACCTTCACCACCAAATGGGTCACATATTCCTACATAAATATGCCTTTTAGATTGTCAAATTTTGGAGATAATTTCCAATGTGTAATGGACATGGATTTTTAAGGACTAATAAATGGCATTGTATTAGTATATCTTGATGATGTGACAGTTTTCTCCAAGGAAGCAAAATATCACTTGGATCACCTAAGATAGATTTTTGAGAGTTGTAGAGAGTTTGGGATCTCTCTAAAACCAAATAAGTGTTTGTTTGTATTTCATAAAGGAAAAATCTTAGGCCATATTATTTCTAAGAATGGTCTATCTATTGATCATGAGAGAGTGAATGTTATTTTAGCATTGTCTTTACCTAAGCATAAGAAAGGTTTGTAAAGTTTCTTTAGAAAGATAAATTTCACAAGGAGATTAATTCCTTATTTTTATAACCAATTTAATCCTTTGACCTCCATTCTAATGAAATATGAGATATTTACTTGGACAGGAAGGAGGAAAGAAAGTATTGAGGGGATCAAGCAAGCCATTCCCCAAGCTCCTACCCTTGTAAGTACTAACTTCTCAAAGGACTTAAACCTATATAATTTCAGGAATGAATAGGTAATAAATACCATGTTTACTCAATATAATGATGAAAATTTGGAACAACCTATTTCCTTTTTTATCCAAGGTTTGGAAGGCTATGAGATAAGGGACACATATGTTGAGAAATAAGTACTTTCAATCATAAGAAGTTTAGGAATACGTTATCTAAAAACTTCACATTTTTTCTCCTCATCCTAGTGTGAAATACTTTATATTAAGTAGATATTTTAATGAAAAAAGGGTAGGATAGATCATAAGGGTGATGGAATATGATGTGGAGATCAAATCAACCAAGCTAGTGAAGGGAAAAGGATTGTGTGAGCATCTTGCTTAAAGCTTGAAAGAGAAAAAATATTTTTTGTTTTAGCACTCCATGATGACCACACAATAACTATACCTTTATCCATGAGGTGTTGGACACAAGACATTATTCATTTCCTACAAACTAGTGAGTATTGACAAGGTCTTGATAGGGCCAAAAGAAGGTACTTTAGGCTACAATCCATTCCTTATGTACTTGTTGTTGGAGTATTGTTTAGAAAGGAATTTTTAGGTGTGTTTTTGAGATGTATTTATTTGGATCAAATTTACATAGTGTTGCATGAATTCCATAATGGAATAGCTGGTGGTCACTTTGCTCCTAGAACCATAGTTACCAAGATAATAAAAGCTAGATACTTCTGGCCTAGCTTGTTTAAGGAAACTCACACTTGGGTAAGGAAATGTCAAAAGTGTTCTCTATTTTATGGAAAAAAAAATCTAACTACCTTACCTCTTCATCCAATTCAATTTGAGTAATCCTTCATGTAATGGGGTTAGGACTTTAGAAGTCTAATCAATCCTCTTAATGTTGGTCACAAATGGGTGTTGACTGCCACTGACTATTTTACAAGATGGGTGGAGGATTTAGATCTTAAGGAGGCAAATGAAATCTTAGTATTATATTTTTATGAAGGTATAATAACTAGGTTTGGAGCTCCTTTAACAATTATCTTAGATAATGTATTAGTCCTCCTAGGAGCAATAACAAGTGAATGGGGTTTGAGGCATGGTATCTATCTTATCACCTCCTCCAATTACTATCCCTAGGGAAATAGAATAGATGAGTCCAAAAAAAAGAATTTGATTAGGATCATAAATAGGATTATGGAGGAGAATCAAAGGACTTGGCACACCAAGTTGAAGACAACCCTTTGGGATGTTAAGATCACCCCAAAGAGAGAAATTGGGAACTCACCATATACACTTGTGTATGAAAGGGAGGATAGGCTTCTTATCTCACTTGAGTTGCCAAATTTAGACCTCACCTATCAACTACAATTTATGGAGAATGAGAGCATGGAATTCAGGTTATGTGAGTTGATGGAGCTTGAGGAGATAAGGGATCAAGCTATGCAAACCATGAAAACTCACCAAGACGAAACAAAGAAGTATGTTGATAATAAATCCATGCCAAGGAGTTTCAAATAAGGAGACATTGTCCTAAAATGGGATGAAGATAGGTCCAAGCCTAGAAGACACACAAAGTTTGATGCTTTGTGGAGTGGCCCATATGTGATCACATAGTGAAAAAAACACAATGATTTCTAACTCTCAAAGTTGGATGGAGAGGAGAAACATATCCCAGTCAATGGGATATATTTAAAACATTGTTACTAATGTCCTCCTTTGCATTTCTACTTAGTTTCCTATTTTTTTCTTATGTTTCCTAAGTGCTTATGCACATCTGTGAATTTGTCCTTGTCTTGTTTTGTTTTATCTTTTCTTGGTCTTGTTGTTTTTGTATGTTGTGTTTTATTTTGGCATAATCCTTGTTAGGTATCTTCAAGAATCCATTGGCCCTAAGTTGGATAAGGATGTTGGTCTATTTAGTATAGCAGGCATACTCCCCCTACGAGTCACCAATTTGTTGACAAAATTTTGGCCCTTTAGGCTAAAATTTGGTACCCCTATCTAAAAACTTAGTTGCCTAAGTATATATCTTGGGTCAGTTCTAGTATGTAGATTTTATTCAGAAGTGTCCTTTGATAAAGCCCAAAACAAATAGAGAAAGTATAATTCACTCAGAGAGTTTGGTTGGGTATTTTACTAAGTGTCTAATTATTTCAGAGAGTTTGGTTTGGTTTTTTGCTAAGTGTTATTTCTTTTGGGTCTTTTCATTCCTCTAAGTGCTAAATTCTTTCAGATAATTTGTCTAAGATATATTTTTTAAAGATGAAGTCTAATTCCTTTAGGAAAATTTCTCGTGAAACTTTTTTGAAGGACACGTGCAACTTTTTTGAAGGAATTTTTCAGGCTAAGTAGACACTTTCAAATTTTCTTGAAGGGCACTTCATTTTTTATGAAAGGTAGTTGCAAGAAGGCCAAAAGGTACGTTTCAAAAAGTTCGAAAGGCATTTCAACTTTCCCGAAGGGATGTTTTCAAAAAATTTGAAAGATTATTTCCGTGAGAATGGGAACCATTTTATAAAATTTGAAGGTATTTTTTTCCTTTCAAAAGGTTATTTCCAAAAGCTAAAGGACACTTACAACTTTTTCGAAGGGGTCTTTTCAAATTTTCAAAGGGTCATTTGAAGGAAGATGAAGGGGTCATTTTAAAAATCTAATATTACTTTTTAAAATTGTCAAAGGTTCATTCCAAAGCTGAAGGTACACTTCAAGAAGCTCAAAGGAGCATTTTGAAGGGCCAAACAGAAAGTTTGAATGAACAAATTCTTTCAACAAACTTGAAAAGAGGCCAAGCTAATTCTTTTAGACTTTTTATCTGATACAAAGAAAATAGAGCTCCCAAAGACATGATTTACATTGGATAGCTTGTCTGTCGAAATTGTTTAAATCATACAAGACCAAGAGAAAAGTTGAAGGAAAGGAACCGAAGAAAGAGCCTAAATGAATTCCTTTAGGAAAAGTGACTATGAGAAAATGTCCAAATGAATAATGGAGTGATGGCCCACAAAATTTCAATTTTATAATATAGAAATTAGTCATTGGAGTTTAAAATAAAGGCTCAGTGGGAACCTGAAGGTTAACATAGAGGTAACAAATGGAAAAATGTCTTGATCATTTGGTGCAATTGTAATTGATTCATTCAATTATAACTA
This sequence comes from Torreya grandis, assembly GCA_037957365.1. Classification (NCBI taxonomy): domain Eukaryota; kingdom Viridiplantae; phylum Streptophyta; class Pinopsida; order Cupressales; family Taxaceae; genus Torreya; species Torreya grandis. The sequence continues at coordinate 1,083,496 of JARHVA010005185.1, read as the reverse complement.
ATTCATTCATTTGTAACTGATTCTTTTGGTGACATGGCATAGCTCACCCACTTCTCTCCCACATGTAACTGTAATTTATTTTCACATATGTACACATGGCCAAGTGACCCTTGAACTCCCTTTGCTTGACCTCTCTATCAAAGGCTATATATATGCATTCTCTTGGCTGATTTTAGCAACCTTCGCTGGTTATTGGGAAAATTTTGGCTAGATTTATAATCAAAGAACTCTTGAAGAAATATACAAGTGTTATTTCCAATAACATACTATAACATTGAATAATTACTTGAATCTTGTTGGTCTGGTCTAGTAAAAGATTTCATTTTTTCTATCTTGTACTCTTGATTATCTACCAATTTGTAGAAAGGAAATTGTTGTAGGTCTTTACTAGTATTCTTTCTTAAGTTTTGAAATATCATAGAATTGGTTTTTGATTGTATTTCTCTTTGGAATCATTCACACCCTTTCTAAGAATCATATACCTTCTTTAATATATCATACATTGATGCAGTAATAAATCTTGAATTGTGAGTCTTATGTGAGAAACACCTTGTTTGTCTTTAAGTAGTGGTTACAGTCAATTGGAAGGACATTATTCATTGGTGCATCACAATTTTGTTTTATTAGTCATTTTCCTTAACCCTTTTCATACACAATTGATAGATTAGAGAGAGCTTTAAAGGTTCATCAAGGGGAGCTAGCCCCTAATCTAGATATTCATCATAATGAAATTGTCACCCACAACAAGAGAGATGATTCAGTTTTGTCACTTGGATGAGGAGAGTTAAACATCTCCTCAAGGGTACAAATCCAAGCGTCAATAGTACCATATAATCAATTCAAAAGAATTAGTGTTATTTTAAGCATAATGGTGAAGACTCTACTAAATATGAAAGTTATATTTTGTATCCTAATATAACTATTTAGATTAAAATATTAATCCTTCAATAAATCATGTACATCATTCCAATCAAGCAATAATTACACACATAAAATTTCATATTTGAGCACTATTTTAACTTAGGTTCAAGATGATCTAAATTTCCATGAAAGCACTCCCTATTACAATAACTATCCCATTTACACTAAGAGAGTGAATCATTCCCCAATCAAGAATGAAAATTTTATACACATCTCTTATATTATCCTTGGAGGGAAACACATCCATATTTTTTTATTAATGTGTGTAATCCAAACATTTTTATCCTTTCCATCTCACACATAATCTAATTATTGTTGAGTTGAGTTATCATCTTTAGTGTAGTACTCAAATGTCTTGACTACATAGAATTTTTCATTATCATTGTAATGATAAAATGTAAAAATATAGGTGGTGTCTTGATTCTTACGCTTTAACACTATTTTATTTATTCCTACAATGATACATTTTATTGAATATCATTTTAATTTTAAGTTATCCATAGTTTTGAATTTCCTTCTCAACTTTTATTTCTCAATGTGTTTTGTTCCAATACACCAACTACCTTTGGCACAATTCTATATTAATGGGATAATATTAAAATCTCAATATTCAATTCCTCATGGATTGATATGGATTTTAGTGAATTATCCTATAACCATTTGTGGTTGTGGGACCCACTATATTACACCTCACACTATCACAAGTTTGAATAACCCTTTGAATGTAAGAATGAACATGATGCCTTATAAACCCTATTTCAATATCTTTTGATGTATTTGTATTGATATTTACCTAGGGAATATTCTTAGCATCTCACACTCCATAGAGATAAGATAGTGAACATTAAGGTATGAGGTATGGACCATAAGATTGAATGTAAGAGTGATTGTTTTCATAATTTATTCCATTTCACATTTTGACAAGATTTTTTTAATAAAATAACATGTTAATACAAAATGGGGCCCATAGAATATTTATGGTATCATACTCTCCATGAGGATTCAAAAGGGGACTAAGAGTGGTACACATACATGATGTATATTTAAAGTGAATTTATATAAAAAGGATAAAATAATAAGGCTTTCATGCACCAAGTCCTTGCGGGAGTTAGTATTTTTTTTATTACTTGTTATTGATCGAGATTACCTCAAAATCAAGTTGATGTAAAACCTTTTCATACATTGAAAAGGAAACAAAAAAAGGTTGATCGATTAATCCTGAATGCAAAATTCTATATAAAAACTTTTATAAAAGTCCATTTAAATATACTATTGTATCCACATGTGCTTTAGCTTTGGATGGGATTGATTGATTTTGTTTCTAATGAAAAAAATGTCAATTTTTATTTTGTTATGTCAAATGTTTCGTGGCCTTCTCTAACTACTTTGACATTTTTTACCATGTAAAACTAAACATTGGAGTATACACATAAAATAATTATTTATAGTTTTTAACTTTTACATTTTAATTGAATGTGTAGGATTGGGAGATTTAATGAAGAGAGGCCAAGTATCCACATTTCATTAAGCATAGTTTAATGCAAATAAAATAAAATTTTCTTGATGCTATGTGGCACTGTCATGAAGGCTCATGCTCACGATAGTTAGAAGACTACTCAGAGTCTCCCAAATACCCAATGTGTTTTGATGGTCTGATATGGCACCATCACAATGTAAATTAGCCACATATAAGTAAGGATAAAGGGAATGAAGTTGGAGGAGCATAGTAGATCAAAGGAAATACAAATGGCATAGGTATACAAATAACATAGCATGAAAAGTAAAACTTAGGTTTGTATGTAGGGGAATTAATATATAGATGGTTTTAACCAATAGATAAGGGACATGTGGTTTTGATATTTTCTATAAAAAACTATGGGAAGCCCGAAGTGATGAGGGTATATAAAATATGTGAAATATGAAAGTCAATCTTGTGAAAATTTTGGGCAACAAAATATGCCAGTTCAAAACTTAAATTTGGGGGTAATTATGAAGACCAAGCTACATTTCTAAATTGTCTATTTTGTTACAAAAATTATATCTTGGGAAATAAATGAATAGGTGTGAAACATTCTGATCAATATATCAAATTCATATTAATTTATCATATAACAACTATCCCAAAAAATAAGTGCATAGTTAGTTAGGAATATGCAGCCAGTTTTGGTGGTGTACATAAGCAATGAAATTGCATAGAAAAATAATTTAATGCATTAAAAAAATTCAATATATGTTATAAATATATGATATCTATTAAAACGTATAAGCAAAGATATGAATTAAATCTAATCTCAAGTAAAAGATTATGTTGAGTATACACTGTAGATTATAATGTACAAGCAGATCTAGGGTTTAAATCTAATCTCAAGTAAAAGATTATGTCAGTATGGAAAATAAATGCAATTTTATATAAAGAAAGGAAAGATAATAATGGTGATTGTGGTTGTTATGGCTATCCCCTATTCAAGCATTTTTGTTACTTGCTAGTTTTAGAAGTTGTTCATTTTTCCTGATAGTTAATTATCTTTAGTTTGAGGTAAATAATTAATAGGTGCCATGTGAATAAATTATATTTTACAAATTTTTCTATATTAATTGTTTATTGATTTTATTTACACAAAATGTTTTAATCACTATTGTTGAATTATGACTTGTATGTTAAGATTGTTTTTTCTTCACCAAATACAATTGACTCAAGAAATTAACTATTAAATATATACTATTTTGTCAGCTATGAAAAACTCAAAAACTTTAATTTATTCTCTTCACCTTCTCCTATTTTCCTTTCCAAAGTATTTTTTCATATAACATGTTTGTTAAAACCACTTTTGGCTAGTGTGGAATCTAGTCTGATCACAACAAGAGGCTTGGATCTCCCAAAAAGAAATAAGTGGATGTAGTAAAGAAAGAAACACCAAGGCAATAGAAATAACCCAAGAAATAGAAAGGATCTAGGACCAGGGATCATAAAAGGGATGCAAAGGGAGAAATAAAGGATCTAACAAGGAAACAACTAAATCCTGAACAAAAATTAATTATGAGATGAACCACAAGTACTTAGAATTGAGAATGTGAAGAAGATCATCTTGAACACTCATTTTCTCCAACACATCCATAAGAGAACTGTTCATAATTTACCCATCTATTTCTTAAAACACCTAAATAAAGTGGGAATCCTAAAGATTATGCTCACAATCCAAAATTCCATGAGGCCCAAAGTAGGAGGCATTAGTATGACCAAATTTACTACAAAAAGAGAAAATTTCATTATCCCCATCAAATAAAATGTTTTAATTATAGGGTCATAGAAGACCTAAGATGATCTGAAGTGGGGAGAGTCTAGTCCATCGAGATTAATGAAAACATTCTTGTTTAAGTCATTATTATGCTTAGTCAGGTGGTGGAATCAATAGTCACCAACATGCCAAAAGTTTTAGCAATGCTTCTTAGAATTATTTCATCCTAAAGAAGAATAGGGATACCTAGGATTTTGAACCATAGAGGAATCCTATTAGGTTTGAATTAAAAGGAAGACCAATAAATTTTCCACTATTGCAACATGAGGTATGCCTTTCCCATCAATCATGGGCCTCCATTAAGAATTTTTAGACAATTCTCCCTACACACAAAAGATAGTCATTAATAAGAGCACTATTTTAACATTATTGGCACCAACCCATCTCCTTTTGGTCTAATTTCTAACCAACTTGATGTTTTTCCTAGCCTTAAAAAATTTTCAAATAAGGGAATTATAATTTTTCACCTCTGCCTCATCTAGTAACTTATCTGGTACATACAGGATTAGGTTCCTGCACTTTAGGTCACCAAGCTATTGTTTACAATTTTAGAAGCATGATAAAGATCCCTCAAATTTTTCTATATTTTCTGTAGGTAAGATAATTTTTCCTAAACTTTGAACATAATTTCTAATCCTAAAATTCTTCAAAACTATCAGGGAGAATTTAAAATTTGAAATCCAACCATGTAGAAAGACAATTAAATGCAAAACACACCAAATTATACTGGATTAGATATTTCTACAATTAAAGATGGTATGAGAAACCTAATAAATTCTCCAATGATAAAACTTCAAATTTCTATTGAGGTCAATCAATATATTATAATATCCACCTCACACTCTATACTTTAATAAAATAATTACTTCTATACTATAAGAAAGCATGTAGTAGATATTTATGAATATCACAAAATTTAAACATTTCAAAATCCAAATGGTCAAAATAGAGCTTGAGGATCCAATAAGATCCCTGGATATAGAATTATAATTCATTGGAATCACATGATCTTGGCCTACTTTAGGGTTATTTACTAACCCTAAAGGACTCCATTGGAAGAAATAGTTGATTTTTCCTTGCTTGATTGAGGTTTTCTTCCTCTTGTAATTGCACCTAGGACCACTTTATTTTTCCTTTCCTTTTTAAATGTTTTGAATTAGTCTAATTCTCTTCACCATAAAGAGGGGTTCCCTTTGGATCCTTAGAGCTATTTATGTTGTTTAGAGGATTCAAAATGTTAGATGAAATAATTTGGCTTAGGGGCATCTCTGACATAGGATAGGTTCCTTGAGGTTGATAATCCACCTTCATGAGTGGTAGATTCTTTGTAGGCCCAAATAGTTCCTTCTTTACTAAAAAAGGGGATGCCTTAGAATTTGGGAATTGTAGGGGGTCCCTAAAACCCCTAACAAATATAGCTTATCTTTCCTTTTAGGGCAAGGGAGTTCTATAATTTATTTAGGAGTCCTACTCCCTAGACCTAAACATGTATGCAAGGATTCTTGGATGGGGATTTTCTCCATAGATTGTCAAGACACCATTTTCATATGGGAGTTATCATCCTTCCCCTTACCAAGAAAGATTAAATAATGATCATCCAAAATTGTGTTAGGAGTATTAATAGTTTGTCATTCTTACTGAGTAACCCTGATGGCTTCCTTAAGCCCTCTAAACACGTAGAATGTGTCTCCTTCACCATGTATTTTGGAGTGTTGGATAAAGTTTTCTAGAATGTCCAATGGAATCACAACCTTTATATATGAAATCATCTCTTTCATAAACTATGTTTTATGTCTAGTCCCTAATTTTTTATTTAAGTTTAATACTTCTAAGTACATGTTTGTTCATCTAAACGTAAATGTTCATTATGGCTTTGAATAACCACATTTTTACTTTAGTCATCAGATCAATGGACATTGGTTGTATAATAACATGTCCAATTCCAAGGAACACCTCCTTAGTCAAAAATTTTAATGGTAATTTAGGTAAATAAATCCACATGGGAAGCTCCATTGGAGTGTCATACTGGAGATTTAGCCCAGGCTTCCATTTCCTAAGAAAAAGAAAGTATTTCCCAAAATACTCAGGCCCTCCTTCCAATGGGTTTTAAAATTTCTCCAAGAAAGAGAAGGTGACCAAAAAATATTTTTTTCCATAGCTACTACATCAATATGACCCATAGATTTCTATTTCCTGGTAACCTAATCTCTAAAGTCATCAATTTTGGGTTTATAATCATAAAATGTCCCTAGAAGAGAGTTCTCAAATGAGGCTTTAGTGTTTTCCATGATAGCATCATGGATTTCAAGTATCACCTCATTTTACTCCATCACCCTTTTAAATATATATGATGAAAAATCCTTTGAAATTTATGAATCTGCAACAAGGTCTACCTAAGATTTTTTAGGCTCCTTTTTCTTGGCAGCCTTAAACTTCCTTTGTCCACCATAGTCTACCTCAGACATCCTCTATCTTCCACAGTCCACCTCATAATTCCTTTTTCAACCATAGTACACCATTGTATATTCACCATAGTCTACCTCAAACTTTTGTTTGTTTAACATGTTGACATATATATATATATATATATATATTTGTTTTTTTTTAATATTTTCATTGTGAGTTTTTTTTGTTTTTGTTGGTTGGATTTGGAATCAAAGGCCTTTTTTTATAATTTATTTTTTAATATAATTTATTTTGAACATTAATTTCATTTGTTTCAAGTCTTGTTACAAGTAATATTGTTTGGATAGATCAACAAAATAAAAAAACATGAAATCAGAAATAGAAACAAGTCAAGAATTAAAAATGTCTTTATCTGGTACCAGTGAAATAGATTCTTCTTAACAATAACAATGAAAATAATGATGCTTTAATCATTTATGTTTTTTTCCTATTATCTATTTAATATAGTTTTTTTGTTGATAAAATATAAAGACTAATTTTTTGCCTTATAATCTTGTCATTATGTTGTTAATTTTTTTCTTTTTCATTTCAAGATGTGAACAAAAATAGTTACTGCACACACAACTTTGGAAATCTGTGCCAGTAAAGTCATTAGTGATTTTGAAGGGGATATTTTAACTATTTATAGGCATACTCATATTACAAATCTTTCTTCCCTAATCAAGGTAGAGATACTACATATTGATTTGGTTGATGTGCATGGATAGATGACAATAACAATGAACATCAACAACAAATTAATCAAAAAAATTCAAACATACATATCTCCAAGGAAAAGTATTCAGGTTTCATAATTATTGATCAAGGAAAAAACAAAATATTAAAGATGAAAAAATTTAATGCATGGAAAACATACATATGGTTTCCAAAACTTAAACTTATACCTAATAGTGCAATTCTTGATATCATGGCATCATATGATTCATTCTTAGTAGGCTCATTTTGAGCCATGATAAAATTTTATCAAAAAATAAATAACCATTTTAACTTTCATGTTGAGGACATAATCATAATACAACACTAAATATGACCCATATATTTTATTCATTTACTCATTGTTTGCTTTTAGATTCAACTTGGTGAACAACATCAACAAGTTTGTCATGTAGTATGAGACCAACTAGTGTCCAAAAAAAAACCTATGTACATTTTCAAAAATGTCATATGTAAAGGCCAAAATGCTCTCAGACACTATGATTTTTTTTCTTAATTTGTTTAACCCTTGGATGATGAAATCACTAAAAATATTTGCAGACAATCATTGCAACAAACATTGAGGCAAGTGTGGTTTCTTTTTCTATTTCTTTTTTTGGTTTGTTTTTTATGGTAAATAAGAAAATCCTACATTTTTTTTGCTTGAACAAGTTGAGAAAAAATAATTATCCAATAGTAACATTGTAGGTTACAGGAACACCAAAACCAAAAAATATATATTTAACTAAGCTTCAGCTAGTATGCAATTCTTGTCATCATTAGGTTCTACATGTAGATCTCAAGCATGATGGTTCTTTCCATTGTCCAACATGTTAATTAAATTCAATATATTATTTTATCATGCATTGACATGAAATGTCTATACAAGAGATGGGAATATTGAATGCATTTTAAAAAAAACCTTTGATCGAGACTTTACTACAAAAGCTAATAGCAATATCCTTTGAGCAATATAAAAAGACATCTTGGCAACTGTGTTTCTGTTATGCAAATTTAATCTAAATAAAAATTTCACAATAAAAATGGATGGCACATTTACAATAGTTGAAAAATATTGAAGCGTTTTTCTAAATCTATGAGGTTCTCACAATATTTTATTATATATGTGTTTTTAAAGTTGAAAATGATTTTTTTGAGCTTTGTTGATAAATATGTTTATTTTTGTATTTTTGCATTACAAGACACAAGAAATATTCCAATATATGGCATAATAATTTTTTGATATTACTGAAATGCATGTTAGCCATTTTTATTGTTGATACTTTATATAACATTAATATAAAACTATGTTTATTTTTTATTTTTTTATAACCAATACTTGATTTTAGATGATAGTGTAGATACACAAAAATGGTAAACTAATACATTTTAACTTTATACATAATAATTTTTTATATTGACATGAATATGAAAAAATACCAATAATAAAAATGTGTGATCTATGTTATTGTATAGCTGCAATTTTTTATTTCAATTTATTTATAGTCATGTTAGCTCAAAAAAAATTAGATGATTATGCATGTGTTTCATATAAATTCAGGTAATACCTTTTTTCTAGTTTTATTTTTTAACACTTGGACCCAATGCATGTATTCAATCCTTTCATATTTTCATTGTTGTATGCACCCTTGTTTTAGAATCCTATTTTTTATCACTACAATCTCTTATCATTTTATGATTTTACATTTATAATATATTTACAACTGAAAGAATGAGATTTTATCTTTGATTTTAAAGTATATTAATATGTATTACAATTGGTGATTGCCCTATTTAAGAATATAGTCTTATCCTTTATTTTTTCTTTATTATAATCTATGCAAAAAAAATTTGGCCATGTTTAGAAAGTTATAAGAATAATATGCATTTGTGGTGATTGATTTTTAAAGGGATTAGTGCACATGTTTTCAAAAACATGACATATATTTTTATTCTATTGAAAAAATAAAATATTTTTATTTATAGGAAAAAAACAAAATTTGTATTGGGTTTCAAAACAATGCATATGGGGGGAAGATTCAACAATTTTGAACTAATTAAGATACTTTATTGATTCCTTGTCTAGAGTTGTATAATATTTTAAAAATTTCTTATATAAAACACTTTGTATTCAATTTTAAAAATTATTCTCTTATTTTGAACTTGATTACATTGTTAAACATTTTGTATTCTTTTAGGTTGTATGGTCTTTTGAAATCTATCAATGATTGTGATACCCTGATTTATGGTGCAGATCTTTGTTTCTAAAAATATGGTGCCTTCTCACAATCACAAAAAATAATAACAAAAATAGAAAATTATTATAATGGATTAATATGAACACAATTATTATTATGTTAAAGTAAAGCATTCCTGAATGCACTACTACATAAACACCACATTCTTCTAGGTCTAATCATATGAATAAAATCAAACTACATCAACCAATAGCTTGATGGAAATTGTACATGATCTTATAATATTGTACAAGATTTCATGAAAAATCAATTGTATGTATTACTAAGTCTAATTATTTTGAAAAAAAAGGTTCAATGTAAAATACACATGATCGTTGGGTATGGCACAAGATTTGTATTATACAAATCAAAGTCAAACTAGTTTTTTTGACATTATGTTTAGCAAATGAAAAGCGTGACTAGAGTAAAGCTCTAAACTAAGGAAAACCACAAAAAATAAATTTTAAAAATATTACATAAAAATATAATGATAATTAATTCAAATATTTTGGGTTTAACACACCCCATACACATAATTTTAGATCGGTACCTATTCAACCCAACACACCCTATCATCAATTCCTCATATGGGGACCATCCTGTTTTAGTTTGGTCTATCGTTTGGAAGTTCCTACATGTGAATTTATATTTTTTGAGTGATTCATTGATATTAACCAAGTATATTAATAAAATATCCACTATTGAATTTGGTATATAATTTCAATCCAAGACTACTTTGATTTTAATTTTTGAATTTTCTTAGACATTTTAATTTTTTAGGCTTTGTGGGCCTTCGAGTTCTCTATCTTGACTCCACATGGATTTTGGATTCTTGTCGATCTGTCTAAGCATAAAGTGGACTTCTACGAGCATGATAAAAATTAATACAAGGATATATGAATGCAATGTTACCATTTTTGTTATTGTTGGACATAACTAGTTTCACTATCAACAAATGATGGTGTTGTTTTTCCAATAAATTTGTAATGCTCTAGATATGTCATGCTAATTTTGTTCTTGTTTGTTGTTGATTGGGAATGCCTAAAAATCAAGTTGATGCAAACCCTTGTGATAAATTTAATAAGAAACAAAAATAGGTTGATTAATTAATCTTGATTGCAAAATTTGATATAAAATGTTTAAGTATAAATATTGTTGTGTGCACATGTGATTTAGCTTTGGATGGGCTTGACTACTATTGTCACATTAAGTTTCATCCTTTGAGGAGGTGTTTCAAGTCTCCTCACTAAATCAGCATAATGTGAACTATTTAAGGCTATGGGTGGCCTATGACTAAGGAGAACCTCCAGAGAAGGCTAGATCCCTTGATGCTACATCTAAACTAACACTACACTACTCAAAATGTAAGGAAAAGGGAGAGAGACAAATGCAAAGCAATGAGATAAAGTGATGATGCACCAAATAATAGTTATCCTCTACTTGTTTATGATTATTTATATGGAATAAAACAAGACTAATAATTTTGACATAAGTATTTTGATATTAATTTTATATCTCAACACATCAATTAAGAGGGATGATCAAGATGTCTATAAGAAGACACTAATGAAAGTTTTCCACACTTAAACATTTAAAAACTACTTGAAACACACCATATGACCTACAAGAAGATGATTAACTCATAAAGAGGCAAGAATGAAGAGGAAAAATATGAGGAAGTTGAGCACCATCACTATAATTCATCAACAGTTCATCATAATAACATTAGATTTAAGATGGAGAATGCATAAATCAACTTGTATTTACTTCAAAAGTGAGAATAAATATCAATTTTGATAGGGATATTCCATAACCAGATAGAGGATGATTTACACTTCACTAACAAGAATATGTAAAGGAGAAAAGAGAGGATAAACAGGAGAAGGATGTGTTGAAAGTTCACAATATCTATTGTGCATCATAAAACCAATTATGAATTTAATAGAAGGTGAAAAAATGGTCCTATGATTATTTATTCAACATGAATTTGATTTGATTGATGATGGATTAAAAAAGGGTTTCATAAGAGTCTATTAACCTTCCATGACTCACTCTTGATCCCTTGAAATTGCCCTTTATAGATTGAGGAGTTACAAGCTTATGTTTTGACACATGGCTTTCTTACCCTCCTTAACATCTTGATTCAATAATATTTGGACTCCTTCTCTCCATGCACATACTAAAATAGTGAATTATTAAATATCTATCATTTTTCTCAACTACTTCACCAATTGGGGGCACTCAATAATTGATTTTATAAATAAAATTGAATATTGCATTTTTGATAGTTTTGATGGCTAGATAGGTTATCAATTATAACTAGTCCATTACTAATTTTTCTCTATGATAAGTGGAAGTTATTCATATTTTTTATCTTAACACATTTCACTTGGCTTTCATCCTCACGAATTATGCTAATGGTTAATAGCTCTAAGGTTTTGTGCTTCGGAACTCTCTAAGACATTTTCATGTAGCTTATTATTGAGACCTCGGGGCCTCAAGGAATTGAATTTTGGTTTAAATATTAACATTCTCATGCTCCCATATTTCCACATATCATGATTTTAGGGCCTCAAAACCATAAAGGAACTGATTTTGATTAACACCTTAATGCCCTAAGCTTCTATGTTTTTGAGTTTCCGTGCTTTTACGTCATCTTCACAACTTTTGTTTGGAACTTCTATTTGGGTATTATTATTCACAAGTTTTGTTTTGAAACTTAGTCTTTGTATTTTTTGAAATAATTGTTTTGACTCTCATTCTTGTGTATGTTTTGACTCTTGCCTTAGTCTTCATAACAAAAGTTTTGATTGGTCTTTGGAACATTTTTTATGAAGGAGAAAGACTTAGACAAATTTTGTGAGGTATTTGGGCTTTCCTCCTCTTCGTGACTTTTTTTCCAAACTTTTCATGACATTTTTTCCAAACTTGTCATGAAGTTTTTTCCAACGAATCATAACAATTATACCGAAGACCAAAAACATTTTACAATTTTCATGAAGTCTTCAAAACTTTTGTTCAAAACAAAAGTTATGAATGATGTTTCGTATATGTAAAATATCCAATAACTTCTTTGTAAAAAATGTCAATACCATTTTCCTTTTCTTAAAACTTGTGAAGATGAAACTTTTCATGAAAAGCGTGAAGTCATGATTTTTCCATTTAGGACTTATCTATTGAAACATACATCTCACACTCTAAAAGTGTAACCCAGTTGTAACCCATCTTGGAAGAGATTAAAGGAGGTTGTGATAGGATTTTATCACTTTATGCCATGATCCACTTATCTACTACATGATCAAATCCACCACTGATAACCTACACAGTCTCTTTTCCATTAAGAAACTTGTCCATTTGGGAGGAATGATCTATTGTATATATTTTACTTAAACCTTCCAAATTTACCTTTAACCTTTCTAAGATGATTAAAAAAGACTTCATGGGTATGTGCACAGAGTTGGGGGAGAATTATGTGGGCATACCCTACAATGTGTACGCGTTATAACATAATGCATACGTGTTATTTTTATAACATGTACACATTATGGATCAACATTATCAAGCCATAACACATACGTCTTATAAAAATAACATATACACATTATTAAAATATTTAATAAAACATACACATTATTATATATATATAATTAAAAAACCCTCATTTTGCCATTTGTGTGTTGACTTCCTATTTGCTTTTTCATTGCCCATTCATGTTTTGAATTCCCATTCATTTTTTCCTAATTCCTAATTCATGTTTTTCCCTCCATTCACTAGATCAATAATGTTGCCATGAAGAAAAGGTATTTTTTTAGATTAAATCAATTTTTTTTTTTTTTTTTTGAATTTTTTTAATGTGAATTAAAAATTTATTTTTTTATTTTTCTATGATAGGTCAATATGATCCACATAACCCTCTACCTAATCCTTTACCTAACCTTCCACCCAACCTTCCTAACTCTCTTAACCCTCTGAGAGCCTAACCCTCTTATAGTTCCCTTAGATCCCCCAAGTATTCAAAAGGAACTAGTTGCTCACATAGTAGAGAACAAAATTGAAATTGAGTAAATAATTAGGAGAATGAGGGAGCCCACTTCCATAAACACTCACCATGCCTATTTAGCCAATAACATAGATTTAGTATTAGGTCAAGTCGACTCGATAATGAGTTAAATTGATAAATGGAGGTCATATAGGGATAGTTGTAGGGCTTACTATGCTAAAAAAAATTAGCATATGAGATGAAGAATACAAATATAAAAAAATATCAAACTTGTGCCTTATTTATCGACCCAACCACCAATGCCCCATTTCCCATAACCAAACGTTTCTCAATCCATCGATGCCAACATGATTTGATTAAGGCCAATTTTTGGGAATGATGGTGGATAGTGTTTAATTATCCCCCTTATAATAACCATGAGGTCCCTTTGTAATTTTTGAGGAAACTCGATTGTGAGTTTGCCCTCAATCAAATTATGAAGTAGTTTGACTATGGTGAGTTTCAAGGCTGAGGGAAAGGCTCTACATAAGATTAACTAGGTGCACATCATGTAACTAATCTACCTGCAAGGATCCCTACCCAAAAGCTACTTCATCTAGAGATTCCCTCTATTGTGATATAGGTTGTGGAAATAGACACTTTGCATACACTTAGTGCACTTAATAATATACTTATTCATCATATGAGTAGGCTTTCAGATATAGATGCTCAAGATACTCTAGTTAGTGCTCATGCTCGACCCCACCGATGTAGATGTTGTGTTTTTATATGCACTGGACCTTTAGATGATGATGGTAGCACTTCAGGGGGCTTGGAGGATGTGGTCTTGAATAATAAGTTATTGGTATACACATTTGGTTCAAATACATTGAGAGTCTACACACATGCAAGTATCTTTTATATAAATTTAATGTTAAATTTTTTAGTTATATTTGTAATTTAAAAAGGTAAAAACTAATTTACATGTTTAAATTAAATAATATATATGTATTTTTCTATGTTCCAAGAGGAGACATTGCCTTTGACATCAATAGGTATTGGGCCAACCTAGGATACTACATCTATCCATGTCAGTATGAAACCATATACATTTACAGAGGTAAAATTTCAAGTGAATCTTGTACACTCTAAATTTACATTCATAAACTTTAATTTCATCATTGGTAGATTTTGTTTAAGAATTTATATAAAATTCTTAATATAATTTTATTAGATTTTTTATTGTTTGATGTATTAACATCGATTAACTCATCCTCAATCTCAACTATGTTTTCAATAACCAAAATAATGAGTTGAACATTTAATTGATATCCCATTATATTTAGTTTCCATAGTGGGTTAATCCCAATCAATAGGATTGGATGTAATATATCTATATATATATATATATATATATATATAGAATTAATTTGATAAAAGAAATTGGTATAATATATTTCTATCAATTTGCCAATTGACCATAGCATGTCTTCATCAATATGCACACCACTCCTTTCTTTTAAATACTAACATCATAGATAGGCACTTGATTCCTTGTTATCCTAATCACATATATAAGTTCAATCTCTATGATCTATATCCAAAATGGTAATAGCTATCAATTCAATTCCCATCTTGATTTTATCTAAGCATAATAATTTCATCTCTATCTATGGAGTTATAAATTTAGATGGCATAGCCTCTTGATCCCATTGTACCTAGTCTATTCCATTATTTTTTGGGGAGAGTATATCCATTAGATCCCATTGGTTTATTGGGAGAGCATCGACTATAAAATATATCCTATGCGTATATGGCATAGGCTTTGCGACCATATACAAATAGGGGACCTCAAGCCCATTTAGATAGATGGGGTTGTGTAGTTTATTACCACCACCTACTTAGGGTTTCCAAAGACCTACTATATCTAGTTAGGGGAGAGGTTCTATCTATATCTATTTGTCAAGATATATATTAACTTCTATACCAAACTCTACCTATATCCCTTCCTTTCAAGGTTCTCCTTCATCCATTCATAACTCATTCCATTAGTCCTCTGGATAATCAAATAATAATGATAATATTAGTAAAATTAATCCTTATATATTTTTATCACTCTCTCTCTCTCTCTATGTTCTTGGTCATGTCACTAACTCAAATTGTCTGTCTACTTACCCCTCACATACACCTTTTTAGCTTTACCTTCTACTAGCCCTGTTTTTGGGTAAAGCTCCTTATTGGGAGCATCTAACAAATCTTCACTAGAAAATAATTACATATTTAAGGACCCATCTGGCCCATACAACTCCCAAATTAATACTCTAACACAACTCTTAAGTAAAATTATACTTCCTTCTTTAGGCCTCTCACCAATTAACCCTCCATTTTTACAAACCTCCTTAATATGAAACATTTATGAACTTTATCTATAATATATTGAACTTTTTAGATACCTATTTGTCTCTTTTATCTGAATAAGTCATTTGTTGACCCCCTTCTTTGGACAAATTCTCTTATTTCTATATCACCCCTTCTCACTTGACCCTTCTCTAGGCTTACCACTAGAACATAGCCTCATTTACATAATTTTATAGACTTGACAAGACTAAAACCATGGCCATTAGTGAGAAGACATCAAATAATTTAATATTACAAGTTTTTGTAATTTTTCAATGGTGAAATCTCATTTTATACACTAAACCCTAGAATCAAGGCTTCTAGGCCATTACCAGGGCTGAGGGAACACTAAAGGGGATAAATTTTGTATTAGTATGTTTAAAAACCCCAAACATTTTTATTGGGTTTTTAATAACCCTATACAACTTTATCATTTAGACAATAAGTTATGAAATCCCATAATCAATTACAAACTCAAAACTCTCAGTTTACAACCCTATAAATGCACATAGGAAAATAGGGTACAAGGTTACTTTGCCTTTCCTTCAACTCCCAATATATTTAAAACCTAATATGGGATTATATACACTTACATTGACCTTATTATACCCCATACAATCTTAATGGAATCCCAAACTAGTTTCAACATAATATAACTCAATCCTTTGACTATATGTTGCCATTTAGCAAATAGGGTACTTAGGGATTGTTTCCTCTTTCAATGTCAAAGCCAAAACCTATATCAAGATTATCTCCCCATTTATATGATAATTAAACATCCTTATTTAAAATCTTTATAGTCCATAAGAAGTTACAAGACTAAACACAAAGCACATAATTTCTTAGTTTATAAACTATATGTTTTCTAAGAATAAGGACCATGGACAAATAGGATTTTACCACTTATTGACCAATTAAATTCCTAAAAATATTATTCTCAACACTCTTATGAACATTACTTAGTTAACCTTCCACAAAAATTTAAACCAAAAGAATAAAATGTTTGGACTATAGTTGAATCTTGGACTATATGCAAGACTAAGTTTATTAGCAACTTCTTTAATCAATGAATTACCCAAGTTATTAATTATTAGGTTATTTATTTAGATGATGATGAGGGTTGACACTTATCCATCATTAAAAGTTGATATATACTTAGGAATTTTTGCTTCAATGTCATCTGCACAGGCACTCACTGAGGTATGTATATTCACTTGTAATTTTGAATTGTAATTTAGTACTTTTGTTTTAATAATTTTACTATATACTTTGGAAAATATAACTTATAAGCATGAATGTATTATGTATGTAGGGATGCCATATGACATTTTATAGTCTGATTTAGATGACTACTATGATATCTCCTCATGTTTATTCATCATTTGACATGCCTATTCATGTAGCTGAACCTAGCATTGATCCAGTCGAGCATCAATGATAAATTGAGGAGGACCATGAGATTGTGGTAAGTGCATGTTTAAATTATTTTTTTATAATAGTTTAAAACATGATTTTCTTAACTTAGTTTCATGTATAATTTTTGAATTTATACTAATTTTTATATTTGATCAGGTTCATCTATAAGTGAGTTATGAGCATAGTACCCACAATCAAACCTTGGAGCAATCTAAGGAATTTGGGATATCTCCATCTACAAGTAGGGCATCCCAAGGAGAGTCTTCTTAAAAGAAGGCAAAGAGATAGAGACTATTTGATGATTATGATGTTGTATGCCTAAATGGCAATGTATGCATTTTTTGGCATTGTACATACATAAATGATGTATTCACTTGACATTAGATATTATGTTTTTAGACATGATGTAATTTTTTGTATGCCTATATGGAAATGCATGTATCATTGAAATTGTATGCCTATATATGGCATTCATACATGACATTTTTATTTTATACATGAATATTTAAGAAAACCAATGAAGTAAATCTTGTTTGAATCACTTGTTTTTAGATTATTATAAATGATTGGTTTTGAAGTATTCTTAAGGATTACAAATGTTATGAGATTGATAATAACTTTTTAGGATACTATTGCAAATCAAACCCTTGTAATAAATTAAGACCCAAGTGAAATTCACTTTATATGGTTTTTTATGTTATAATATGGTTCTTTATGCTATTGTTTTTCTAGGATAATGTTGCTAATTAGAAGTTCACTTGATATGGTTTGATTTGAATCTTCTTCATAAGGTAGCTCCTCTTTTGACTCTTTGGACTTAATTTAGCTTTTTACACCTAGTACTTATTCCTTGTACTCTTATTAGTACCTCCTTTATGTCATTTATCTTTGTCAATACATATTTTACCTCATTCCATTCATGACTCATTCACAAATTTCCTCTCAATCTCTTTCTAGTTTCTTCTTAGGCACCTTCTTTAGGTCTTAAGTACCAAATCTTGGTCTATGTTTCAAGAGCTCAACCTACTATCATATATGGTCTTATATAATCATAACATACCTATTATAACCCCCTTCAAGTACTCAAACAATAACATGTTCTCATTCCACACTTTATGGACACAAGGCTCTCTCAAGGCTTGTAGACATTTTTTACTATATTTTTCCTTGTACAAAAATGTTATGATCTCTTAAGAGATTATAAGGGAATTTATAGGTACATCTATTATTTTTCATGTCTATGTCAAATTTCATAGCCCAAATCCACCTTTAAGTATCACCTCCTTCATTGGCTTTCCCCCATTTAGGCCTAATTAGCCCTATTCCAAACCCTCAGTCCTAGAATTTGTACACATTCATAAAATATCTGAGTAAAACCTTTTAATTCACATTTTATATGTATGAGGGAGAAAAATTACAAAGTTTCATTAAATTTCCATGGTTAAATATCTCAAAAATGCTTGAAGATCACTAATCTAGGGTTTTCCATGCCCTATACATACTCTCCAAAGGACCAATTTTACCTTTTCATTGATGGCCCCAAATCTTCCTTATACCTATTTTCCACTTTTGCCCAAGTAGGACTATAAGGCCTACAAGGCCTAATTCATTTTATTGAAGATTATTTTCCCTTGTGACCTTATTGCTCACTTTTGACCCCACTCTCACAAATAATATTGATGTTTGGCCATACTCCACCTATAGACTTACCCCAACCTCCAAACCACCTTCAACACTTGAAGTAGGGAAGCCATACATTTAGTTATCACTATTTTCATTACATTATGTTAAATTTATATGTTGTGTGCAAAGAGTATTTATGGGTATAAGTTTAGTGGATTGGCATAATTGATCCATCTTTCTACTCCTTACCAAATTTTTTGTCATAATATCCTCTACCTCCAACTAACAACTTTGACTCTAGAATTGGAAGGTGAAAATACACCACTTAAAACACACATATATATAGGAAAATTACATGTGTTTCAATATCCTTAACACCCACTTCTACCCAAAAATAAATTTTTAGTACTATTCTAGAGCACAGAAGCACTGACAATAAATGTTGTCAAAGTTGAAGCTACGATCTAATAACTCAATTTTTAGTGCTTATTGGATTAAAACTGGCACTACCAACACATTTGAAGGGGTGGATAATGTCTAGGACTAGGTTCTTGACCTCCCATTTGGCTTGGACGATAAACCCACCACCCATTCTGGGCTC
This sequence comes from Torreya grandis, assembly GCA_037957365.1. Taxonomy (NCBI): domain Eukaryota; kingdom Viridiplantae; phylum Streptophyta; class Pinopsida; order Cupressales; family Taxaceae; genus Torreya; species Torreya grandis. Next base: position 1,063,867 of record JARHVA010005185.1, on the reverse strand, counting down.
AAGAATGCCCTTCCTAATATAAGAAAGAGGTTGATTTTTAGCCTAACTTCAAGCATGCATAAAACCAAAATTATAATTCATATGTAAAAACCATAAGATCCATCATGTGCATGGGAAATTCCACTAATTTCAACTTGAATATATTCTAAATCACCTCTAAGATAAATTTGTGCTAGAATTTGCAGTAAAGGGTCCTAAAATGCAAATGTTTGGTAGTGAAGAGACAACTTATTGACCTAAAACTAGAAAATTTACCTCTAGAACTAGCAGGGGAAAATACACTACTTCAAGAAAATATATATAATAAAATTACACTTTTTTCCATAACTTTGAAACCCAACCCCACCCTAAAATAAATTTTCACTACTACTCTAGAGCACAAAGACACTGACAACAAATGTTGTCAAAGTTGAAGCTACTATTTGAGAACTCAATTTTTAGTGCTTGCTAGCTGAAAAATGGAACTACCAACATGTATAGATGGATTATTAATGTCTATTAATAGGTTCTTGACCTCCCATCTAGCATAGATGACAAAACCACCACCCATGTTGGGCTCAAGAATGCCCTTCCTAATACAAGAAAGAGGTTGATTTTTAGCCTAACTTCAAGCATGCATAAAACCAAAACTGTAAGTCATACAAAAAAAATGTAAGATCCCTTGTGTGCATGGTAAATTCCTATAATCACACCCTAAATCTAGTTTGAATCACCTCTAATATCAATCCATTCCAAAAGTTGCAGTAAAGGATCCTAAAATGCAAATTTTTGGTAGTGAAGAGACAACTTCTTGACCTACAACTAGCAACTTTGCCTATGGAACTAACATGTAAAAATCCACCACTTATATCACATATATATATATATATATATATATATATATATATAGGAAAATTACACATGTTTCAATAACCTTGACACCCACTCCAACCCATAAATGAATTTTCACTACTGTTCTGGAGCACAAAAACACTGACAACAAATGTTGTCAAAGTTGAAGCTACGATTTAAAAACTCAATTTTTGGTGATTTTTGGCTAAAAATTGACACTGTTAACATGTCAAAATGGGAAAATAACATCTAAGAATAGGTTCATGACCTCCCATCTAGCCCAGATGACAAACCCACTACCCATTCTAGGCTCAAGAACACCCTTCTCAATACAAGAAAGAGGTTGATTTTTAGCCTAACTTTAGACATGCATAAAACCAAAAATTTAAGTCATATGGAGGAACCATAAGATCCTTTGTGTGCATGGGAAATTCTTCTAATTACACTCTAAATATATTCTAAATAAACTCTAAGAGCAATCCATGCTAAAAGTTGTAGTAACGGGTCCTAAAATGTAATTTTCTGGTAGTGAAGAGACAACTTCTTGACTTACAACTAGCAATTTTACCTCTAGAACTGACAGGTACAAATCCACCACTTTGAGCACATATATTGGTCAAATTAAATATTTTATAAGACCCTTGACACCAAATTCCACTCGAAAATGAATTTTCACTATTGTTTTAGAACACAAAAACACTGACAACAAATATGTTTTGAAGGCTATAAGGAAAAATAAACTTATCATTAACAATTATTCAAGAGTGCAAAAATGCCATGTAATTTTACTAAGATTCTCTTAGTTTCAATAATATGAAATTATTTACTAACGGTGCCAACCACATGAAAGTGGAAGCTGATTTAGCAACATTAACCTATAAAAAAATGTTAATAAGTAATTAAAGATGGAATTTATGCATGTACTACCTACAAAATCAAAAACATTTGGGAAAATTGATTACATCTACATTATACAAGTCAACATAACTGTGCATTTTAATCCAATAAACCAATTTTATCTAATCTAATCTTGATAGTATCAAGAATAGCTTCATGGTTTGACTCACGAACTTTCCATATATTCTTGTTTCTTGGCCTCCCATGATGATTTTACAATTGAATATTCGTTACAAGAACAAAATTTAAATAGTGTATAATCTTGTTGTGAGTTTCAAAGCCTTCAAACAACCATAGCTTTGAATTTTTTATAGGATATTATCGAAGACAAGTTTCAGTGACTACCATAGACCCAGTGGGATAATCAATGTTTTCTCCATCTATAACCTGGGAAGTCAATTTTTTATTTCCATCTACACACTGACATAAGTAGTAATGTGTTCCCTCTTCATTGTCCTCATTTGAAATAACCTCAAAAATATTGTCTACATCATAAAATACAATTTTTAATGACAGTATGAAGATAGATTATGAGAATAAATAGTTCATAAAGATTAATCTTCTACCTAGCTATACTAGATCAGATACATGGTCAAAGTCATGTGAGGATGTCATGCTAGTAAGTTGTAATGCTGGTGGATTGTGATATGTGTTGGAATTATAGGTTTGGAACTCTATCCATCCACCCACTCTTGTGATTCACACTCATTCCAAACAAAGCCCATGCATGTATAACAAAAGCATGCCAAATGTCATAGATGAATAGTCCAAGAACTTGCATTTGAACTATGAAATGAGTGGAGCTCACTTAAACCTATTAGAGTCATACAATCCTCATAGTTTGCCAATTTTTTTCCTTTATTAACCAAAAATGCCTATCAATATTATAATTTTGCTGAGCACCATGACATATGTTCTCATTACACTAATCAACCACACTTTTTGCATCAATAAAATTAGCAACATCATCATATTTTAACTCTTCCCTTGCAATGGATCTTTTTATACATGCTCCAACACCATCATGCTACCCTTTTCCATGGCCAGCCTCAGTGAAACTCCAAATATGTTCTACACCAGTGGTAGCATGTATCCTACTCAACCAATAAAAAAATTGTGCATTCTTAAATTATGATGTGCAATTATCTGACTAAATGTAATGTCATTTGAAATTATTATTCCTCTGAGTCAACTATCCATAAAACTTATAAAAATAACCTTGCACATACTCTGTACAATGTGATCAGTCATCACTGATATAGAAATGATACTAGCTTCATATTTTTTTATCTTATTTTATACTATTAGGTGCATGCATGAATGCTATATGCATGAATATGGTAATATGTGTTGAGTTATAATACTATGATTGAACTTCCATTTGTGGTTTGAATGTGTAATTTTATACAAAGTTGACTACTGAAACAATATAATCAAGTGGGAATGTGTCCTTGCTTAGCTTGAAATGTTCATCTAACAATTTAGCTCTATGTGTGTGCCTTTCATACTCATAAATAATTTTCTCCATGAATTTGACCATAAAACCTAAAACAGGTATCTCTTTCATAACAAGCTCACACCTTTTACATTTTTTGCCATCTTTTAATTGATAAGTCATAGATTTTTATTTACTCAAACCAACTAATTCTTTTCTAATTGCACTTGTACACTCCTCATGTACACATTTTTTCAATTTTGGCAATCCATCACAAATGTTGTAGTTTCCATCCAAACATGCTTTCTTATAAAATAACTGTCCATCTAGTCTTTCAAAAAAAAAATTTGACATAAATTCCTTGGCTGATTTCGGTGGAACATCTATGCCACACTCTTACAAAATGTTAGTAGTATGCAAAGTACAATGAATATAGTAAAAAACATCATAGTGCATTGAAAATTAAACATGTTACCTACAATAACAAGTGGTACATATGTGATTTATTTTTATATAAAATGGTTTGGCCATCTCAAAAAATCTTTGACTAATAGTAATTTGTGGATGTTTTTCTAAAAACTTAGAGTACAATTGTGTTTAAGTCATAACCAAGAAATGTTTCAAATGCAGTTCACGATTATGAGAACCAACTCTTCTTTTCACTACATCTCATGCATTGGGTGAAACTCTTGTATTATCTTTCCAAAATTGTGCAAGTAACTATTTCAAAGCATGAGCTATAGCCTTGTCCTTTCATGGAAGTCAATCAAAAAATGACTAGAGCTCTTTCATATTGGGTTCATTAAGTCTTTCACATCTTGAAATTGTTTTCATTAATATTTTTCTATTTATATCAAGTTTTTGACTTGTTTTTGAAATAAATCATTTTTTCCTTATTACACCACTTATTGCACAAGTTGTCATTATACATCAGGTAGCATTACAATATTTGTTGCATGATTTCAGGCCTAAAATATGATACACATCATGTAGACTTTCAACAATTTCATCATTTTCATTATCCATGTTAGATGTTCTTAGCCCTAATGCTCACATTATAGGTCTCATCTTAAGCAATTTCATCAACAAAATCAATAATTGACATCTTTGACTATCATACTCCAATTTATGAAAGAAATTATCCCAAATTTCTTGAGCCAATCTTCTTGAATGGTGGCTAGACATTTTTTTATGCATTGATTTCAAAATATTTTCATCAAATTTAATTAAGTACTTATCTTTTCTATGCACAATTCTTGAAGGTGTTGTTATTGGTGGAATCCGTTCAAAGGGTGTTTCAAAATCATTATATGTTTCCATGAAATTTTCTTAAAATGTGTTTATTTCTTCATTATGTGTTTCCATAAAAAAAAATTCATTGTTAATTTCATCATTATTTGATTCCATTAAATTTTCTTCATTTTTTGTGGGTAAAGTATCATGCATAGGCTCTTCATCAACATAATAAAAAACTTTAAACTTTGAATTTGAATTTTCAACATTATCTAATTTTCTATTCTCAATTTTATCATAATTAAATTCATTATTATGAATTTCATCATAATTCAACTCATTATTATTAATTTCATTATTATTTAATTGATTATTGTCAATTGCCTCATTATCTAAGGCATTTAGCTCATTAGGGTTAGTGTTTTTACCTTGTCTAAAACAAATTGTTTGCATTTGTACCTTGTTTTTTCTATCAACTATTCTAATTGCTCTGATGTTTTATTCTTAAACTTCTTCCTCCACCTTGAATGTGAACAAGAGCCCATTTTGAAAAAATCAACCAAGAAATACTTTCAAATGTGGGGTCCAAAAAAAATTAAAACCAAGAAATTATGTAGAGTATGCAGGGAATGTCTATGGGGACATCAATCTCGATTGGGGATAAAAATAGAAGTTAAAAAGTGAGTTTTTGTTTTTATTTCAAAGAACACGTACGCATTATAAGAATGCATATGCATTCCTTGAAGTATAGGTGTATACTATATAAACAAGTAAAAAGGCTCATATTAAACTATTTTTTCCATTATAATATTACAATATGATGCAATAACACTCAATAAAACTATAATATGATGCATAAATCCCTAATATGATGTAATAAGACTATCAAATGTTTCAATAACACTATCATATCATGTAATAAGGCTCAATATGATGTAATAAGACTATCATACGATGTAATAAGACTATCATGCAATGTAATGAGACTATAATACAATGTAATAAGACTATCATACATAATAAATCTCTAATATGATGCATCTAGGCTATAATATGATGAAATTATGATATCATTTGGTGTAATAAGGTTTAATATGATGTAATTAGGCTATCATATGATACAATAAGGCTCAATATGATACACAAATCCCCAATATGACGCATAAATCTCCAATACATGATGCAATAAGAATCTTGATAAGAATATGAAGAAATAAGACTAATGAATGACGTAATAAGGCTTAATATGTAATACAAAATGAGATAATTTTTCCCAAAACCTTATCATAGGTCCTTACAAAACTAGGTGAAAAATAGATTCACAAATTGACACTAATCAAATTCATGAATGTATGCATTTGTGATAAAATCAAGGAACTTAGGGGTTATGTTTGTTATAAAATTAGTATTTAGGGATAGGGGTTTCATGTAATGGGTTTGTACATGTGTATATGTCATAAAATTAGGATTTAAGGGAATTACATACCTGCTAAAGTGATAAAATTAGGGTTAACAATCAACATGTCATGAAACATGACCTAATTTAGCCCTTTCAATCACATTATAGACTCTAATTTAGGTTTAATGGGTTGAAATTGGCCACATTTTCATTTGAATATGCATTTATAATTAAATTAGGGTCAGTTAAGTCATACATGTTGCATCTAAATTATAAAATCAATTGGGCCATAAATTTGGTGTAGGGGCTCAATTTTGCCCAAATTACGTCCCTAATTGAACCAATCAACTAATTGGTTCAATTCATGATAGATACAATCATACTTAATTTTGAACCAAATCATATATATCATGATATTATAGTTATGTCAAGAAGGGGTTCAAATTGGCCTCCCATGCCTCCTCGATTGAATTGACCCTATAATTGAACCTTTTTGTGCCACGTGTGTACCTCATACACCCAAACTTGTGTTAAAGCTATCAAAGATGCATCAAGTCTTAGAAGTTTTAGAGTTGACAATGCCCTGAGAAGCTAAATTCAATTACATATCACCATGTGTACCTCATACATGCTCAAAAGTGTCAACATTTTTAGAGGTATCAGGTCCTAGAAGCTTTAAAGAGCTAGATATTAGATCCCTGTGAGGCTCGATCTAATTAGATATGTATGCATGTGTGTATATTTTACACACATATATTTGTGTTAGAGATATAACTATCACTTTTCATAGAATCATTGGATTTATTAGATCCTCAGGATGCCCAATCCAATCAAAGATTTCCACATACATGTGTGAGTTTAATACACCCAAAGAAGTGTTAGAGTTGTCAAATATGCACATCTTTGATACTTAGACATGTTCCATCACCGAGCCAACCAATCCAAATAAGGCCTACTCACAAATTTATCATACATACATAGAAGCCAATAATGTTTGAATATTAAAATTGATCCAATCAATTCATGTCTAGTAAATAATTCACACATGTGGTGTGAGCCTCAGACTTGCCATTACTATATGCAAATTATCATGTAGAACCCTTTAAGGTCCCATCCAAATTTCAAGCAAGCACTAAAAATTATCAAATTTTTACATGTATACATATTCAAATTATTTATATCCCTCTACATTGAATTGCCTATAAAGATCCCAAAACTTGCATTCCTATTAAGTCCTACATGCAGGAGAGAACATAATTTAGCAATGGACAAACTTCAATCTCAAATCCCAAGTCACAAAAATAATTCTGAGACATGTACTACTTTATTTCAATCCACATGATAAGGTTTAAGCTCATTACAATGAAATATGAACAAAATTATTGAAGATCTATGTATGTATGTGTGTGTGTGTGTGTGAGTGTATATATATATATATATATATATATATATATATATATATATATATATGTATGTATGTATGTATATACATACATATATATACGTACACATATACCTACATACATATATGTATGTATGTATGTATGTATGTATGTATATATATATATATATATATATATGTATGTATATATGTGTATATATATGTATGTATATGTGTGTGTGTGTGTATATATATATATATACATACACACACACATACATATATATATATATATATATGTATGTATATATATATATATATGTAAGTATGTATGTATATATATGTATATATGTATCTGTATATATATGTGTGTATATATGTGTGTGTGTGTGTATATGTATACACACACATATTGGTATTCAATTTTGATAAACCATCTATATGAGGTGAGAAATTCATCATCCACATGAACAGTTATTGGGTCTCTCTGCTCAACATCATTCTTAAGGGGAAGCAAGTCTCAGATTTAGGGGACATTAGACCACATGTTTAATGTATCTTGAATAAGTTCAATAGAGTTTGAGCCAGGATAACTTATACATATGTTGTACTTGGCCAATGTTAAGTCTACACCATCCCTTAATGGTTTTGAACAAATTCCCTAGTGCAAATAGATATTTTTTAAGCTATACATTCGTCACTAGGCACGTCATCTTAAAACAATGTCTTAATAAATTACCACATCATCACTGATGGATACATGTGACCATTTAAAGTTTATTGAGCTCAAAACCACATCTTATACAAAATAAAATGCATACCTAACTTGACCAAAATATTTAAGAATTTAACATGTAAATAAATTGTAGGTCTATCATCCTACTTTTGTATCTTACCATCCCTATTACATAGTAAGGTATAAAACTTTATGGTATTGATAAGCATCAAGTGTTTTCTAGATTTTTTTTTTAGCTTGCAATTGCTGCATCCATGGTGTACCTAGGACTAGTCCCATGTCAAAGACACACTCTTTAGATGATGTGGGAATAGATGGAGTGGTTGATGGTTATCCCATGTGTAATGGAGGGGTAGATGAAGGATGTGCACCGAATAGAGGATTAACCATATTTTCACAAGAGATCTTAATTTTAAGAAAATTTTGAATAATGTATTTGAATAAATTAGGGGAATCAAGTGAATAATTATAACAATATAATACTCTTGTTAGACATTCAATTGGGACCCCAAAATTTACCTATTGAATTAGATGCACTAAGTGACCTTAGAGGAAACCTAAGTGAATTTATTCAACACAATTTAGGAATGTTTTTCAGACAATTCAAGCCATGATTCATAGGTATTAGGCTCCACTAGATAACATTCTTGAAATAGATATCAAAGAGATGCACTGTTACACCAAGGGCTCAATTCTTATTTCTAATTACACAAGATTATCTATACTACATAGTCCAATCCAATGGTTTTTACACTTGAACAAATTAGTTCAAAATTTATAAATAAAGGGGCCTAGTCAAAGATATCAAAGAAATAACAAAAGGGTAAGATATGATTTTAGGTAAGTAAGATAATATCAATAAGAAACTCAAAATTTAAGGGCAAGTAGGATTTTAGGAAAGTAAGGTGGTAAGCTATATCCTTGCCCTACTAGCGGAAAGATCCCAATAGTTGTGAATGTTTAAATTGTCAAACAAGGCTTTTATTAACATGTGTTTTATTGAAAAAATAGATTGGTTTATATATTTATATATTAAAGTGCACCAAGAGCTAAACATGTAATATCTAATACTTATTCAACATTTATTCTATAAATTTAAAAGTAACCAATCACATCTTAACAAGAGTCAAGTATTGATACTCTAATGCACAAAGATTGGTACAATGAAGGTTAAGTTTTGATCATAGGTTTAAAAATTGTATTTTATGACATTTTTTAATAAAATTAGTTATATTATCAAATGTATAATGTGTTAGACCTTTAAACCTTAGTTATAAGTAGTTAAGATGACATATTGAAATGGGTAAATTTTTTGAAGTCTAATGTGATGTTATGGAACCTTGATTCACTGTCCAAAGCTAATGGGACATTTACCCTATAAGAAACATGAAATTTGACATTTCCCCTATAAGGATGCACAGTTAATGGGACCTTTCCTCCATAACAAACACAAAATTTGTTTGTTTTATTTTATGTCTAAGAAATGCATACGCATTATATAATGTGTACGTGTTGTATATTGTGTTATATAATGTGTACACATTATAAAATGCATATGCATTCTAGAGCATGTACACATTCCATAGCATGTATGTGTTATTTAAATTAAAATTTAAAACCACCTTTTTAGGCTTGAAAATGGCTTGGATTTCTAGGCCTATGGCTTGAGACTATCCATCTATAGTTGAGACCAAGAGTTTTAAGAAAAACCAACAAATTTCAACTTCAATCACCAAATACGCTATGGATTTCAACATAAAAATTTGAAACATTATTACCATTATGACAAGCACATTGTCCTCTTTCTAAATGTATGATTTTTATAATTTTTGGGCTATTTTAAGGGGTCGAACTATATTTATTTCTAACAACACTTTTTAGGCCACTACATGCCTCACCCATGCATGCCTATTCATGGATATATAATTTAGTTTTCATTTATCTAACTAGAAAAAAAATTATATGGTAACAAAATAGGCCTACTTCTACACACATTCAAAAAAAATCAGATTTCATTTTCTTTGAGGTAGTTAGGGTGGGTCACATGGATGGCTATCCATTTTTTGTTAGTTATCAGGATATACTAAACAACAAAATTAATGAAAAAAATATTCCTCACAAAAAAAAAAAAAAAAAAAAAAAAAAAAAAAACATAATACACTACAAGATCTAATCTATAAATTCACTAAAGGGTTTATAACAATATTTAATGATGCTCAAAAAATTGTGGATCACACAGAATGGTACAACTCAATTTTTCTTAAAAAAATAAGAGGTCTTATTAAAATTTTAGATGTTTAATCTATTTATACATAACCATTTTTCAAAAAAAAATGTTTTTGGGAAACTAGACTTAAAATGATACAATTCATGTTTTTATACCATCTTCAAATTTTGAGTGTAGCCATCTCTAATTATTTGTAGAATTTCATATTTCTAAAATTTTAGGAAAATCATGTCCACAGGTAGGCCCTTTTTTGTCCCCCAAGTTGGTGTACTTACCCTCATATTTGATCATGTTAATAAGACTAATTAGGAAAATCATATGTCATGGACCTTATCATCATAATAAGACCTTTTTATACCTTGAGACAACCTGATAAAACCAAACCATGACACCCAAGAATGACTCTTAACAAGATCATTTATAAGGTTATATGAATTAGGTACCTATTTTTAATAGACCTTCATCAATGGTGACTTATTAGTTAACATTTTTGGCAACCTCATGCAATAGTTTGCCTGCTAAACATTTAAACTAGTAGCCTTAAATAACCCATTGGGTATGGATTAATTAAACACTACTTTATCTAAGACAAAAAATAAACATGAACATCACATTATCCTTGAAACAAATTGAAACTGAAGATGCCTTCAACACACACACACAACAAAGCAAGACACAAACACATAACAAGACACACACATGTCAAAGAAGCACTTAGGGAAAATAAACACCTACTCTACTATACAAAGGATGAAAAAATACCTCAATAACAATGCTTAAGATGTATCCCATTGACTAGGATATGTTACTCCTCTCCATTCAGATTTGAGAGACAGAAAGCATTATGTTTTTTGTAATGAATGATGTCATAGGGCCCACTCCATAGAGTGTCAAGATTTCTATGTCTTAGTATATTGTCCCTATCTTTATCCCATTTGAGTATAAGGTCACCCTCTTGGAATCTCTCTTTTTTCAAAGTACCTCTTTGTTTAATCTTGGTGAGACTCCATACTATGCATTGCATGGTCTCTTGTTTCCAAAAACTCCATTAACTCAACTAGTCTGATCTCCATGGAAATATTCTCCATCATCTCAAGTTGATGTGTAATATCTATTGTTGAAAACTCAAGGAAGATTGGTATCTTTTTTCCTTTCCATAAATAAGCATGTAGTGTAAGTTATTAATGGCTCTTGTAGGAGTGATCCTATCATCCCATAAGGTTGTCTTCAACTTTGTATGTTATATTATCTAATTTTCATCCATAGTCCTCTTCATAAATATGATAGATTCTTGTTTGTTGACTATACTAGTCCATTACCTTGAGGATAGTATTTGGAGGAATTACAAAGATGGATTACATGCTTCACAACCCACTCACTTATTCTAGTACCATAGAAAACCATTACATTATCTGAGAGAAGTGTAGAAGGTACTAAAAATATAGTGACTATGCCTTCATAGAAGTATAGTAAATTAGTATTATTGGCCTATTTTAGAGCCACTTTTTTTGTTCATATATTAAAGTAATTAGTTATAATGAACACCACTTATGACCAACCCTTGAAGGAGGATTGATCATACATATGAAATCTAAACCCCACTACATGAAAGGTTGGTCTACCTAAATGAGATGGAGAGGGAAGGCTATAATATTCTATTTTCCTATTAATAAATCACACTTATGACACTTCCTCACCCATGCATATGAGTCTTTGAACAAGCTAGGCTAATAATAACTAGCTCTCATCACTTTTTTCATTGTAGTTCTTAGTGCAAAGTGGCCACTTGATGGCCCATCATGGAATTATACCAATACTCTCTCAATATAATCAGCCTCTACATGTATTAGGAGAAATCCATTAAGGTCCTTCCTAAAAATTATTGTATCTACAAGAACATATGGGATGGATTACAATTTGAAATATCTCCTTTTAGCTTTGTCTAGGCCTAGTGGACATTCATCTATTTAGAGAAACTTGATCGTGTCTTGTGTCTAACTTATGGTAGATAGAGGTATAGTTGTTTTAGTGTCATATTGTACTGATAATATAACTTATTTTTATCTTTCAAGTCTAAATCTACATGCTCACATAGTCCTTTTCCTCTCACCAACTTGGTAACCTTGATATCCACATCATATTCCATTACTTTGGTTATCTAACCAACTCTTTTCTCATTCAAGTCTCTACTCAAAAGGAAGTCTTTAATTCTTGTATGACACACCACCACATTAAATTTATTGTTAGAGAGCATATGTTTGAAGTTCTTAAAGCTTATTATTACATCAAGCACTTTTTTCTCCACAAAATTGTATCTTACCTCATAGTCTTCCAACCCTTGGCTAAAGAAATTAAATGGTTAGTCAATACTTTATTCATTTGATTTTGTTAACATGGATGAGATGACTTCATCATTTCCCAAAGCATATGAAGTGAAATATTTTATAAAATCAGGATTTTCAAGTGTTGGATCATGAGCTATGGCTTGTTTGATGGATGCAAAATTATTTCTTCCTTCTCTAATCCAACTAAAAATCTGATTCTTCTTCAATATGGATGTTAGAGGCTTGACATGATTTGTAAAATAAGTTAAAAATATCCTAATGAATTTGATCTTTCCAAATAAACTTTTTAGCCATTACTTGTGCTTAGGCAATGACAAAGACAGATAACACTTACTCTTTAAGGATATATGAAGAGACCTTTCTTGGAGACAATGTGGCCTAAAATTTTGCAGTCATGGAATGAAAATACACACTTTTTTGTATTGATAAAAATACCAAACTACCTAAACCTCTCAAATACCTATCTAAGGTGAGTCAAATGATCACTAACATCCTTGGAGAAAATAGTGATATTATCAATATAGATCAACACGATCTCATTTACCAAACCTTGAAATGCCATATCCATGGCTATTTGGAAATTAGATCCAAAATTTAACAACCCAAAATTCATCTTAATATATGCATATGTGGCTCATTTTGTAGTAAAATTTATCTTATATTGGTCTTCCTCTTACACCAAAACCTGATTGTATGTTGAATAGCCATCAAGTAGAGAGAAACATTCAGAACCTACTACCATTTGAAATATTTTCTCCATGGAAGGAAAAAGATAGTGATCCTTCAATGAACCCCTATTTAATTCCCTAAGTATATACACAATCTTATCTCTCCATTCTTATTTCTTACAGGTACTAGATTGGAAAACTAAGATGAGTGTTTGCAGGGAAATATGATGGTAGACTCTATCAACTTAGTCAATGATTTACTCAATAGAGGTTCTATCTTTGGGTTGATAGGTCTTTGCATTTGCCTTACTAGTTTGGCATCTGTATCTATCTCTATAGCATGTTGAGCTAATTTAGGTTCAAAACCCTTTGGATCACCATACTCCCAAGAAAATATATCATCAAACTTTTTTCATAACTCAATGAATGCAAGTCTCTCTTATTTAATACATACCTTTACAAGTGTAAGGAGTTTTTATTTGAATATGACGACCCTCTCAAAATTATATTTCTTGGTATATATGCTTATATTCTCTTTCTTCATTTGATCATCACCATTGAAAATGATTTCAATTATTACTAGACATTTAGGGACTTTGTTTGACCTTATTTGTAAAATATGATTACCATATTGTTGCTACAACATGGAAAAAATTTTGGAAGAGAACTTAACTTCTTCTTAGAGAAAGCATGTTATCTATTTGTCTATCAAAAACGTTTCAATTAACATAATTATCAGGAATTGAAGGCCCTACCACTATATTGATATGTGGTTGACATTGTGAACTCTTGACATCCTTAGGGATATCAAATTGTGCTTCAACTACAACCAACTTATCCTCTCTTGGAATGGATTTTTTATTAAAACCTAAAAATATTTTATAAGATATTATACCCTATTCTTTTATGACTTTATCAAGGAGTTTATTGTTATATTTTGGCCCTTCACTTGATGAACAATCAACTCACTATCACCAAACACATGTAAGCACTTCACTCCTCTTTTCCTAGCCCATCGATGACTTTATATATAAATGTTTCATACTATATTACATTACAATTAAAAATGATTTGAAATATTATAGTAGTATAGTACCTTTATTTATAAGGAGATACCAATATTTCACCTCCTCCTACACCAATTTTTCTTCTACATCCATAAAATAATAGCTACCATAGACCATCCATGAGATCACTAGGCTTCACTAACTCTGGAATGAATGAACCTTCCTCATGTAAGCAATATAATCCTAGGCATAATTCCTAATGAACTTATATGGATCATATCCATGATGTTTAGTTCCCCACTCATCAAAAAATAGATCAGGTATGCCTTAAAGGGAAGAAGCTAGTTATTGATCAATATGGAGGTCTCCTTCATCAAGAATAATGTAATTAATGTTAAAACCTTAGACATATAAGGTTATGTATGATTATTAACAATTGGTTCTAATTCTATCTTGACCTTGGTACCATACCTCATTATACAAACCATGTAAGACCAATATGATGATAAATATCCCCTAATTTTGGTTGTGAATTCCCTAGATAGACATAAGGAAAAGTAGAGTGGTAGGTCTATTAAAAAAACATATTAAGGAATTGAAAAAATGGGGTAATATTTTAGGGTTAAATTCAGACCTTTGATGATGCCTATAATCTTGGTAGTTGTCCCATCCAATTGAAAAAATCCTTTAATGATTGGATCATATTTTAGACCTATCTTATCAATCACTTGCTTTGGAATCGTAGAGGTACTAGAACCACTATAAATAATACAATTATGGAATAAATAATCATATATAATTATAAAAGGATAGAAAGGAGGAGGCTTATAATTTTTCACTTGTTTCCCTCCTTTAGACTGAGTTTCATTCATGAGGATTTCACTCTCTTTCATTGCTAGTTCAATTTTAAGATTGAAATATTCATATATACTTTCTTAATTACTTATAATTTTTCACTTGTTTCCCTCCTTTAGATAACTCCTCTTAAAGCAAATCTTCTTTTCTAGGTATGGCCAATGTCTCCCACATTGAAATATTCATATGTACTTTCTTCATTTGATCAACAATATTGATAGAATAAATACCAACCTTTGGTTATCCTTTAGGAGAAACAAAATTATCTTGAGCTTGTGAATATTGAGGTAGAATAACACATTTCACATTATAATTTTTATACATATCTTGAACTTTAAAGGCTACATTAGGCCTATTTTAACCTTGAGAAAATTGAGAATTTGAAGTATGTACTTGATAAGTTTGAATAGGTCATTGAACCATCTATTATGCACCCTCTATTGATCTCTTCTTAGACCTTGTATTAGATGCTACATACATATCAATATTGCTTTTGCCTACAAAATAATTCATTACACAATAATCTCCGTATTGTCAATTTACAAGTGTGGAATTAGATTGCACTTGTTCTTGATTAGATTCTCCTTATGGTGGCACTTCAAATTTTGGAGCTTGAGAAGCTTGAATAACTTGCACCATTATATTTTGATTAGACACACCATTAAAATACATAATATTATTGTGGGACTGATTATAAGGAGGACACCATGACTGATCTTAGACTAGATTATTTTGAATAAGAACAACGGCATTTGAATAACTAACAAAAAAAGGGTTATAGATATTTGAAGGCTTAACATGGGTGATTTTTCCTTGACCTTGCTAGTTACTTTGAAAATGAGGTCTATTGGGCTGATTGAATTGGTTGTGGCACTATGAAGACCTATAGTTCTAAGCTTATTGTCTCTTAATGCTTACAATATCATTTCCAAAACTTTTTATAAGAGTATTGACTTAATATAAGTCATTAGAAGGAGTAGGGACAAATTTTTATTGATTGTTTGTATCGGGAATAGAAGCCAATGTGGGAAATGCAAGAGGTGTAGAAGGAGGAGGGGGATGTAATTCTAAGAATAAAGGATAAATGATTAATCTTGATTACATAATTTGAAATAAAAATTTATATATAATTTCATGTATAATATTTTGTATCCATGTGATTTAGCTTTGGATGGGCTTGAATACTATTTTCACATTGAGTTACACCCTTCGAGGAGGTTTTTTAAGTATTCTCACTCAATTGACACAATAGGAACTATTTAAGGCTATTGGTGGCCTATGAGTAAATAAAACCTCCAGAGAGGGTTGGCTCTCTTGATGTGACACCTAAACTAATACTACTCCTACTCAAAAGGCAAGGAAAAGGAAAAGATAAAACTAAAAAATAATGAAATAAAATGATGATACACCAAATTATAATTTTCCTCTACTTGTGTATGATTGTTACTTTGCACTAAAATAATACTAAAATCTGATTTCACATCTCAAAATAGTCCTTCCAACATAAGTATTTCAATATGGAGGTTATAGCTCAACACATAAATTAAAATGGATGATAAAGATGTCTATAATAAGACACTAATGAAAATTTTTGACACTTAACCTTTGAAAAAATACTTGAAACACACCATATGACCTTGCAAGAAGATGACTAACTCAAAAAGAGGCAAGAATGAAGAGGAAAAATGCAAGGAATTTGAACACTATCACTACCATTCATCAAAAACTCATCATAAGAACACTAGATGTAAGATGAAGAAGGCATGAATTAGATTGTATTTACTTGGTAGGGCTATGCCATAACTAGCTAGAGGATGATTTCCATTTCACTTAAAAGAGTATATATATAAGATAAAATAGATGAGAGAGAGGAAAATGATGTGTCATAAGTTTATTATGTCTGTCATCCATCATAAAACTAGTTAAAACTTAAATGGAAGGTGAAAAAATGGTCCTATGAATCTTTTTTCAACATGATTTTGCTTTGATTGATGATGGCTTCATGAAAGGTTGCATAAGAGTCTCTTGACCTTCCATGACTCACTATTGATTTCTTAAAATTATACTTTCTTGATTGAGGAGTTACAAGGTTAAGTCTTGACACATGGCTTGCTGACTCTCCTTAGCATCATGTTGTATTTATCTTTGGTGTCCTTATAACCTCAATTCACATGTTACAATAATGACTTGGCCAAATTCTACCATTTTCTCAATTGATTCGTCAATTGGGGCCACTCAGCAATTGATTCTGCAAATCAAATTGAATGTGTAGTTGATGTAGAGAGGATTACAAAGAAAGTTAGTCAAGAATTAGTCCACAAATAATGAAATGTGAATAAATAACTAACTAACCACGCCTATTTATTCATATGGGAATTACAAAGGACAACAAGAAATAAATAGAAGAAAGCAACACCATATTACCTTCCCAAATGGATTCACCATACCCATGTGGCTCAAAAACATATTTTCCCTTGATCAAGCATCCTTTTCTTTGTCAAAAATGGTGGTAAACTCCTCCATTGCCTCAAGAACACTCCATAAAACCTAGGATCATGATTCAAAATCACTAAACTAGCATATCAATGAAGCTTGCAATCAAAATCTATGATCAAATGCAAAACCTTGTGGAAATAATTTAACATTATAACTTTGCAATATTCAAGATTTTTGAATATATTTAAGCATAATAACTTTGCAAAAAAATAGCTTAAAATTTGCATCCATGGCCTCTCTATTTATATATTTTTGAGATTGGTCAAGATCAACCATGACCATCCATCTCAAGATTGAGATGTGTGGCCATGGAGAGTCCTAATATTTGGAATTAAATCCATAATTATCTTCATCATGACCTTGGAGGAAGGGGAATTTAAGAGTCATGGGAGGCATTAACTAGGCATGGGTGACCCATAATCCTAATATTTGTGGCATTTATGGCCTAGGAATGTCTTTGTAATAAATGATGTCACCTGATGATGCAGTTAATAGGAATCAATTTTCAAAAATAAATATTCAACAACTCTCATGGAAAATCCACTTAAGATCTTGATTTGGATTAATTAGAATTAAGAAAGGATAGTAAACATTTGTGCAACTATTTTAAATTTGGCCCTCAATTAATCAAAATGGTCAGAAAGTCAAATTATTAGGTTGTGATTTGACTGGAGAGGAACTAGAAGGCAACGTTAGATGCACTGAAACCACATTTCCATTTAGGATGTTTCTAACACAAAATAATAAAGGTACATGGCATGTACCAATTAATTTAGGAGAAAAGAGTGATCCAAAGGACAAAAGGTGAAATAATCATTTTGAAATTGATCAAAGTTAGCTGACCCATAAATTGCATTGCCCTATTTAGGGATACTTTGACCTAAACTACCACTTGTAAGTGACAAGTTCGAACCATTTAAGATGTTTTATAGATTTTGACCTAAAATGTGTATTTGAGTGAAATTCAAGTAAGATTGAAAATTTCAACACAAATGGTGTTAGGAATTAGATGTCCACATTTTGCCCTTGTTTGAGAAGGCATAGTGAGACATTTAGGTAAAGCAATGTCTTTTCAAGAAGAAATTGGAATTGACCCATGATGCCCCTCAAGAGGACATACTAGGATGAAAGCAAAGGATGGAATCTTGAGAAGAGAGATAAAGTGAGATATTAACCCATGGAATTGATCACATATAGATGAGCTAATGCTTGCATACGTGATTACCATCAATGAAAAAAATATAATTAGAGGTATAATAGGCCCTAGAGATAGAGGGAATGGGAAAGATACAATCCATAAATTTAAGGGACACACTTTAAATGTACATGTGATGGTGTAATGGATTATAAAGCCATATAAAACCAAGCATATGAGAATGCAAAAAGTGATGAGAGAGATGAAAAGAAGAATGGAGATAGCCGAGCTGACCTCAATATAAATTGAGTGCTACATACATAGTTCCATGGACTCATGTTCCAACATGAACTTTAGGTCAATGTAAGTTCACCCAATTTTGGGAGAGAATGGAATGAGGAATGATGAAAAATGACCAATAATTTATTATAGTCACAATGTATGCAAAAAGATGTACATCTAAGCATAGACAAACAATTATAAAATGCATGTTACCTAGAAGCCTAATTCCATATCATGAGCCTAGGTGTTGCAAAGTTTTCTTGAGAATTGTTCATCAGAGCTAATGTTGACATTGAGATGTTGAGACTTGAGCATAAATTTATTGCTATAGAAAAATAAATTAGGCATCACAAGTATGAATAACTTAAAATGACATAATATTTCAATTGCAATAAGCCATTTCAAATGTGAATATCTATAACTAAGGATAATGGTAAAATAATGAACAAACCCAGAGTTACAGTGATTTACATTTAAACAAAAAAGAAAAGACAAATAAAAAGACAAACATAAATGAACCTAACTTGAAATCAAGATATGATCTTAAGAAGGAACAAAATGTTTCAATACAAAAGTCAATAACATCTTAATGACATGAGACCAAGATATGAATAATTGAGATGTATGTGGACCATCAAGGCATTCTTTAACACAAAAGAGAAAAGTAAAATCAAATATAAAAACAAGATGCCAACAACAATCAAATAAAAAAAAATCCAAGAACAATGTAATAACATAGGATCAAGATATAAACAATCAAGATCCATGTGAATCATCAATATGTTCTAAAACACAAAAAAGATAAGCAAAAATAAACAAGGAAACATAAGACCAAGATGAGACAAGAAGTAAAAAAAGAGAGAAGAAATAAAAGGAGAGGTGTGAAAGCAAAACAAAACACCAAGAAAAATCAAATAAAAACACACAAAAAAAAAACCAAGTTAGTGTGTTTTAAAGACAAATGTTCATGCATGTGCGGTAGAGGCATTACTTTCTACCACTTCATAACAAGGAACAATGACACAATAATTGTTCCCTAATTGAAAAGGAACAATGAAAGAAGAAATGGGGGAAGAGAAGAAAAGGAAGGGGTTGGTCGAGCTGACTCCAGATGTATAAGACAAGTGGACATTGCCTACTTCCAACATGAACTTCAGGCCAAATGTAGTTCTCCTAGGAAATGGGATAGAAGAAAAATGATGATCAGACCAACATGATTAATGTTATAGAAGAAATGGAAGATATGACAAAAAAACAAACAAGAATGGTCTAGAAAATAAGAAGTTGATGAGACAAGATAGAATGAACTTTAAAAATGGAAAGTGTGTGGGATAAAATGAATGAACTAGTGTTTTTGTGCTTGCAAAATGGCAAGAGTGTTCAAAATTAACAGTTTCTCATAAAATGGCGAGATCATGGAATGGTGGAATAGGAATGTATAAATGTATATAAGTGTGAGATAATGTTCTTATTATTTTGTGGATCTTGTTCTAATGTTTTTGGTATTTTCAAAGTATTTCTAATGTTTTTAGTGTTTTTGGGATAGAATATGCACAAGGTGGGACCATCTAGTCGAGGAGATGCATGTCATGAAAGTAGATGTTCTAATAAGATAGCTAAGTTGGATACAACAGCCCATAATTGTAAATCGATGAGAGTGAGGTTCTTGATAAAACAAGAAAGAGTAGCAAATACTTGAACTAAGAATATGTGGATATTCACTTGTCTAAAACTACACAAGACTATCTTGGTTGAACTACTTTATATAATTGATGCTGAATATGTTCATAATGTTCATGAGACATAATCAAGATCATAATTGGTCAAGGGATTAAAAATGTTCAAGCTTATAACATGTCTTAGACAAAACAAAGAATATGCCTCTCGAAGAGAGCAATCCATAATGGGATGAATAATGTGTTTAGATTGCTAAGGATTTAAAGCCTTGACTGTCAGGATTAATGAAAAGTCAACCAAGGTAGTATAAAATGTGTCCAAGGTAAGATAAAAGGGTGGGATAAAATTATGACAATACAAATTACCCCCAAGCTAGGGGCCTTATAGACAATGGTTCAAAGTTGTTCATGCATAGAATCTCTTAAGGTATATGATGTTCATGGGCTCTAAAATTTCTTCACCATTAGGTTTAGCCAATCGATATGCTCCTTATCCATAATTTCTTGTGACAATATATGGTCCTAAACAATTAGGCTAAAACTTGCCTTTATTTTCTTGTTCTTCTAGTTCTCTTTCAAAACTAGGTCACCAATCTCAAATTCTTAAGGGAGAATGTGTTTGTTGTAGCTTCTCTACAATCTATTTTGATAGGCTTAAAAGTTTTATAGGGAAGCTAAATGCTTACCATCAAGAAGTTCTAGTTCTTATAGCTGTGAGGCTCTATAGTCTTCATCATCTTCAATGCGCTCAAACTATATTCTTAATGACGGGATCTCAATCTTGACCGAGATGATAGCTTCAGTGCCAAAAACATGAGAGTATGGAGTAGCTCCAATTGAGGTGTGATGATTGGTTCTATAAGCCCAAAAGGTAGGAAAGAGTTGTAAGTGCTAATAATGTCCAACAGCATTGACAATCTTTTTTAAGATGGATAGAATGGTTTTATTTGACATCTCAGCTTATCTATTGCCTTGCAGGTTATATAGAGTGGATTTTTTATGCTTGATCTTGAATTTTTCACAAAGATATTTCACATCTTGGTTCATAAAGGATCCACCATTATTAGATATAATATGGGTTGGATGCCATATCGACAGACGATATGGTAATGAATGAATTTGGCTATTTGTTTCCTAGTTACAAAAGTGAGAGGAATGGCCTCAATCCACTTGGTAAAGTAATAAGTTATAGTCAAAATGTGATTATAGCCATCTAAAGATGTTGGGTTAATTTTCCCAATGAGATCAAGGCCCCATGTTGAGAATGCCCATGGTGTTATAATCGGCTGTAATGGTAAGGAAGGTACATGTATCAAGTTATCATGTTGCTGACAAAGAACACATTTACTTACATAATTACAAGCATTTGTCTCCATTTTAGGATAATAATAGCTTGTTTTGAGAAGTTTCTTTGCTAGGGCTACACCATTAGTATGGGCCCCCCACACATTCCTTCATGAACCTCCTTTAGTGCCAGCTTGGATTCTCCCAAAGATAAACAATTAAGAAGCATTCCATCATAGCCTTTTCAATAAAGCATGTTTCCAAGGAGGATATAATGTGTTAAGTGGTGAAGGAAACATTTTTTTTGGTTATTGGAAAGGTTGGTGGGAAATACATGACTATGGAAATAGTTATAAAAATCTTGGTACCATGGTAGCTCAGGTGAGAGATTAGGATCAACAATGGTGCATATCCTCTTTGAATATGATAGAATATGTGTTGAATGAAGAATATTTCTATCAATAATTGATACTCTTTAGCACTATCATACATTTGATTCATGGAACTAATTGTTTCCACGTCATTGGTAGATCTGTTGTTGACTCGTGGAACTTGCTCAAACTATAAATATTTAAAATATGTTTTGAGTTTATCGATAATCTACTTGTAAGGAACAAGCTTATCATATTTTATTTGATATTGATTAGTTGTATAATTTATGATTAGCTAAAAATATCCATAGACATTTAAGCTTTGAATATCCTATTGTATGGAAAGATGGAACCCTATAACCAATGCCTCATATTCAGCGATATTATTTTTACACTAAAATTGTATATGGAATGCTTTGGGGATAAAATCTCCTTGTGGTGTGATCAATAATATGCCATCTCTAGATCATCAAGATGTGAAGGATCCAACAAAATAGAGTGTCCACTATTCAGGTTATTATGATGCTTGTTGTATCATCATGATAGAATCCTCTGGAAGGTCAAAGTTGAGAGGTTGAGTGGCCGTAATAGGAGCTTCTGCAAGTTGGTTTGCAAGAACCTATCCTTTGATTGCCTTTTGATTCTGGTATTCAATATCAAACTCACTAAGTATCATAATCCATTTAGCCATGCATCCTTAAAGAGCTACTTTAGATAAGAGCAACTTGAGAGGATCTACCTTGGTGATAACAATAATTTTGTTATTTAGCATATAATGTCATAATTTTTGAGTGGTGAACACCATAGCTAAACATGGCTTCTCAATAGGCATATAATTATATTCATAGGCTAACAATATGTGGTTTAACTAATAAACCACATGTTCCTTACCATGATCATCATGTTGAGCTAAAAGTGCCCCCAGTGCATGCTCTGTGGTTGATATATAGAGAAGCAATGACTTTCCTTCCATTAGAGGTCGTAAGACTAGTGGATTAGCCAAGTATGTTTTAAGATTTACAAATGCTATCTGATAATCTTCATCCCACTGAAATGTTACCTCTTTCTTTAAGATATGGGTAAATGGGTGGCACTTATCTACCAACTAAGAAATGAACCTACGTATAGACTGGATCTTTCTTTGTAGACCTCATAACTATTTAAGATTGTTTGGTGGAGTAATTTCCATAATAGTAGTGACCATTTCAAGGTTGAATTCAATCTTTTATTGTGATACAATGAACCCTAGTAATTTTCTTGATGTGACTCCAAAGACACATTTCTTAGGATTCAATAGACTTTATATGCATGAAGCCTCTCAAATATTCTTCATAGAATGTTAGGGTGTCAATCTCCTATTATTTATTTTTCTAGTATATCATCAACATAGTCCTCAACAATGTCATACATCATGTCATGGAAGATGACAATCATTACACGTTGATATGTGGGTCCAACATTCTTCAAACCAAATGGCATGACTTGGTAACAGAATGTCCCCGATAGAGTGGTGAACATGGTATTATACTAATCTTTAAGGGCTATCTTGATCTGATTATAACCAAAAAATACATCCATTAAGGATATAATCTCATACCTAGCAGTTGAGTTGATAATCATGTCGATGTTGGGTAGAGGAAAATAATCTTTTGGGCATGCTTTATTGATATCATGAAAATCAGTATAAACACGTATGCATGGGGTCTTTTTAATTACTGGCACTACATTAGAAATCTATTTAGAGTAGTCTAGTGGTCTGATAAAATTAGATCCTAACAACTTTTCTAACTTGGCCTTAACCAAAAGAGCAATGCATAGAGGCATCTTTCTCAACTTTTGCTTGACTAGTTTAGCATTAGGGTGAACAACAAGATGATGCACAACTAAATCTGGGTCCAAGCCTAGCATGTTAGAGTATGCCCATGCAAATATTTATATATAATCCTTAAAAATGGATATAATATGTGTGTGTTCTACTTCATTAAGGGAAGCTCCAAGATAAACAATTTTAGGATCCTCATGGGTTCCCAAATTTACTTCTATTGTGCTCTCCATAAGGAGTGTGGATCCATCTTCTAGAATTTTAGGAAATGTATGGTCATGATCCTCTACTTCATCTTCTTGTTGTTATTCCCAAAGATTTAGATAATATGAAGAATTAGAATCTACCTTCTCAGGTAAAGACCAATTGGCAAAAACCTCTAAAAACTCAAGATCAAGATGCTTAAATATTTGTTGTTGTTCTAAAGAGATGTTTGTATTATCTATGCAAATTGGGATAGATGTAATTTCTAAATCTTGATGGGATGAGAAAACTTTCCCACCTAGGAGTGCTTGAAATAGGTTTTCACTCAAAGCTTTGTCTTTTTCTTCACTTTTTCCCTAATCAACAAGTGCCTCAAAGAGGTTTTCACCTAAAGATCTCAATGTTTATTTTTTATTATGACCAAGAAAGTTTGCCTACTCTCCAAAGTAGGTAGAAGAATTTAATGTAAAATCAAAACCCTAATTATGATCACCAATGGTGAATGCATCTCATAGGCCCATGTATTCTATAATTAATTCTTCATTTTGAACCTCATCGAGGCATATGATCAAATTTTTCTAATCCCAATCTATGAGTTTAGGATGGTAAAGACATAGGTTACAGTGAGGGTTTGCTTCAAGATGGGAAGTACCAAGGGTAAAGATATAATGTCCTCATTTAGGAAGGAAAGTGCCACTAGGATTGGTTTTTGCTTTAGAATGAGAAGCTCCAATAGGTGTTATGGTTAATATGGCATTTAAATCAAACAAATCTGAATTAGCAAGACCATCAAAAAGGCTATAATGGGACATTATGTCACTATTAGGAATCTCATTACTAGTCATTTTGGAGGAGTCACTACCAAATGTTATGAGGTCATCCTCTGGTGGTTGAAATCCAAGGCCATGATTCCAATTGATGACTCTAGTTGATAAGGGTTCTAAAATTCCTTGTCCTTGTGAGCCAAGACCTTTCCCTGTATAGTCAAGATGATCCATTATCTTGTTAGGGATAGGATACTTTGGATTCTAAAAACAATTGGTAAGGACTTCAAAATATAAATAATCTCCCTTGATAAAACCCTCTCGATCTTTCTTTAGTGTAATTATAGGTATCAAAACCACAAGTAGTTTTGGTTGCTTCTTCTTTGGTTGCCAAATTTGATCAGGTCTGTTAGGAGTTTGGGAAGTTTTAGGCTTACCAAATGTCTTAGGGTATTTTGGTAATTTTATAATATGGAGGACATCCTTTAGATGGTACATGGAAATGTTAGCATTTTTAATAATAACTTGTTTGGCCAAAGCTACAAGAAATGGATCAGTCGAAGTGGAGGCTAGATCACTAGGGTCTATATATTTAGATGGAGATGGATTAGAAATTATGGATTTGTTCTTCTTTGTAATTAATTTAGAACCTAGGAAATAGTTATAATTAGGAAACTCTGCTTCAAGATTTTTATAGTATTGGTATGCCTACTGATCAGTGGGAATAGTAACCTCGATCCCATCATGGGAAAACTTAAGGCATTGATGAAGAGTAGATGGAACTACCTGTACTTCATGGATCTAAGGATTACCAAAAAGTATGTTATAAGGAAGCTCAATATCCATAATATGGAATAACATGTGATGAGAAATAGACACAATCAAATTGTACTAGATGACTCCCTCTCCATGTTGTTATAAGCCTTTATTGTAATAATTCTAGATAAATGTCTTTATTTATGTAACCCAATCATCACACTGATTTAAGAGATATGATGTTTATACCTGAGCCATTATCTATAAGAACCTGTTTGATCTTGTGATCTGTAATGATTATCTCAATGTATAGTGGGTTATTGTGGTTTAGGTTGAGGTTAGACATGTCCTCTTGATCAAATGTGATTTGTTGAAACAAAGACAAATGTCCAACTAGGTTTTAGAACTGATCAATGTTTATATCATTAGGCACAATAGACTCTTGTAAAAGTTTGTTTTAAAATGGTTCTATGAACATCATATGTCCATATGAGTTCTAATATGAAAATTTGTGTAGGGTTTTTATCTAATGAATCCGTTAGACTATAAGGCCTTTGAATTATGGATTAAACTAGTTTAGTCTTTATTGGGATAGTATTTAGCTTTAGAACCATTGGCACAATGTTCTCATTGGGTTTATGGAAAAAAGTGGGTGAAGGGCCCTGAATGGTAACTCATGGGTATCTAGTTATGACTGCACAACCTAGAGGTGTTAAGGAGTTATTATAATTATAAGAGGGAGGAAAAAGACCTTGAATGGTGATTCATGGGTGATTAACAATATTATGAAAATATTGGGTCAATGAGGAGCCTTTAAAAGAAAGGTACTATTGTTCAGGATTAGTAACTTGTGCAAATGGAGTATCAGCATGATGATGTGACCCTGACATGGTATTACTAGGGGGAGAGGGTGTTAACCCTATAATGATGGGTCCCATGTTACGAGGAACATGAGATTAGCCACATGACTTCATAGTAACACTAGCAATGTGGGTTAGAAAAATGCATCCCATAGTGTTATTATAGTTGTAAGGTATATTGTTATAAGCCACATTATTAGTGTGGGAATTATGATATATATTATGCTCATTACGATTTTGACCCTATTATTGGTTCTGATTCTACTTCTATCCTTGATTGTGACCATTTTGATTGTTCCTTGGTGGTGGTGGATCATGTCAAGGAAAGGGGTCTTTGTAGATTCCCATATCCTGATTTGTGTCTTGATAAAGGGCCAAATTAATTTATAGTTCACCACTTTCAATAAATTCCTCAATAATATGTTGTAATTGAATACAATGATATGCACCGTGACTAGCAACATGATGAAAGTTACACCATTCATTCTCTTTGTACTAGTCTAGTTTTGGTTGATCTTGAGGAAACAACCTTGATACTAGCAATATAATTAAATTAGTTGTAATGAGCTTTTGTAACACTATTTCAACTGATTCTCATAACTTGATAAATATTTTGAGACTGTTATGAAATGTCCTTCATGGAGGTTATCTCTGTAAAGTAGGTAATAGATTTGAGGGAGTTAATTGTACATTTAGAGGAGGCATAGCCTACACCATTTGTACATGTCTTGTTTCTATCACCCCATTTCCAACAATGTTCTTATTTTTGCTAAAGCCTTTAGGTTTATCCTGCATAAATGTTTGAGGAGCTGGTGATTTAGTTTTATTAGATGCTTGACCTTGCACAAATATCTTAATAAGGCCCCTAACAATAAGAGCCTTCTCAATCTACACTCTTTTGTCAATAATTTCTTCAAATGAGTTAGTACAAGCTAACCATAGATTATGCACAAATTTAGGATGAAAATTCTATGTAAAAATATCAGCCAACTATTTATCTGGTAAATTCTATTGAAAATGGCTTGCCAATGCTCTCCACCTTTGTAGATATGCAACAAAAATTTCACCATTACAGTGCTTGGATTTGCATAAGTCAACAATGGCTAATTCATGTTCTATGTTATATGAGAAATGGTTGAAAAACTAATTTGATAAGTCATTACAATTTGCAACTGATCCCTTGGGTATTTTAAGCATCCAATTAGAGCTTTTCTTGCTAAACTTCATGGAAATAGTCATAGTAAGTATTCGCTACTATAAGCAACCTCTTGACATAAGATGAAGAATGCTTGTATGTGTCCACACGGATCTCCTTTCCATTTATATTTATCAAATTTGGGTTCCTCAAAATGAGGTGGAAAGGGGTTTTGGAGAATAGATAAGTCAAATGGAAATGGGCATATCTCATCAAATTTGTACATTTTAACTCTACTATTCATCTCCAATCTTTGGACAATTTCCTTTATAGAATTCCATTCTTACATGTTTGGTGCATTTATGGATTGGATAAGATGATTTTGGGGTGGAATGTGCCCTTGGTTTTTTGTGGATCTATAGGGAGTGTATACCTTTAATCCATGATTTGGTTTTGATGTGCTGCTTGAGTTGAGAACATAGGTTGTTGATTCTTGATTATAAAACATTCCCCAAATCTGGTTGTTTTGCACTTTGTTGATTTTGGAAATTTCTATATTTATTTATCAATCTTTGGGTTGGTTGAAAGGAACTAGCTAAATTTTCTTGAGGGATTTCCTCAATTAGAACTGAATATTTGGGTTTCTGAGTTTATAAAGTAACAAGAGGTTCTTGATGATTGAAGAATGTATGTTCCATATCAAATGGAACACTTTGTAAGGTCTCTTATGACTTTAAATGTTCATTTATATTACCTTGATCTACTATGGTAATGTCCTCATCTAATATTTTTCATGTACTTTTGACTACATTTCCTTGTTCTTTTGAAACATTATTGTGAATTGAAGTGGAAACTAGGGAGTTAGTTAAGTCTGTGACAAGTTGATCTGCATATCATTGAATTATTATCTTGATCTTAGCTAGAAGATCCAAATTTGTGGGTTTTGACTTTATTTGTTTGTCCTTTCCTTTGTTATAGGAAGAAGGTATGTTTATTTGTACAAAAGCTTGCTCTTGTTGTCATTGTTCTCCTTCTCTAACTAAGGTATGCAATTGTTCTGTAGGAAAATCAGAAGGTAGTCTAGCACCTTATTCTATCAATATAAGAAGGGATTTATCTTGATCTTCTTGGGGTTTATATCCATTGTACTCATTTTTGGATCTTACTATTGTAGGGATATCATAAAAAAATAGGGTTATCTTGACCATCATAAAATTGTTCACCTTCATAACTAAGACCATAAGAGGCCCCACTACGAGTGAACCTTTGAATCATGTCTAAAATGATCCACTCTATGTGTTTCACTAAATTTGGACCAATGTTTGGTAACCAATCAAAGTATGCTTTGGCTCTCTTTTAAACAAATAACCAAGGTACCAATGAGACTATAAGGGAGGGTGGTTTGAAACCATGAACAATTTAGAAGATTTGGTTCATGAGTTTACTCAACCTTTGGTAAAGTTGAAATTGTATAGATTAGAAGAGAGTAAGGTAACTCAAAGACCAAAGTTAAAAACTAGTACACCAAAGCCTAGATCTTTGTGATATACCCACACTATAAAAGTTAGCTTCAACTTTGACAAGTTGATGCTAGAAGTTCAGAGGAAAGCTCTCTGGATTATGAAGAAGATAAAATGAACTAAGTAAGTTAAGATGTAAAAACATACATGAATCACTAAGTATAAAGCTAGGACCAAATAGGCATCATAACATCACCACATGATTCTAGTAGGATAAAATATGTTCTAAGACTCAAAGCATGAGTGATATGCAAGATGACTTGAGTCTACCAAGATGATAATGTGATTTTGAGTCTTAATAAATGACCTTCAATCCAAATGGAAAATTAAACCTAAGTTAAAACAAGCCTAGTGCAAAAATGGCAAACCCACTTTGAGACACCAACCCATAGAACTCAGAAAGGTTCAATTTTGAATGTCGATTATAAATGAAGGATTTAAACAAATTAGGTACAAGATCTAGACTCAATTGGGTAGCATGACTGTGCCAAAGAGGATGACATGACACAAAGATTTTGATAACAATTTTAATAAGGAAAAGATGAATTTTCTATTTGGATAGCATAACACCTCCCTTGTTCAAGAAAATTGAAGACAATGTGTTTTGGTTAGGTTCATTGAGTTAACAACTAGTTTTAGACACAAATCAAGACCAAATAAGATAATGACAAAAAATATATCTTAAGTCTAAACTGACAAGGTATGGCAAAGTGGGGTTTACTAAAATACCAAGGTTTTGATCGTTATAGGGGAATCAATTTCACAATGACTTTCATGTCAAATGATGCAAAAGACAAGTATAGAAATTGTGTGACCATGGCATTGACTAGTTGTAAAAAGGTCCAGTCCTTTTTAAAACCACTACATCATGTTGTTCACTCGGTGTAGTGTGATGTCCAAATGTAGATACGTCCCATGTGCAACTCATAAGGAGCAAGTGAAGTCAATGCCAGGAGGTGAAACCTCGAGTCAAATATTCCCTAAATAACTCATGGGAGGTAATGACGTCCTCCTCACAAGCCAAGTTTGCATGAAAAATAAAGAAAGCATAAAATAGAAAGACTTTAGGGTCATTCTCAAGATCAACCAAACTTTGGTGAGTTTTTGAGGAGTGCTTTAGGCGACATTATTTCTAAGCCTTAGACTAGGCTATTTGCAATAGGAATGGCACTTTTGATTTCAAGGGTTACCTAAAGGGGACAAATGGAAGAGCATACATGTAACATTCCTCTTTTTGCCAAACAAAACCTAAGTAAATAACTATTATAAATAATAATTGACAAGTATGTTTAATTTTAAGCCCAAATGAATAATTAGTGGTGTTCATTTGACCCCTTGGTCTTAGTTGTAAACTTTAAAAACATTCACCAAAACATCTAAATTCTTTGTTAAACACCAAAACAAAGTTCATAATTGTTTTTTAAACATGCAAAGGTGATTTAAACATGTTTTGAGAAAATATCAAGCATGGTCCTATAGCAAAAATGTTAGCATGTCCTTTAGTTTTGAAGCTCTTTTTAGCTTGAAACAATGAACTTTGGAAAAATAACTCTCAGGTCTATATTTTAAGACAAACACAGTGACCGATGTCAGCTATTATAACTGATGATGGTTACTTTGGCTAACCAAGATCTAACCGATGTCATTTTTTCTAACAATCGTTAGTTAAGCCAGGTAACTGATGTTAGTATTACTTGATGATGTCATTACTATGTAAAACTATTGCAAAAAATGGCAAAATAAAGTTATAAAATTAATTTGCACAAGTTTTAAGGGTCCAAATGGATATTTTAGAGTTGAAAAGTGATATTCTTTAGGTGTGAGATATGTTTGGTCCCACCAGGTGTGCCAAAATGTAGAGAGGATTACAAAGCAAGTTAGTCAAGCATTAGTTCATAAATAATGAAATATGCATAAATAACTAACTAACCAAACCTATCTATTCCTATGGTAATTAGAAATGATAACAAAAAACAAATGAAAGAAAGCAATGCCATATTACTTTCCCAAATGGATTCACCATACCCATATGGCTCAAAAACATGTTCTCCCTTGATCAAGCATCCTTATCTTTGTCAAAAATGGTGGTAAGCTCCTCCAATGCCTCAAGAACACTCCATAAAACCTAGGCTCATGATTCCAAATCACTAAACTAGACTATCAATGAAGCTTATAAGCAAAATCTATGATCAAATGCAAAACCTTATGGGAAAAATTTAACATTATAACTTTGAAATATTCAAGCTTTTTAAAGATATTTAATCATAATAAATTTTCACCAAAATAGCTTAAAATTCACATCCATGGCCTCTCTATTTATAGATTTTTGAGATTGGTAAAGATAAACCATGACCATCCATTTCAGGATTGAGATGTGTGGCCATGGATAATCTTAATATATAGAATTAAATATATAATTATCTTCATCATGACCTTGGAAGAAGGGGCATTGAAGAGGCATGGGAGGAGTTAACTAGGCATGGGTGACCCATAATCCTGATATTTATGGCATTTATGGCCTAGGGATGTCTTCCCAATAAATGATGTCACCTAATGATGTAGTTAATAGGAATCAATTTTCAAAAATAAATATTCAACAACTCTCATGGAAAATCCCCTTAAGCTCTTGATTTGGATTAATTATCCTTAAGCAAGGTTAATCAACATTTTTGTAATTATTTGAAATTTGTTCATCAATTAATCAAAATAGTCAAAAAGTCATATTACTGGGTCATAATTTGATTGGAGACGAACTAAAAGGTGAAGTTAGATGTGTTGAAACTGTATTTCCATTTAGGATGTTTCCAACACAAAATAACCAAGATATGTGCCGTGTACCAATGAATTTAGGAGAAAAGAGTGATCCAGAGCATAAAAGCAAAATCATCATTTTGACTCAAAATGAATTGATCAAAGTTAGCTAACCCATAAATTGCATTGCCCTATTTAGGAATAATTTGACCTAAATTAGAACTTTTAAGTGACAATTTTTAACCATTTAGGATGTTTTATAGATTTTGACCTAAAATGTGCATTTGAGTGCAATTTGAGTAAGATTGACAATTTCAACACAAATGGTGTTAGGAATTGGATGTCTATAGTTGAATCATGCATTAATGATAGTTTTGATGGCTATATGAGGTGTCAATTTTAAATAGTTCATTGATGATGTCTCTTCAAGACATGTCGTAGTTATTGATAGCTTCTATCTTCATGCACTTCACCTAGATTTTAGCCTTCACGGCTTATGTTAATGGTTAATGGCTTTGGGCTTCCATGACTTTGAACTCTCTATGGATTTTCCATAGAGCTTCTTATTGGGACCTTAGGGCCTTGGGTATTTTAATTTCAGATTAAATCTTAATGCTCCCATGATTCCACATTTCTATGTGTCATGATTTAGGAGCCTCATAACCATGGAAGAACTGAATTTGATTCAACACCTTAATGCCCTAAGCTTCTTTGTTTCTGAGTTTTCACACTTTCATGCCATCTTTCCAAATTTTGTTTAGGACTTTTGTCTTTAGAAATTTTGTATAGATATTCTATCAAGGCATTTGTCTTCGCAAGTTTTATTTTGCAGTTAAGTCTTTGAATTGTTTTAGAACAATTGTTTTGACTCTTGTTCTTGAACAAGTTCTGAATCTTGCCTTGGTCTTTGGAACTTTTTTTTAGAAGAAAAGTTTTGATTGGTCTTTAAAACATTTTTCATAAGGGAAAAGACATAGAAAAATTATATTAAGTATTCAAGCTTTCCTCTTCTTCATGACTTTTGTTATGAACTTGTCATGACATTTTTTTTTGAAGAATCACAATAATTTTCCTGAAGACCAAAAATTTTAAATGATTTTCATGAAGTATTTAGAAATTTTAACTGATATTTAATACATGAAAAATATTTGACAACTTATTTGAAAATATTTTAAGACCATTTTCATTTTTTAAAAACTTGCGAAAACCTAACTTTTCACCAAAAGTTTAGAGTCTTGATTTTTCCATTTGGGACTTAGTATTTAAATCATCCATCTCACACTCCAAAAGTGAAACCCAAAAGTAACCTATCTTATAGGATATTAAATGAGGTTTTAATAGGATTTTATCACTCTATACCATGATCCACTTGGTTGATACATGCTCTAATCTACCATTAAAAACCTACATAGTCTTTTTCCCATTTGGGAGGAATGCTCTATTGTATATATTTTCCTTAAACCTTCCAAAGTTACCTTAAACCTTAATAAGCTGCTTGAAAAAGACTTCATAATTGATCATGTTAATAATAATGATTATAAAAAACATATGTCATGGACCTTATCATTTTAAAAATACCTTATTTAGACCTTGACATGTCTTGACAAGATCAAACCATGACACCAAATCATGACTCTCAACAAGGTCATCTAAAAGGTTATATGACTCAAGTAACTTTATGTATAGACCTTGGTCAAGGGTGATTGATTATATAAAAACTAATTATGTTAATGGTGAAGTGGATGTCAATTTTTATTTGGATACATCGAATGTTATGTGGCCTTCTATAGCTACTTTGCATTTTATCATTATGTAAAAAGAAACATTGGAGTATATATATAAAATAATTTTTTATAGTTTTTCACTTTTCCTTTTTCATTGAATGTGTAGGATTAGAGATTTAACAAAGTGAGGCCAAGTATCCACATTGCATTGAGCACAGTTAAATGGAAAGAAAATAAAATTTTATAAGTAGTTCGTAACCTGAAGTCTCATAATGATGCCACATGGTTCCATTGTGGAGGCTCGCGATCAGGGATTTAAAATAAAAAAAGTTGAAATCATGAAGTTTTATGAAAATAATTCATGTTTTCATTTTTTAAAATTCTCTTGTGTTGAAAACATTTGCACAGTGCTTTATTACTCAATTTTTTAAATTTGATTATGATCTTTATTAGTCTAGATTCAACATATTTTATTATTAAAAAGATCATATATATAAATTTTAAATGATTATTTAGTTGTAAGAAAATTTTATTTCATATAATATGATGTTTAATTTTCTACAGTTCTCAATTGAAATCATGATTTGTTCTTATTTCTCTTCCCATACATAGAAAGATTTTGGTTTTCAATTGACCTATTAATTGTTTTTTGAAGTTTTCTTTCGATTTGTATTTGTGCATATATATTTTTGGAGTTTTTCAATCCATTGATCTTCATCCATGTGTTGAAATATCATTAACTCAAATAGATCCATAGTTAAATATTTTCTAAAAAATGGTTAAGTCCTTTTAATGCATATGAGGCCCTGAAATCACACAACATGACATGATCGTGGAACCCTTAAACCTCAGAGGCATTACAAGATTAGTTAAATGCTAAAAAATGTAAAGATATATTCCTAAAAATCCCTAAGATACGTCACATGGAATTATATTAGAATCTTAGAAGCTTGGGGTTTAAACAAAATTTATTTGAAACTCTATGGCCTCGAGGCATCGAGAATATGCCATGTGACACCTTCTTAGAAGTATGGAAGCTCAAGGTAATTATAGTAATAGTTTAAAGTTATATGGTGCTAAGGAATTGATACATGTGGCCATGATACGGATAAAAGTTGGAGAGCAGGGTTAAGCCAGGTTATGTTGACAGATTGACAAGTGGTAAAGTGGGACTAGGTAGGTAAAACCATGAATCCTAATGATAAAAATGTAGCATAAAGTCATAAAGGTGATAAGTGGTAGCGAGTTAGATATGAGAGCATCCCTCTCACCAAATAAATAGCCAAAATTTTATGGCCAGAGCAAAGACCAAGTGATGACTTGTCCTGATAGAAAGCAAAGACAATATGCAGAGGAGAGGGGGCAATTACAAGCCACAGATCTAAGAATTTTAGGTTATATAGAATACCGAGTTAATTGAAAGTAACTTTCATCAATGATTTAGAGAGTTGATCACAAGAAAAAATGATGGAATATTGTTAATATCTACATAAAGGTAGAAGTTGAAAGTGAATGAAGATTGATAGGTTCATCAAAAGAGTTGAATGCATCTATTTATAGATGGAATCAATTCATTATTATAATGTTACCTTGGAATCAATATTACTAAAGAAAGGATTTTATTTAACACAAGCAACATTGTCATGGTGATAAGCATAATAAATTGGGAATGGATCCTTAGTTCAATCATTAAGATTAATAAAAATTTATGTGATTTCTCTAGACTCTAAAGTCCCAGGGTGATGCCATGCAGCATCATCCCAGGGACATGAGGGGTACAAGATCCAAGAACACAAACACGTAAAGGGAAACATCAAATTATACATATAAATTATTATTTATAGTTTTTGACTTTTCCAATTTCACTCAATGTGTAGTATTGGGAGAGTTAATGAATAAATACCAAGTGTTCACATTACATTAATCATCATTAAACACAAAGAAAATAAAATTATCTAAGTAGTTCAAAACTTGAAACCCCTCGATGATGCCACATGGTGCCATCATGGAGGCTCATGCTCATGGGAGTTAAAATAACAATAGTTAACATGTTGAAGTTTTCTAAAAGTGATTCTTGTTTTTCCTTTTGTTAAAATGCTCTTGTGTTGAAAATATTTGCATGGTGATTTAACACATTTTTTTTTGTTTTGATTATGGTATTTATTAGTCTAAATCCAACCTAAATTATTATTCAAAATATCACACACACACACACACACACACACACACACACACACACACACACACACACACACACACACACACACACACACACACACACACACACACACACACACACACACACACACACACACACACACACACACACACACACACACACACACACACACACACACACACACACACACACACACACACACACACACACACACACACACACACACACAAGCGCGCGCGCACACGCTTGCGTGCGTGCGTGCGTGCGTGCGTGCGTGCATGTGTGCGTGTGTGTGTGTGTGTGTGTGTGTGTGTGTGTGTGTGTGTGTGTGTGTGTGTGTGTGTGTGTGTGTGTGTGTGTGTGTGTGTGTGTGTGTGTGTGTGTGTGTGTGTGTGTGTGTGTGTGTGTGTGTGTGTGTGTGTGTGTGTGTGTGTGCGTGTGTGTGTGTGTGTTTGTGTGTGTGTGTGTGTGAATTTGAAAATCTTATTTATCTTTAAGAACATTTTATTTCATTCAGAATGATGTTTATTTGTTTTAAAGTCTTTGTTCAAAATCATGCTTTGTTCATGTTTCTCTACTCATACTTAGAAAGATATTGGTTTTTGAATGACCTATTAATTTTTTTTGGAGTCTAATTATGCTTTGTCTTTGTGCATAGATATTCTCATAGTTTTCCAATATAGTGATCTTCATACAACTATCTAAATTTCATTAACATGAATATCTCCATAGTAAAATCTTTTCAAAAAAATTGCTAAGTTCTTTTAATGCCTCAGACGCCCCAAGATCATTCCACATGGCACAATCTCATAACCTTAAAAAATAATAACCTCAAAGGCATTAGAGGATAATATTAGTGACCAATAATGTAAATCTTAATGCCTCTAAGGCCTTGTGATTATGCCATGTGGAATTATCTTAGAAGCCTAGAAGATCAGAGCATTATCAACATTAATTTGAAGCTCTATGGCCCTCGAGGCTCCAAGAAGACACCACATGGAGCCTTCTCAAAAGATAAAAATATTAGGGTAATTAAAATATTAAACTAAATATCTATGGCACCAAGGCCTAAAAATTGAGATGCATGGCCATAGCAAGGAAAAAAAGTAGAGAGAAGGGTAAATCCAGGGAATGCTGATAGGTTGCTAAATGGAAAAGTAGGACCTAACAAGTAAAACCATAAAGCCTATAAATGGAAAAGTAGTGAAAAGACATAAATATGGAAAGTGGAAGTAAGTTATGCATGAAAAAATCCCTTTTAGTACATAGATAGCCAAAATTTGATGGCCAAAGTAGAGACCAAGTGACGGGTAAGTGATGTCTTGTTCCGATGGAAAGCAAAGACAATTGGCAGAGGAGAGCGGAAGACTACAAGCCATATATTTTATAATTTTGGGTTATCTAGAACACAAATTTAATTCAAAATATATTTCATCAAAGGTCATAAGAGTTTATCAGAATAAAAAATATGTAGAATACTCGTTGAGATCTGAATAAAGGTAGAAACCGAAAGTGAACAAAGATCTGTAGGTTTATCGAAGGAGATGAAGGCATATACTTATAGATGGAAGTAATTAATTATTATAATGTTGCCTTGGAATTATT
Source organism: Torreya grandis (assembly GCA_037957365.1). Classification (NCBI taxonomy): domain Eukaryota; kingdom Viridiplantae; phylum Streptophyta; class Pinopsida; order Cupressales; family Taxaceae; genus Torreya; species Torreya grandis. The sequence continues at coordinate 1,026,289 of JARHVA010005185.1, read as the reverse complement.
ATTTAATAAAGAAAGGATTTTATCTAACAAAATGTGTGCTATCATAGAGATATGGAAAAGAAATTAGGAATGGACAACGAAAATGTATGGATCAATAGCTCAATCATTAGAGTTTTTGCATCAAATAAACTAGGCCTATCATATTTTTTATTAGTAAGATATCTTATTAGTTTATGCATGTACATATATAATATATTTTTAACTGAACTAATGTACTTTTATCTATGATTTGAAAGTATATTAATATGTATTATTGTCTAGTTATTATGTTGGTTAAAAAATATATTTTTATTCATTGTTATTTCTCTGTTACAATCTAAGATAAATACATTATTATCCATTTTTATTTCTATGATTCTATTTCTCGGTTAAAATATTACATTATAATATAAATAAATAAATACACAATAGGTAAATAACAAAAAAAGGGAGATATAAAAAGATTTTGGTTTTTGACTGACATATTAATTATTTTTTAAAGTCTATTTTTGCTTTGTCTTTGTGCGCAAAGATTCTCATAGTTTTACAAGTGATTGATATTTTTACAATATCAAAATATCATTAATTAAAATATCTCCACAATCAAATAATTTAGAAAAAATGGTTTAAGTCCTTTTAATGCCTCTAAGGCCCCGAGATCATGCCGTGTGGCATGATCTCAGAACCTCATAAAATTGGAACCTTAGAGGCATTAGAGGATTAAATCAACACCCAAAAATTTCAAGAAATGTCATCCAAGGACCCAAGATATTTCCATGTGGAGCTATCTCATAATCCCATAATCTCAAAGTGTTATTGACATTAATTTGAAGCTTCGTGGTCTTGAAACCTTGATAAGATGCCACATGGTGCTTTCTTGGAAGCCTAAAAGCTTGAGTAAATTAAAATATTAGCCTAAATTTCCATGGAACCAAGGCCCTAAGATTGAGATATGTGGCCATGGTAGGGACAAAAATCAAATAATAGGGTAAATCCAAGGAATGCCAACAAGTTGCCAAGTGGAAAAATGGGACCCGACAAGTAAAACCATGAATCTTAATGACATGAAAATATCATAAATATGTAAAGATGACAAGTATTAGAAAGGTAAACATTTCAAACATCATTCTTAGCAAAATGATAGCCAAAATTTGATGTCTAAAACAAAGACCAAGTGATGGGCAAATGACTGCTTATTCTGATGGAAATCAAAGCAATAGGTAGAGAAGAGTGAGTGACTATAGGCCATATATCTGATGATAAGAATAAGTTGTTATAATGGTAAAAATATCATTGGTAGGACTCTTTCACAATGTATTTGACCTCAAACCTTGTATAAATTGAAGCTTCATGATATTTGTAATACCATATTGAATGCAACCCATAGGAGATTATAGGGAAATAATATTGAACAAAAATCACACCAAATTTTTTTTGACTGATCCATCGAGCAACCCATTGTATATATTAAATTTTTACCTAAAAAATATTACCTTTGCATAAATCCAAAAAAATAAAAAATTTGTAATCTAATAACAAAAAAACATATAACATTAAAAAATAGCAACAATAGAAATACTAAATATAAAATTCAAGACATTAACACATTGACCTAAACTACACCATTTGTAAAATAGTTAACTATGCTTCTTACAATTATCAATGATATTGGCACCCAAAAGACACTGTAGATACCAACATGTAAAACTTACCATTTTACAATGTAGTTAATGTAGTATAGCAAAAAAATACTTTGGATCCCATATTTAAAACTAGATTTACCCATCATCACCAAAAATATCACTACAAAATTACATTCTAAGATAAATAAATAAATAGACAAGAGGTATGTTAGAAAATAGATATAGAAAGATTTTGGTTGTTGGTTGATGTATTATTTATTTTTTTAAGTCTAATTTTGCTTTGCCTTTATACACACAGATTCTCATAGTTCTCAAATCCATTGATCTTCCTCCATTGGTCAAAATATCATTAACCTAAATAGCTCTACAGTAAAATATTTTTAAAAACTTGGCTATGTATTTTAATGCCTCCAAGGCTCTAAGATCATGCCACATGGTATAATATCCAAACCTCAAAAACTCAAAACCTCATAGGCATTAAAGGATTATCTCAGTGCCTAAAAAATGTAAAGCTTCATGCCTTCAAGGCCCTGAGATTTGCCATGTGGTGTTATTTTGTAGTCCTAGAAGATCAGAGCATTAACAACATTAATTTGAATTTTTATGGCCATAAGGCCCCGATAAGATAACATATGGTGCATTATCTGAAGCTCAAAATATTGGGGAAATTATAGTATTATATTATAGTTCTATGGAACTGAGGCCCCAAAATTGAGACATGTGGCCATGGAAAGGACAAATAAGAAAAGAGCAAGGTAAATCCAGGGAATGTCGATAGGGTGCCAAATGGCAAAGTGGGACCTAAAAAGTAAAACCATAAAGCCTAATGATAGAAAATCAATGGAAATCGATAAATATTATAAGTGGAAGTGAAGTGGACACACAAACATTGCTCTCAACAAATAGATAGCCAAAATTTGATGGCTAGAGAAAAGACCAAGTGATAGGCAAGTGATAGATTATTTGAATGGAAAGCAAAGATAATAATCATAGGAGAGTATGTGACTATAGGCCATATATCTAATGATAATCATAAGTTTTTATAACTCTCCTTTTAACATTTATTTAACATTTGATATTTACAATGGTAAAAATATCAATGGTAGGGATCCTTCCTAGTTTATTTGGACTAAAACCTTATACTAATTAAAGCTTCCTCATCTTTGGAATATAATATTAAATGTAGCCTAAAGGAGATTACATGGAAATAATATCAAACAAAAATTACACCAAATTATTTTTGGCTGATCCACCGAGCAACCCCTTGCATATCTTAAATTTTTACCTATAAATTAAAAAAAACCTTTGCCTAACTCCAAAAAAAAAAAAGTAGTCTAATGCCAACAAACATATAACATTTTAAAAAAAAACAATTTAAATACTAAATATAAAATTTATTACATTAACACATTGGCCTACACTGCACCATTTTCAAAATAGTTAAATAAGATTCTTACAATTATCAATGCTAAAAGTGCCAAAAAACATTGTAGCTAATAACACATACACTTACCATTTTATAAATAAGTTAATGTTGTATATCAAACCAATACTATGGATTCCATATCTACAATTGGATTCACCTAATATCACCAAAAATACCACTACATAATTATGTTGTAAGATAAATAAATATAAAAAAGATAATATGTAAAAAAAATTAAAAAATACATATAGAAATATTTTGGTTTCCAACTAACCTATTAATTATTTTTAAAAATCTACTATAAATTTGTCTTTGTGCATAGATATTATTATAGTTTTCCAAGCCATTGATCTTCATCCAACTATTGAAATCTTATTAACCTAGATAGCTCCAAAATTAAATCTTATCAAAAACTAAGTCTTCTTAATGCCTTTGAGGCCCTGACATCGTGCCCTGTGGCATGATATCAAAACCTTATAAACTCAAAAAATTAGAGGCATTAGAGGATAAGGTCAATTCCCAATAATGTAAACCTCTGTGGCTCCTAGGCATTGAGATTGCACCACATGGTGTTATCTCAAATTCCTAGAAGTTTAGAGTGTTAGAAATGTTAATTTGAAGCTATTTGGCCCTAAGGCCTTGAGAAGACACCATGTGACACATTATCATAGGGATAGAAGCTCATGGAAATTATAGTATTAGCTTAAAGTTTCATGACTCTGAGGCCTATAAATTGAGACATGTGGCTACAACAAGGACAAAAAGTATAGGGTAAGGTAAAGCTAGGGAATTCCAATAGGTTTCCAAGCAGCAAAGTGGGACCTAACAGGTAAAAAAATGAAGCATAAATTAGTGAAAATACATAAATATGAAAAGTGGTAGTGAGGTAGAGAAGAAACCATCAATCTCATCAAATAGATAGACAAAATTTGATGTCTAGAGTAGAGACCAAGAGACAAGAAAGTGATGGCTTGTTTTGATGGAAAGCAAAGACGTTAGGGAGAGGAGAGTGGGTGATTAGAGGCCATAGATATGAGAATTTTGGGTTATCTATAATACAAATTTATTTAAAAATAACTATCATCAAATACCTAATGAGTTGATCACAAGATAAAATGGTTTGAATACTTGTTAATATTTGCTTAATGGTAGAATCTCAAAGTTGATAAAGATCGGTAGGTTCATCAAAGGAGTTGAATGCATCTATTTATAGACAGGGTGAATTCATTGTTTTGATGTTACATTGGCATCAATATTTAATAAAGAGAGGATTTTATTTAACACAAATTGTGTTTTCATGGAGATAAGCATAAGAAATTGGGAATAGACAAAGCAAATGTATGGATCAATATCTCAATCATTAGATTGTGTGCAGTAGCTAAACCAAGCATATCATACTTTTTATTATTGTGACCTCTTATCATTTTATACCTTCACATCTAAAATATATTTATATCTAAAATAATGTGCTTTTATCTTTGATTTTAAAGTATATTCATATGTATTACCATTTGGTTATTGTCTTGGTTAAAGAATATAGTCTTATCCATTATTATTTCTCTATTACAATCTATACCTTCTGATTTTTTAATTTGTGGCCACATTTTTTTCCCACCATGTCTAGAGAGTCCCAAGAATAATTTGTTTTCATGGTGCTTGTTCTTGCTTTATTTGTGCCCATATTTCTATTTCTTGGTACCTAGTTTGTCAACGAATTAGTGCACATGTGTGTGAAAAAACATGACATATATTTGTCTTCTATTAAAAAAGGCAATGTTATTATATATAGCAAAAATTAAAATCTATATTTGGTCTCAAAATTGTAAATATGGGGGGAAGATTTCATGATTTTTAAATAATTCATAGACCTTATTGATTCCTTGTCTAGAGTTATGTAATATTTAAAATTTGTTTAAATAAGATAATTTGTATTCCATTTTCAATGTTGTTATATCTTATTTAGAACATGCATACATAGTTAAAGATTTTGTATTTTTCTACATTGTATGGTTTTTTGGGATCTAACATTTATTATTACCCCAGGTTATGGTGAAAAACCTTGTTTTAAAAAAAATTGTGGCCTACTCACAATGGCATGAAGATATTATTTAAATGTCTTACAGATCCATGTTAATCACACAAGATCTTCTAGTATTGCAAAAGATTTCATGAAAAATCAATTGCATATATCACCAAGTCCAATTATTGTGAATAAAAAGGATTTCAATTTAAATTTCATATGATCTACTAGTATGGCACAAGAATTATATTATACACATCAGAGTTGAACTAGTTTTACACACTATAGTTATTTAATTAATGATATATATAAGTTTTTACAAGTCTCCTTTTAACATTGATGTAACATAAGATATGCACCATGGTAAAAATATAAATGGTGGGACTCCTTCACAGTGTAGCTACACTCAAACCTTATACAAATTTAATCTTCCTCATATTTGGAATACCATATTGAAAGTAAGCCAGAGGATATTATAGTGAATTAATATTAAACAAAAATTACCACAAAATTTATTTGATTGATCCATCGACCAACTCCTTGCATATCTTAAATTTTTACCTATAAATGAAAAAAATTACCTTCTCTTAACTCCAAGAAAATAACAAATATGTAATCTAATGCCAAAAAATATATAGCATTAGAAAACAACAATAATGGAAATACTAAATATAAAATTTAAGACATTAACACATTGGCCTAAATTGGACCATTTTAAAAAAAAAACTAAGATTCTTGAAAATATCAATGATATTGGCAGCAAAAAAACATTGTAGCTACCAACATGTAACACTTACCATTTTATAGATAAGTCAATATTGTATAGCAAACCAATACTATGGAGCCCATATTTACAATTGGATCCATCCAACATCACCAAAAATATCGTTGTAGAATTACATTCTAAGATAAATAAATAAATCAATAGACAATAGGCAGAGAACCTCATAAAATAGATAGAGACCATTAAACAAAGAGAAAAAAAATTCAAAAAAAACTTGTTGTCTTAGAGAATAGTTTGTCTTTTCAATGATAGTGACAAAAACTTTGTCTTTAGAGGATTAGTCAACACATAACATACATGATCTAAAATGTCTTGTACTAAAATAAAACAAGATTCTTATTTTTCTATTAAATGAAATAGGATAGAAGTTTTAATTTGAATGTTTTTATAATTTTTTACATAAAAGTGAGAAAAGGATATTTGAATGCAATATTAATGTTTTTTTTTAGTTAGATAGAACTAGTTTCACCACAGATAAACGATATCATTGTTTCTTTTCAAATATTTTTCTTATGAACTAGAATTTTTTGTGTTTCAATGCACTAAATTTTTTTTTTTATAAAAAAATCAAATTTAAAACATATACTAGTAAATTACAAAACAATTCTTGTATTGTATGCATAAATAATAAAATAACCTTTTAACTATGCACATAGTTTTTGCATTAGGATCTAGGTACCATTATTTATAACTATAAAGATAGAATCATGATTAGTCCAATAAGTGTCTATTATTATAAACTAGTTATGTTTTCTTCTAATGTTTGACCATACATGATATATGATTATGTTTGTGTGTTGGATATGTTTTTCTAGCAAGAAATACATACCTGACATTGACATATGTTTTTCAAGTAGCATAGGTGATTTTTTGAATGTAGCCATGTCAATATTAAAGTCTTAAAATATGTAAATATTCATTTATGCATTGTAATTTGATATTATTTGTTCTATAACATCTATGATATCTCAAATAAAAGCATATGGAGATGAATAGATATTGACAATTATAAATTCATATTTATGTATCACAATTATTGATGATAATGATTTCACTCAATTTGCAATGTATTGAATTTGATTTGAAGTGACATCATGTTTTTTTTTTAAAATATCATAATACCATGAACATTATGAACTAAATTACATGTCATAAATGTTGGATTATGATTATTAGTATTGGCACTTGATGTGTATATTTATTGTAAGCATAATATGTTGCACTTTATTAGGTCATGGTCATTGAAAATGTATTAAAAATGTAGCGAAATACTATAACTTTTCAATGATGATATTTTTATAGTCGATGTAGAAATTTATGATCTTAAGCTATATTAAAATTATTACTTTGAATTTGATTCTAATATATATATATATATATATATATATATATATATATATATATATATATATATATATATATATATATATATATATATATATCTTCATTATTTTATTTTATTTTAATGTTGAAGTTTTTGTGTGAGTGAGCTTAGCAAGTATAATGACTACATGGTATTTACATAGGAAAGCATTGTATATAATAATACATGTATATCAACTCTAAGAATCTCGAATGCAACACCTTCCATGGTTAATTTTGGGACCTATGTATTGTGCATGCACAAGCCAGTTGCATTAGAAATTGGATTCATATTATTAATGCTTTTTTGTAAGCAGGATTTGATATGGGTCTTGAAATATGGAAAATAGGGGTCCAATTTAGTTCAATAAGGATTTTATACAAATTAATATGTTTTACTCTTTGATAATGTCCAACATTATTTTCATTAAACTTGACCCAAACAAATGTCTTTATTATCTTCATTGGTGTACAGTTTAAAGATACCATTTGAACCATTAGCAATACCATCTTGTATAACATAATTTCTAGCAAAGAGTTTAACTAACATTTTAATCTTTAAAGTATTTTTTTGTGGTAGACATAATTTTATCATATCCTTGTCTACTATATTTGTCATTTTTATTGTCAATTATATCAATAACATTCTCTTTATCTGAAACAAGCACTAGCATTTTATTATTGTGTTCATCAACATCATCATTCAAGCAAAATATATAGGGAAACAAATGATCATTGGGTGTTAGACATAAACAATTATGATTAAGATACTATATCATTTTTGTATGTGAACATGCACATATTATGTTTAATATCCCCACAAATATTTCATATTTTTGGCACATAGTTTGATGTAGCAGTAAAATTTTACATTATCTTGCCAAACAAACATATGGGACTATTTCCTCATTGATTTTTGGATATTCAAATATGACACAATCATGTATAGGATGACCCTGGTAAAATCCTCCATAAAGGATCATGTCAATATTTCCAAAGTACATGGTTGGAAACTACATAATGTCACATAAAAAAATTTCAATATAGTATAATATTCTTGCTCTAACAAAAGACATTTGATCAATTAACACTATATATAATTGATTATAACATTTGCACAATGTATCAAGCTATTCACTGCCTAATATAATTAGTTTTGACTTTGTTAAAAGGATAAAAAATATATAATGTAATGTTATTCTACCTACATTATATGTAGCTTTAGTTGTATATGCAAGAATAAGCCCTTTTGGCTTAGATGGGTCATCATCAATAGACTGTGCATAAATGCTTACAAGGGTTTCAAATATAAATATTGATGTAAAAGTATTTCCATTGACTGCACCACCTATTAATAATAAATACAATGGTTTGTTCTTATCTACAATTTTTATCAAAGAAATATATTTTATAATCACTTCATGCTCATTGTTTAGCATCCATGTTTGTTTATAGTATTCAAAATTGTTAGTAATAAATGGGTGGTGTTTGAGTTTAAATAGTTTGTAATTTTATTTTTTTAGTAAAACATTTACTAGCGGTAATTCCATTTGCAAATTGTATTATTATTTCATGTTTTTACCTGAACAAAATCTTGTACTAGTTATGTTTTCAATTTCATGTTCAACATGGTAAATGGCATCTTGAATGTCTTCCCACATAGGATTGATGTCATAATTAAGCTTGGACTCATTCATTTTTTTTTGCAAATTACATGCATCTTTCCATGTTTCAAGACTTTTCTTCAGATTGGTTTCATTATTTATGAATGGAACATAATAATAATATTTAATGAAAATAGTTTTCAGGATCAATATGTTTATTGTAGTTGATAAAACATATTGCGTTTTCTTTGTTTTCTCTTGAATGGTTTTCAATTCTTTTTCTGTCAAGAAACAAATTTGGCTAAGCAAATATTATCAATGACTACGAGCCATGCAATGTAATAGTATATAATCAGTTGGCATATAACATTTTTAAATTCATCTTTTTCTTGTATTTAGAGAATTGGATGTTCCAAAACAAATGTTCATTCATGAAGCAAATATGTACTTATAAAGATACATGTTCTTTAGTAATGATTTAACAGTAATGAAACACTAAGTGAACAACTTGTTGTGCAGACATTTGTTCATAGTTTAGCATTGCATTTTATAGGCTATGCAACATTTGAATAAAATCTATGTTTTTTTCCATATGTGGTTTTCATATATTTTTGAAATCATGTGTAATTTTTGGATTTCCTTTTGTAGTATATGAACAACAATATGTTTATGTGGCATACACATTTAAAATTAATTGTGTCTATGTTGGCTTGCCATAAGTATGGCATGTTTTTATGAAAGTATTGCTCCATACCTAAGAAGGATTGCATTCAAGAAAAATCATGGGTTATTCAATTTTGTTTTGTATTGTTGTTATGAATTAACACTCATCTATTTGTAGATCATGAAGACAAGTATCAAAATTATCCAAAGCATTATATTTTTTTGTGTTTAGCATCAAGTAAATTTTATTTTATATTTCAAATGAACATTCATTTTTGTTTCAAATGGTTCAAGTATTGTTGTTAGTTTCATTGGGAGTTGTGAAAAATTGTATCTACATTATTTTTATTTATTTTTTCTAGAACTGCTGGTGTGATGATGAATATGCAATTTGGCCAAGTCATTTTCCAAAACACCTGTATTAAAAGTTATGTACTTGTCTATAAAATCTATAATTTCTAAAATTTGGTTTTTACCATATGTTGAAGCATCTTTGATCCATACCAGCCAATGGTCATGAGCATTTACTCTATGTTAAAATTTTGTTACATAAAAATAATATAAGATTTTGCCTAGCAATAATTTGTCTTCACATAGAATTTGATTCAATGCATTGATACGATGTTTATAATAATGTATACAAGTGAATTGATCCCTTTTCATAAAAACAGGAATGGCATTTGCCTTATCCAATTCACTTAATTGTGAATTTGACTTTTTGTAATGTTTTTGATACAATTGTTTCAATGCATTTGTTAATGGTTTTCAAGAATTTTTAACACTTGTGAAAGTCCACAAAAATGTTAGAGGTCATAATTGATGTATCATTGAAACAAAATTTGTTTAATATCTTGCATGTAATAAGGTGAAATATATATATTTTTTAAAAATCAACATATCCAATTTTTGATCTAAGCATCTTTTCAAAATTTGGCTTGTATTTGACATCTCTGGCCAAAAGCTTTCTTCCATGTATAATTTATGTGTGCATAGTTGTTGCAATGCCTCCAAAAAAACTTTGGAATGAACTCTTCCTACTTCATATGAATTTTTGTATTTTAGTCATCTCTTTAAAGCTATTGAAATTGTTGTTTTTATGTTCATGGATAAAGGTAGTTCTTTTAGAATTCTATAAACATTTGACAGGACATTAATAATCGGCCATGTCAAACCAATTTGTGGATTATTGTAACTTAAGTTTATTATTTGAGAAAATTCAATTCTAAGTAAAAAAATCCTCTCTTCAAGATCTATTAACATGCCTACAACTTGCAATTGCTTGTTTAGTCTAATATTAATATGTGTTGTAAATGTAGGAACATTTCCATCTCTTAATGATTTATTGCATTTTAAACATTTTTTTTTTCTCAAGTGGCTTTGCAATTTGGTAGTAATTATTTGTATTTATTCTTTTCAGACCAATTAAAATGGTTCATACTATTTTTGAATTAAAATTTATTACAAACACCACAAACATGTATGGTTTTTTTTTTTTTTTGGTTAAATATTTGTATTGCATTTATTATCAATAGTTTTTCCTTATTTGTTTTTTTTGTTATACACCATGTTATTCCATCAATTTAAAGAGATGGTAATAGCATGAAATAATGTTTATGAAATAGAAACAAAAGGGATAAATTATGGCTTTATATCCTTGTCTATTTTCAATGATTTATAGTGCATATGTTTTTTAATTTTATGTGCAATGTTATTTATTTTATACAAAGAGAGTTTGTTTCATTTTTATAATGTTTCTAAAAACCCAAAAATAACACAGGCCATCACTTCAATAATTTCTCACACATATAATGGTTCATAATGTACATGTTCTGTATTTGTTACAAAAATAATATTATATAAGGCTTACGATTGAGCATATTCATCATATTTTTTTTACTATTTATTGACTGGATGATGACCATAAGCAAATTTTGACATCTAAAAAATTTGAAATCCATTAGATGGTGAATGTGTTACCTTTAGTTTCATCTTCATCATAGATGAAACCCATATTTATAATGTATGCTTGCCAATTTCTAATAGTAAGTATGTTTTTATGACATTGTCCATCATATTGTCTTTCAAACAACTATGTAATTTTATATCTCTAGAAATGAATGCATTACAAAAAGCCTATGTTGAAAAGTGGCACAAAGAATGCATGTCAAATTCATTTTTTGTCAAATGACAAATAGAGATAAAAATGCTATCACGACAACAAGAAGTTGTTTCCACCATTCTAAATAGCCCATATGATAATAGTTTTCCAACAAATAGAAAGCAAAGAACATGTTCTTGATAGATGTGTTTGTGTAAAGGGACTTTGATGAGTTTTTAATTTTTTACAATACAATGGTTCATAATGACCAAAGATGGGGTTTTGATCATGAAATAGTATGCAATATATAGTGTAGGAGATTCCTTGGTAAATGAAAATACTTTCATTTTCTAGTTAAAGACCAGATGCATATGAAAATACTCAGCAACTTAGAAAGCCAATATATATAAGTTATCTCCCCATAGGCCATTTTCACCATTTTTTATTCACGAAGTATCAAAAACATTCATTCTACAGAAATATGTATTAGTGTATTGTACTTGATGTAGTCTATATAGTTACCTAGGATCTAATTCTAATTCAAAAGACCTTAGAGCATGGGATTAGTCTTCTCTAAATAATTTTAAAAATGTTTTATAACACCTACACATAGCTCTAGTGATGTGTATCAAAATTAAAATAACACTTGAAAATAATCAAACAAGCAACCACCTATATTTTATTTGAAAACATGACTTATAAAAAGGTTATTTGTAGTTAAGGCAATATCTATGTCATCACATTGAGTTTTTAATAATGGTGTGTGATCTTCAATAGAAATAACATGTTTTTTGATATGCATATTCATTATTTTTTTGTTTTTTGTTTTTCAATTCCATGCTACAATTCTAAAAAAAAAAAAAAAAAAAAAAACTAGAAAGCCTGGAAAATACTTACCAAAAAACATTACAGAGTTGTTGTTTATTCTCTGAGTAAGCACTAGCTCTAGAATCTACAATTGCCCTATTTGATAGTTTTTATTTATTTATTCTTGGAAAATACTTACCAAAAATGTTACAAACCTTTTGTTGATTCTTTAAACAATCATCGGCTCTTTAAGCTACAATCGTCCTATTTGATAGTTTTTTTTAATACAACTAGATATCTGATCACACTAATTTTTGCTTAAGCACCCTGCATAAAACTATTTATGTAAGGTGAGGATCAAATATCATGATTGTATCTATTTTATTTGGCATAAGATAAAAGTATAAAAATATCAATTTCTTGAATAATCTTAAAAGAATAAGATAGGCACATAGCATAATAAACATATAAAATTATAATTTTAATGTAAAAGACATCAAAACCATGAACCTTAAGGAAAGACAACTAGTTATGAAAATTGTTTTTAATGGGACCATATTTTGAATCTAATCTTATATTTCTTTTTTAGTAGCACTGTATTGGTTTCTTAGACATTGTTAAATGAAGTGTGACAATGCACACATAAGAGAAAATATGATGTTGCAACAAATATAAAAGGATACTTATTTTTTTATAAGAATATTCTATGTAAAATATATCAATGACTGTTTAATATATTAAATTCTACAAAATATAATTTTTAATGTGCCACCTATTAATTGCTTAAGTGAAATAAAAATAAATCCACTACCATTAGGGTAAACAGATTGTAGAAGCGCACTAATAGTAAAGATGACTATACAGTAACTAGCTCAAGCAATTTCAATCATATTATTTCTTATCTTTTTTTTAAAACTACATTTATTTGCAATGTGATAAAAACAATAATGCATAAAGATGAACTTAACTATCTACTTCACAAGAGCACTCTAGCAATCTGTAATGCATAGTGAACATATATTTTTGGATCGAGCCAATGTATTAAATCATTTCATGTACAAGATTGTAAATGCATGGGAATGATACTACATGGACTTTTTAAAACTAAAAGTGTGCATTTAATTATTAACACGATCATTACATGATAATAAGTTTTAGGATAGTTCACATGCATAACATATTTAATACTAATCAATATTTATACAATGAATCTATTTTGCAATCACTCATACGTGCATAGTTCACAATTATGATTTGATATAACTAGATTTTTAAACTACACTGACTTTTTTTTTGCAGACCAAATGGTAGTTAAATATTCATTACATGTGATAAAACCATTCATTATGTCATTTAACCCCTTAAATAGTTTTGAAGAATATTGTATCCTCCAATAGAGATCTATGCAGATCAATTGACCATTACATTGTACCTTAGCATGTGTGAAGTCACTATTGATGATGTCATTGATCTACCCCTAAATAAGATGTAAATGGATTTTACCAATCACAACATAGATAAATTCCCTTTTTCATTATTTTTGTTAAAAAAAATGCATAACTTGACTATCAAAAACTATAATTTTTCTATGGACAAAAAATACTGAATTTTGATTATTTTATAAGACAGACTTTAATCGATAGTTATAGCAAAATTATTCCATTATTTCACCCCTTCGGGACTAATAATAAATCATAATATTCTAAGTATCCTACATTAAATAAAGGCTCAAGGTAGTGTATAGACATGATGGTTATACAAAACAACCTATAAAAGCATATAGTAAAAGGGCATACGATTATGCAACAAAAGATAAACATAAAAGTTTTGAAAAAAAGCATGCAACAAAAAATAAACACAAAAGTTTTGAAAAAAAGTATGCAACAAAAATAAACTTCAAACGACTTCAGAGGTTTAGGACAAGATCTTAGATTTAAATAATTGGATATTTGTTTTAAAAATTTTACATTGTAAAATGATACTATAATATGAAAGGCATAGGGCTCACAATTTTTTCATATATTTTAACTTAAATTTTAAACTTAATAAGTTTTGAGTGTATTGGATCATAAAATATTATAGTGAAAATATTAATAATTTTATATGATTGTAATTGTGAGTTATATTATACATTTAAAAAATGACCCTTTTTTTTATTTATTTATATTATTTTTTTCTTATATTTTATATGTTTATTTTAACACATGGCCTCATGTTAATAAAAATACCTTTGACATATTTACTAACTCTCAACATCTACTTGAAATTTGTGCATTCTTCCTTATCTCATAGGCATCCTTGTCTCCACTTTTATCCCGTTTAAAATCAATGACTAGGATATCCAATACAATTTTGGCATCTACTAGGATCGTTTATATGGTGATAGTCCATAATTTTAATATTTAAATTATAATTGAGCCTTGACCGATCCCTTCCCACCTTTTATTTTTTTGGAATATTAATTTTGGCTAACCGCAATCAGTTTTCTAAACATGAAAACATTTTTAGATATAAATAAATTTATTATTAAAATCATTAATGATATTGTAGACATTCTATTTCTGCCATTTCAGTGTCGTAAATGTTTACTGTCGATATTATTAATTTTAATTGTAAATTATTACTGTCGTATTATTAACTTTAATTTTATTATCGTAATCAAATTTATCATCAATATTCCTAACATTTAATTGTAAATTATTACTGTCGATATTATTAACTTTAATTTTATTATCGTAATCAAATTTATCATCAATATCCCTAACATAAACAATTACTATTTAAACATTACCCCTCAATCAATTATTTGTATTCTACATTGAATCTTATTCAATGCCACTAAAAAAAATTGAAATTAATCATCTAATTAATCATATTAGTGTATTAATTAATATTAATAAAAAAATTCATAGACATTTAAAACCTTAAATATAAAAAATCAATTAAATCAAAATCATAAAATCAAACAAATACTCACACAATCCACATTGAATCCCCAAAATCCAAGACAATGGACAAACTACAAATCAAGCCACCCTTCATCAATGCAACTCCATGCCTTGTCCCAACCTTCACATTTATGAGCCAACTCATCTCAAATAAAACAAGACCATCCATTTCATATTGGAAAATCTATAAACTGAGAGTTACCTTTTTCATTTTACCAAGCTCCTATAGCCAAAAGGCATTCTGCCAATCGATGAATCAAATGTTGGGATCATCCCATCACTTCATCAAGCCAAATCATCATACAAGGGGACATGCTATCTAAGTGCTTGCACGCACTACATTGAGCAACTACATCCATCCTCTATCCGACAAAATTAACATTTCAAGGGAGACATTTTCAAGGTAAGTGAACGTGTATTGGTTTCTCTTAAATGCTCAATCAGAGGTATTTATGTTTTGTTAGTTTAGAGGGTTGATTTTGTGTTGAGTCTATGTTTGGTGCTAACATTTCATACATACATTTTTGGCACGCCCGGTGTGACCTTACCCATAATCTTTTTGTCATTTTGCTTGTTACGATGTCTAAGCATAACTGGTTATTAGAATGGATTTTAATTAGGTTAAATTTATGCTTAATTTGTCCAATTTAGCTTCAAAATACCATTTTCATTTTAACGACGACTGCACCTTGTGAAAAAGATTTTCCACTCTTAGGGACGATGTCTGCTTAGTGAGGTAGCATCTGTGTTCTATTTTCTAATTTTATCTGTCTATAGCGTCTGCGTAGTTGTCATCACATTTGTGCTTTGTTTAACAATTTTCTCCACTAATCTAGTAATGTTTGTCCTTCTGCTTGTCTTTTCTGTCTAGTTGTAGCATCTTAGTAGACATCGCAGTGTCTGTTATTCATTGCGTCTTTTTGATGTTAAATAATGTCTGCGTTTTGTTGACCAACATCTTTGTTATCCTCAATTCTTATTTTGTGTTCGCATCATCTATGCAGACATAGCGAAATTTGTGTATTTAGTAGTGTATGTGCTTTGACAAACAACATTTGCGCTCTATTTAACTTTTTCTTATTTGTGTTTAATAGGTTTACGATCACTTATGATCTTACCTAGCGTTGCAAGGTGAACTTGGGAATCAGAAATGATTTAAGTCACTTGTTTTCACCCAAGGGCATGCTACGTATGCCATTCCCTTGTGCCATAAGGAAAACTTAGGAATCATAAATAGCGTGCACCTTATTTATTTTTATCTTTCGGGGTTGAGTGATTGGGATTTCAATCACCCAACATTAGACAAACCTCATGTTCCAAAGGGGTATATAAATTCAAAGGGCGCTGTTGTTATTGGCTAAGTTGATGGTTGTTTTACCAGTGTTCTGAAGTGAGATGGTTTCATCCACCAATACCCAGGCCCTAGACAAAACCTTTGCCTCATGAATTTGGGCCATACCACAAGGTATATAGAGGAAACTCCTAGATATCTTGTTCGTTCTAGCTTATGAACCTTTCACGTATATATCAAATAGTGGTGTTATGAACACAACATTCCCCAATGATCACCCGCCATGTTCCTTTGGAGCTATTATCTCTAGGCCACTACTTAGTTATACTCCTACCTAAATAATCTAGGTTTTTCTTGTGTGTATTGATTGTTCCCCTTTGTGCTTAACCAATGTTCAACCTAACTCAATAAAATAAAACCAATCAATCAATCAAAACAATCAAACCTACATACAAGTAAACATAATTTAAATCCACCAATCAAACTAGTCAAATTATCCTATCCAAACTAATAAACAAATCATCTCGACTTAGTCAAACCATTTGACCAATCAAATCAAGTCAATATAATCCAAACCATGGCACCTAATATGATGTACCAATCTAGAATGAATCCTAGTTCAAACAATGACAATCTTTTTGGTACCAATCTATTCCATTTTGATGCACACTTTGATCAAGACTGCATCCAAAATGGTGAGACTAAAAGCCTCGCTAAACAAAGAAATTATAACAATAAATATGGAAGTGATTTGTTCAAAACCAATAAAGTTAGGGCTCAGGTTGAACAACACATTTTTAAAAATAAAGTTGAAATATTTCCATGCCTTGTATAGATAGGTATCTATATGCCTTCTAATTTCAACCCTGATAACTTGAGTCATATTATCCATCATCCAAATACGGATATCCCCCATAAAAACCAAGTTAATCATAGCCATCATGTGTATAAAAATCTAATCCATACTAAATTGTTTGGATAAAATTTGAACCCCAATTTTCTCCATCTCAACCATAACAAAGGTAAAATAGATCTAGCAAACCAAATCAGCCAAGATCATAACCAAATCATCTTATGCAAAATCCAAAAACTTAGCCATAAGTTGGCAGGCCTTGCCACCCACATCTACCAATAATAATCTAATCAAAATTGACAATCCAACCATCAATCCCATATATAATAATCAAATAATAAACAATCTAATCAAAAGCAATCCAATAAAAATTAGGTCTTTATACCATCCAAATCCAATCAACCATAGTAAACACCCCTTCATGCTAAACCATTTATGCATGAGTGTAAATCCATGGAAGACACTCTCCAAGGGATAAAATTTAGGACTTCAAGCAAGAAATACAAATTTAAAGAGTTGTGCCCTTATCCATTTGATAATGACATGTTGAAGGTCCCATTTCCATCTCACTTTGAGCCTCTTATGTTTGTAAAATACAAGGGAAAGGGTGACACAAGGGAACATGCAAAGTATTTATTTATGTTATGCCAAGAGGTCACATACATCAACATGTATCCACTCATGTTGTTCCATAGAGCTTAGGAGGTCAAGCTCTTGAACAGTTTCTCCATCTACCAAAGGGATCCATAATTACATTTGAACTGTTTGATAAGTTTGTGTGATACTTTTGATATAATCTTAATAATTAACTAACCATGATGGATATCTACAATACCAAACAAAGAAATGAGGAATGTTTCTCATCATTATTACATCAATGGAGGGGTCTAGCTAGCATATTCCACTACACAATCCCTAAGAAATAATTGGTCAGTATATTTGTGGCTAATCTTAATTAGGAAATGGATTTCCACCTTCAAGTAAATTATGCCACAAATTTTGATGAAATAATTAAATAGAGGGTCCAGATAGATAGGTCTCTTATCGTCAAAGGCTTGGTGAAGTTGTTTCCCAAAGACTACCAAAATTAAAAATAATCTAATAAACCAAATTTATTCAGTAAGAATAAGAATGTGGTTGGAGATGGTGTCAACAATGCTAAACATATCCATGTTGTTTATAATATTTTTAGCATCACAATTCTTCATAGAACCCAAGTATTAATACAAACTAATGACATATACTCATCTCAGGGAACCTTTGGAGGCATTTTTATACAAATTGGGTGAAATAAACATGATTATATATTTACAAATAAAGCATTTTGATGAGAATAAACCTAAGCCTATATGGTACAAGGAAAATGGGTATTGTGAGTTCCATAAGATCAAGGGTCACTCTAAAATAGGTGTATGAAGCTCAAGAACTATGTTATAAACTTGCTTGACTGTGGTGATATTGATTTGGATAACAATGCTTCATCATCCAAGAAGTAATAGATGGGCATATTCAATGACCCATTTCCCAAACATGATCAAAATCTTCCTTAGTAGAATTAAAGTCAAATTCAATGTCAAAAATACTGAACCAATAATTTCAATCATCGCAAATCTTCTGATACCTCTGAGTTAGTCATTTAACTCACCGACCATCATATCACCATCATAAAGATCAAAGATAAATATTGTGTTATTATTAATCGATGTGCTTAGAAAAATATTCCAAGTGATCCTCTACCCACTATTGAAGGATGCTACTACCTTATTGAATAGCTTAAGAATACTCTTGCTCAAATATCAATTATTGACCTTCTCAGAACATCCACTATTCACAAGGATATTATGTATAAAGTTATTTATAATTCAAGAGTCCCTAATGATATTACATTAGCTGGACATATATCCTCGATTCAATATCTCACCTTTGACCAATGTGACATGCCACTTATTGGCCTATCCCATAATCGACCCTTATATATTGAAGCCTACATTACTAATCACAAGGTAAAGTGACTACTTATAGACATTGACTCTTGTTTAAACATACGAAAATTCAAGTTACTTCAAACATATAGATTATTCTGAGGAAGCATTGGACCTTATCACTATTACCATCAAGGCCTATGATAGCATTGAGCGAGAATCAACCAATACAATACACTTGCTTACTGTCACACATCAAACCTATTGCATGTCATATATATTGAGTTTTCATACAACATATTCTTTAGTCGGTAATTTACTCATGCCCTAATAGTCATCCCTTCCACTTTCCATCGATGCATCAAATTCCCACATTATGGTATGTAAGTGACCATCCTTGGTAATCCACAACCCTTACAATATTTCATGATTTTAGAAGGACATTATCAAAAGATTAGTCATTATCCTATCATTAAACATGTATCTAGAATAGTTAATCAAGTGGCACCCTATGTCTTCAAATATTCATCCTACATTCACCTGATTGACCTTCAATTCATGTCCAACAATCCATCTCTCAATTCATGCTTCAATATACTTGAAAGGGTTGCAAGAAGTACAATATCCATGATACATTTCGTGTGGTAAATATCCCATATTATCCTAAAAATTGTTGCAAGCCCACCATGAATAAGAAGGAAACAACATCATATCAGTTCAACAATACCTCTTTCATCAAAAAATTATTACTTAGAGATGAAAAAATTGAGAGTTATAGTAAATCCTAGTTGTACAACTATGGCACAGCCTCATGTTTTGAGAGTTGGAAATATTCCATAGTGAACAACATGTGAAAAATCATGGGTTACAAAGGAAAAGGTTTGGGTAAAATAATTATATAACCCATTCCTTCTTCTGTAAACAAAGAATATCATGAGGTCATCTATAAACCACTTGGTGGTGATCCATATGAGTACACCAGTGACATTTTTATGATTTATTACGAAGCCTAATCTAATGTTGACTCTGACACAAAGACATTTTATATCGTATATGATGATCTTTTTGACACTAACCATTTTGATGACACTATCCTCCTAGCCATTAGCCTTGACTTTCAATATCCCAAAATCGTTGATTAGGATTGACATGATCATGTACCAATGGATGTCTTTCAAAATGATAAAGTGATCACATAATTTATGGGACTCCATGATGACATTTTTATACAGGACCACAAAACATTATTTGAAACTATCTCTATTCTATAGCCTATTTAGGCAATAAGAAGAGTTCCTCAGTCATAAATCAAAAAATAAAAACAATAAAAGAACTGAAAAATTGATGTCCCTAGTGAAAACATCTTTGAGGCACTATTGGATAGTAAAATAATAAATACACTAGCCCAACTAAATAAGAAGACTATGGTGAACTATTAATGGAATTTTCATATGAGTCAAATAATAATAATGTGTCTGGATTTTTGACATTAAAAGGTCACATACACTTCCAATCTCCCCTCAAAATATATTGAGTTTGGGTCATTGATATTAATCAAGAATATTTGTTTTAACTTATATATACAAATGTATAGTGCTTATACATTTTTCTAATTTTTAAAAAAATCCTTAATATTTTTTAGGATTTTTTTTGAATTATTTGAAAAATAATTGTCTATCTAATAGGACACAATATTATTCTTTTCCCTATATGCATTTACTTGGTCATTAGTTGTCACCATAAAACTAGATCCACCCTTTGTTAGAAATAAAGATGAATCCATTAAGGACCAAAAAAATAAAGAACTTAAACTTCCACCTGCACCAAAATAACTAAAAGTTGGTTCCACATTGCTCATCGAAGACATCATTGATGTTAACATTGGCACAAAGAACAACCCTAAAATCATCAAAATTGGGGATTCTCTTAGTTTCAATGAATGGGAAAAAATTATTACACTTATCAAGGAACTCATTGACATCTTTTCCTAGTCTTATGTTGATATGCCTAGCTTAGATCCATCTCTTGTGGTCCATCATCTTGTTGTACATGTTGATGCAAAACCATTCAAACATAAACTTAGGAATATGCATCCAAAAGTAAATTTTATTTTCAAGGAGGATCCTACAGAGGCTTTTGGATGTTGGATTCATTCATCTAATTAATTATTCATATTAGATATCCAATATCATGCATATCAGTAAGAAAGGTTAGTAGGGATCCACCTCTACGTATATATCTATGATATTAACAAAGCTTATCCTAAGGATGAATTACCTTTACCTAATATTTACATGATAATTGACTCCACAATAGGGCACACGATGATTATCTCATGAATGGTTTCTTTGGCTATAATCAAATCATTATTACACCTCCAGATCAACACAAAACCACATTCACCACACCTTAGGGAACCTTTTGCTATCAAGTCATGCTATTTGGATTGAAGAAAGTAGGTGACACTTATCAAAGATCTATGACCCTCTTCTATGATATGATTCTTGACATATTCAAAGATTATGTTGATGACATATTAGTTAAATCCAAGACTAGAGCAAAACATCTACCTGTACTTCACATAATCTTTGGTTGGCTTAGAGAATATAAGGTGAACCTAAATCATATGAAATGTGTCATTGACATTACATTTGGTAAACTAATGGGATTTATTATTTATATAAAATGTATTGAATTTGACTCAGTAAAGGTCAAGGCTATAACAAAGATGCCTCCACCACCTAATATCAAACAATGTGACATAGTTCATAGGTAACAATTTGGGTATCAGATGATTAATGTCATAGTTGGTCAATAAGTGCTATCTATTCATGTAATTATCAAAGAAAGACATTTTATTCCATTGGAACAATGAATGTCAATAGGATATTAAGTAAATTAAGAAGTATCTTTCTATTTCACTAGTGTTTGTTTTGCATACTCCAAGTAATCCACTATTGCTCTACATTTGTGCAACTCACTTCCCCTTTGTGGAACTCTTGGCCCAACATGATGATCATGGAATAAAAAGAGTTTTATACTATCTAATCAAGACTTTAGTAACCTATGAGATCAACTACCATCGCATCAAGAAAACATGCCTATTTTTCATCTTCATTTCCTAGAAGCTATGAAACTATATGCTCAAATATAAGAATAAGCTCATTTTCAAGTTCAATCCACTCAAATATCATTTATTTAAGTCAAATATTATAGTTAGAATGGATCAGTAGGCTATGTTACTCAATGAATTTGATATTAAAATTTTAAACCATTAGGATATCAAAGGACATATTCTAAATGATAATCTAGCAGAAGCTTCATTATCAAATAAATAACCTTTGACCATTGGATGTCCCAATAAATAAATATTCTCTCTCGATGACTCACTCGAATGGATGATTTACCTTGATGGATCATTCAACACACATGGATCAGGGGAAGGCATTTGATTCCTAATGCCAAAATCCATTCTCATCCCTAAGGCTTTCAGAACCAATTTCACATGCACTAGTAATAACACATAGTACAAAACACTCTTTGTGGACCTTAAGTTGGAAATCTGACATAACATCTGACATTTATCTATTTTCAAGGATTCTCAATTGGCTATCAAATAGGTTAACAATTAATATCAAACCAAGGATGCCAATCTTGTTCCTTATAAGAACATGGTGAGTATCATGAAATAGTATTTCCAGTACATACACTTTGAATAGGTTGATCATGAGAAACAAATACATAAATGCAATGGCTATCATTAGTTCACTTTTTGAGTTATTATAGGGTACATACCAGTGCTAGTTCTTGGTTGAATAAATCACGGTCTTGGTATATGACACCTCATATTCAAATATGGTATGTGATATTACTAGTCCCAATTCACCCTAGTGCCATGACATATACACCTACCTTCATAATCACATCATACCTTTTGATCTATGGTTCAGCCAATGTAAATTCCTAATCCAACACCCTTCCCATTATACCCTCCTTATTAGAAAACATTATCTTAAAGGCTATTATGGAACTCTATTAAGGTGTTTTAATTTATAAGAGGATAAATTGGCTATCAAATAAGTCCACATTGGAGTTTATGGGGCACACACTAGTGGAATGATCCTCACCAAAAACTCTTTAATAAGAGATACTTTTATCCAACTATAAAATCAAATATATGTCAGTATGTAAGGAAGTGTGTTGCCTATCTAAAACATGGGGATTTTATTCACACACTATCACATGTACTACAACCCATTATGACTCCATGGCCCTTCTCTACATGAGATATCTATTTCATTGGGAAGATTAACCCCACCTATTCTAATGCCCATAAACACATCCTCATTGCTATCAAATTCTTCAATAATTGGGTGGAGGTCATCCCCCTCAACTATGTAGCCAGAAATAAAATATCCAAGTTCTTTCTTAACCACATCATTTACCACTTCAGAATCCCTTCCATCATTATCACTAATAGTGGAAATTATTTCAAGAACAATGATGTCAAATCCCTTTGTACCCACTTCCATATCCGACATAGATGGTCCACACCATACTATAAACAAGGAAATAACCAAGCCGATGCATCTAAAAAAAATATTCTCAAATTATTTGATAAGATTTTAAATGAATCTCATCATGATTAGAATTTGTAGATTTACTCTACCTTGTGGGATTACTACACTAACATTCGTACACCCATAGGTGCCATACCATATTGCCTTGTCTTAGCATCAATGCCATCCTTTTTATTGAGATTGAGATACCCTCCTTAGCATTTCATTTTATAATATCATTGATGATGAGGACTATAGAGTCACATGGCTTCATGAACTATAACTTATTGATGAGAAATGACTCACCTCTCTGAGCTTCAAATGGCTTCATGAACTACAACTTCTTGATGATAAATGACTCGCCTCTCTCAACCATCAAAAGACTTATTAGAACAAGATTTGTAGGAGCTATGTCAAGCATATCAAATCTAGGGAATTTGAAATCGGTGGCCTTATTGTAAATGAGAATAGGTGAAATACCAATGTGATCTAATGAAAGAAAGGTAAATTTGAGCCCAGTTGTCTAAATCTTTCCATTATCATTGTTAAGTATGGATCAAGAGCCTACATAATTTATATTTAATATGGAAAAGAGCTCAATGAGAATATGAATATCACATACCTCAAGTGTTTTTGCACTTGATGACCATCTTTTATCTACAATTAATCCACACTTGGGGGTAGATCCATTCCATTCCATCCATCCACACATCCTAATTTATCTCTATCCTTTCTAATTTTATTCCCATTTTGACCTTGATGAGGCCATGAAGATATTATAGGTAACATCATCCTCTACATTAATAAATTAAAATAACATAGGGATAACCAAGCACAAGCATTGTAGACTTTGGAGAGCTCCTCCCTATAGTCTATCCATCCTTCCATCTATAAATGTTTCTATTTTCCATTACTTCCATTCTCATTGATCAAGAAGGTTTTCCCTTTGATCGTAGCCTTTGTACTTACATATAATCTAAAAACCCTAAAAATTATAAAATCCAGGAAACCCCAAAAAAGTTGAATTGACACAAGCTTGAAATCCAAGAAGAGTCAATCATATTATATTATGTCATGATTACATTATTGATCTATTTTCAAAAAAATATTTATAATTATTCAGGATCTTGCATATATCAGTATCAATATTAAAAAATATATTAGTATCATCACTCTTCACACATGGGTTTTGACTTCATGTATGACAAGATGCTATCTATTGCTTTTATTTTGAAGTATTTATGTGTGTGCATTTTTTTATTGATTGCTTGTTTGTTTCTTTTTTGTTTTAATTATGTTTTCCATATGTCAATCCTTTGGCATATGACAACAATGTATTCATGGTTTTCCATATCATGGTGCATCCTATCACATTGTATATCAAAAATAAGGTTCATCAAATAATTGGAACTATGCAATGGTTTATTAGTATGTCTTCTTTTTCATCACCATCCATACACAATCTAATCATTAATCATCCTATTCATGTAGAATGACTAAGTATGTAACATCAAAATCATAACATTATATATATATATATATATATATATATATATATATATATATATATATATATATATATATATATATATCATCTAAATCTAATCCATAACATCATATAATCATATTCATGATCAAATCATATAAATCACATCATGATATGTATCAAATGTCCATAGGTAAAACATCAATGTCCCTATACAAAATCGCTCTATATATACATCATATCTACCTATACATCTACCTATCAAAATGCCTAAATATAAATCTGCAGTTAGTTATGGTTTTGACCCTATGCTGGTGGAATCCTTAGAGGTGACATCTCTTGTAGACCCATCATGATAGGAGGCCCCAATGATCACTGTGATACTAGTGTCTTGGTTGATGAATCTCCTATCTTTTGACTAGATCTGCCAGCCTCCACATAAGATAAAGTCCCCTAATTTGCTGACATAAGCCCCTCATACAATCCCTAAAAGTATGTGGTCACTTTCATAATGCTCATAAAATATGATATATCCTTTGTAAGGCCCAATGTAATCATACATGATCATGATGTATACCTATATATACAGAGCCTTTATGAAACCCATGTCAAGCATGTAACTATTTCTATTAGGTGGACTACTTCAACTATCAGTGTGGTAACATATGTATTTCTAGCTATAATATTCCCCTGATGTGTACCATCTCTCCACTATATCTCTACCCTCATTTGGTATACATCTATTTTCAAATTTTGTATTTATGCATATGAGGATGATATATGTGCTACATGCCCACCTACCACACTCCTCAACCTAGCAATATTTGCATCTCTAGTATGAATCTCTTGTTATAAACTCTCTATGAGTGCATCATCTGCTACTTATCTAGTTAGATGTGGAGGATCAAGTCCATTGCCATTTGTCAATACAATAGGTATACTTGTCCCATATAATCATATGGTCATGGTCATCATCATTTCCACACCTATTTCCATACATGTTTATACTAAATCAGGTGATACCATCACAAGTTGTACTAACAATCTAGCTAGTGATATAATTGATGTATGAATAGGCAATATCCTCAATAGTGATTTTAAAATAACCTAAACTAATGAACCACTTGATCCACCCCCTGCCTCACCTGTCTACCAACCCCAATGCTATATCAATTTCACATACCTCCTCACCATCCTCTATCACTATTGTTTGGGTAAACTCCATACGATACCCTATATCCACTCTTATAACATCCTTGATCCAATATCTAGAGTCATCAATCTCACTAGCCTCAACTAGGCTTACCATGTGTCATACCCATTTGCTACTCCAACATTTACTATTATGGCTCTATCATCCCACTAGACACCTTACAGTATTTATCAACCTATCATAGGCACTGTGCTGTCTACCAATGGTATCCACTCAAGGAAAAATTTACAGGATATTTAAAGCCAAAAAGCTATAAGTAGTTTTTTTTTTAAAATTTTAAGAATAGATAATTTTTCAAAAATATACATAGATCAAATAGCCTAAATTTTATACAATTTTATAGGTTTGGGACACAAATTCACCTTATAGATTATAATTTATCCTATTTCGAGACATAGATTCACCAGAGTTATTATTCATGTATGGTTTTGATTCATCAAGAAATTATACGAAACATGTATAGGTTAGTCTGGAATCACCATGTGTGTGTGTGTGTGTGTGTGTGTGTGTGTGTGTGTGTGTGAGAGAGAGAGAGAGAGAGAGAGAGAGAGAGAGAGAGAGAGAGAGAGAGAGAGACCACCTAAAACATAATAATCTTAAGATAATTATTATATTTATTTTATGAAAATGTTTTGAATATTCTTTGGACCACATGTTCTTCCTTATATACAGTTTTAATAATTAAAAAAGTTAATAATAAATAATTTTCAAACCTAATGTTTATTTTATTTCTAGAATTGGATATGGTGCAGGTGGAATTAAATATACATGGATTGAGGTTTAGATCTTACCCCATTTTTTAGTGAATTGGCAGTGACATATTAAGGATCCCAAGGCAAAATTTAATGTTGGTCCAACACGTCACCCATGGGATTAATGTAAGTTGATTGAATACATATGTGATGATTTCTTAATTTTTCTTGTCATTTAATCAAGATATTGATAGAATCAAAGCTTTGGTAGTCAGAAGATTGGGATGAAAGGTTGAACATAAAGGTGCAAATAATTTTTAAGTTGGTTTTCTTGCCATTGCAACTACAAGGTATGGATTTGTGTTTCTTTTGTTCTAAAGACTGAGAGAAGTTATTTACATACATAGTCATCTATCTTAAAATGAATAAATGTAATGATAAGTTCTTTGAAAAATATTTATTTAAATATATTTTTTGATAGCTTATAAATTTTTCTATCCATTGATGTAATCTATTAATGGAAAAAAAGATCTAATAGTCAAAATATTGGGATGAGAGGTTAGAAAATAAGTTGAAGATAATTTATCTAGTTTTCTTGTGATTTCAACTAGAAGGTATGGATTTTTTTTTTAACTTTGTTCTGAAGATTGAGAGTAGTTATTTGCATGCACATTCATTTGTCTTGAAATGAATAAATATAATGATAAATTTCTTGAAAAGCATTTCATTAAAGATATTTGCTTACGGTTTCTTAATTTTTTTAATCATTGATGCAAGCTATTGGCAGAAGCAAAGCTCTAGTAGTCAAAAGATTGGGATGATGTGCAAACAATTTCTAAGTTGGTTTCCTTGTGATTTCAACTACAAAGTATGTATTTATGTTTTTTTTATTCTGAAGACTGAGAGTAATTATTTGCATGCATAATCATCTATCTTGAAATGAATAAATCTAATGATAATGTCTTAACCATGTCCATAATGAATAATGATAAGGTTTGCCTATATATCTTAACCATGTCCATAATCAATAATGGCCTTTCAAATATTTTTTCTTTCAATTAACAGACCATGCCAACAAAAATATAGTTATTACCTTAATATTATTATGTCCAAAGTCACAAGTGGTCCCTAACACATTTATAAAACTAAGTAAAACAAACATTTTATTACTTATATATGGTTTTAGTGACTAAAGAACTTAATAATAAATAATTTTCAAACCTAATGTTTATTTTATTTCTAGCATTGAATGCGGTGTAGATGGAATTAATTCTATGGGGGTCGAGGTTTAGATTTTGCCCCATATTTTAGTGAATTGATACTGATATATTTAGGGGACCCAAGAAAAAATTTAATCTTGGTCCAACATGTCACACATGGGATTAATGAAAGTTGCTCAAATACATATGTGATGGTTTTCTTGATTTTGTTTAGTCATTTATGTATGTTATTGGTGGAATCAAAGCTATTGGTCTAATATAGATAATTATAGTTCATTACACTATAGATACCTCAAATAAGTTTGGTATAAAATAATAAGGGAACACCAAAATATACTTATGCATCTCTATAATAGAGTTTACAACTATTATATACATATTTTCTTAATCAAACAAAACACAAAAATACACCTACTGTGTATAAAATAACAAGGAAACACCATAATATGCTTATGCATATCTATAATAAAATTTACAAATATTATAAACATGTTCTCTTTTTCAAATAGAAACAAAAATACATACATTACCTCTTAAACATTTATATACTCAACATTATCTTCAACAAGATTTCTCAAAACCCTGTTAAAATAAATCTCAAAATTGATCAAAAAATTTGTTGTCCTTCCTGGATCAACCTTGGATTTTAGATGCCTAAATTTAAAATTTCAACATGATAATTTTATTCATTTTGTTCTTGATAATTGTTACTTTCATTCTCTTCAAAAGTTGTTGGACTCAGATCTAGTACTATATAACTATAATGTGTTTAAATAATTATTAAACAATCCTCTTCTTTCAACTATTGACTACCAAATTGATAGAGCTCTAGCAAATGGAAAATTGAGGACATTGTATCTAGTTGTATAGAGAATCAAGCAAGTCTCCAATTTGTGTCAATTTTGTTTCTTAAATTTGACTTTAAAAATGACAATGCACTAAAAATTCTCTCATCTTCTATTGAGACAAAAATAATTGTTTGGCATAAATTAAAAATATTAAAATATTATGAGATATCATCACATAGTATCTCACTCAAAATTAAGGTAGTCCATAGTTTATTGATTGAGCCATCTTCAAAAGTATGGTCCAAAACTTGTTGTGGAAAATCAAACAGACTACTTCTGTAGCTTTGGCAAAGCTAAAATGCCTTCAATTTGTTCATCATTCAATTCTACAATCTTGTATAAGTTTTGGGCTAAAGTTTTTATTTTATTATAAAAAATTTATGAGCTAACATTTTTCCAATATTGAGGGTACCTCAAAACTATGGATTCTAGTAGTTCATCCTGAAAAAAATGATATCTAAAAATTGAAGATAAATATCTTGAAATTTCCTTCAAGGTGTAACTTACAGATGATACAACCTCAAGTAATCAATCCCTTATAGCATAAACTTTTTTGAGTCCATTAGATCAACCAACTATGTCAAAAGTTTGAGTTGTGGTCTGTACTAAATTTATATTAAGTACTGCACATGATCTTACCATATGTACTATACAAAAAGATTCCTGGATCCTCATGATCATACTGTATTTTATTTTTAAATGTTTAAGGTAATAATTATATTTTGGTTGGCATGATTTATTAATTGAAATAAAAAAATATTTGAAAGGCCAATATGAATGTGGTTAAGACATTTTGGTAGACCTTATTATATAGTTTATAATTTTAAAAATATAAAAAAAATTGAATATTTTTTTTTAGTTATGTCATCCTCACTTCTCATATTTGTCTTGCCCTATGGCCCCATAATTGGTTTATACTTTTTTATCTAATTTTTTGTCACTAATTTTTATATACTCATTTTATTATATTATCTAGTTGGCCTTTATCACATATTTATTTTAAACAAACAAGAAATTGATTTCCTTTGAGAAATAATGACATGCATGTTACTTATTTTAAATAATGCATAAAGAACAAACTTAAAAAACACAACATAGCCTTATGATCATGCTGTATTTTATTTTTATATATTTAAGGTAATAATTATATTTTGATTGGCATGGTTTTCTAATTTAAATAAAATAATATTTCAAAGTCCATTATTGATTATGGATATGGTTAAGAAATTTTGGTAGACCTTATCATTATTTATTATGGATATGGTTAAGACATTTGTAAGACAATGTTTTGAAAAAATATCTTTAAAGAAATATTTTTCAGGGAACTTCTCATTATATCTATTCATTTATTCATTGTATTTTTGCTATACTCAATTTATTATATTATCTAGTTGATCTTTACCACATACTTATTTTATTTTATTTTTTTAAATAAATTGATTTCCTCTGAGAAATAATGACATGTAAGACACTTCTATTAAACAATGCACAAATAAAAAATGAATAAATGTAACAGAGCCTCATGATCATTCTTTATTTTTTTTATATGTTTAAGATAATAAATGTATTCTGGTTGGCATGATTTTTTAATTGAAATAAATAAATATTTGAAAGGCCAATATGGTTGTGGTTAAGATATTTTGGTACACCTTCTTATATAGTTTATAAATTTAAAAATATGAAAATGTTTTGAATAGTTTTTTCAGTTATGCCATCCTCATTTTTTATAGTTGTCTTGCCCTATGGACTCATAGTTGGCTTATACTCTATACTATGATTTTTTGTCACATTTTTTCTATACTCAGTTTATTATATTATCTAATTGGTATTTTGAGAGACTTAAAGAGGTATGTACTCAATTTATACTTAGTCATATGTCCATCAAATTTAGTACTTAAAAAGGACAAATTTAATCTTTAACAAGAATGATAAATTTAATCATTAAAAATAAGGAACCATAAATAAGATCTCAACTTTAGACTTCTCATCCTCTAACCTCTTTCTCCATTGATTTTTTTAATTAAAAAAAATTACCTCCTATAAAATTAATCTGCATAAGTGTTTCAAATTTATTAAAACCCTAGAACCACAAAACCCTAAAATCTAAATTCATATAACTTCATTTATATTAAATTTTTATTTCTTTATGGTTGTGGGAATCACAAAGAGAGTGGAAATTACAAGAGGAGGCCAAAGAGGTTTCTAAGCAGTGAATAATGAAGTATAATCCAAGTAAGAAATACAAGCCCTACATGTTGTGGGAATCATGAAGTGAGAGTAAATTGCAAGAGGAGGCCAAGGAGGAGTCTAAGAAGCCAAAAATGAATTACAATACAAGTAAGAAATATAATCCATATATGTCATGGGAATCATTAAGCGAGCAACAATTACAAGAGGAAGCCAAAGAGGAGTCTAAGAAGCCAACAATGAGTTACAATCCAAGTAATAAATACAATCCACACATATTTACAAAATTTTTCACACTTTTAATGAATTATATCTATCTTTTAATGGATTCAAACTATTTATATATTATTTTTTTCATCAGATCTTTTCTCATGGTGTTAAAACCCTTAATATTAGACACAATTTAGTTATCATACGTGATTATTTATTAATGAGATCAATAAAATATTTGCATTTGTTTGAGATTTTTATCTTAATAATGATATCAACAAGATCTCAAAATTTTTATGAATGTGTGTTTGGGCATTGATGTGGTGATGGAGTTTTTTTAGAGTCACACACACTTGCTTAAGGTTTAAGTTTGGGATGGGTCTGTATAAATTCTTATTCATGTTGTCTCTCATGTCTTTTTTCTTTGAATTATTAATTATAGAAAGTGTTTGAAATGGTTTGAATTCCCCCAATTTCATAGGGCAAAGCAAAATATCCATTATGAAAAGCATAGGGTATCCATTGGTCATTATCATTATTCCACCTCAAGCATATTTTCTCCATGAATGTGTTTGGGGAAAGGAGTCTAACTTGGATTTCTTTCCATTATTTTTTATTTGAATGTGACGCTTGATTCACTATCTATTTATAAGTTTTTGAAAAATCTAATAGAAATCGCCAATCAATTTATACTGGCATGGCTATTTTACCAAAGATTTATTAATGGAATTATACCTAAAATCTAGGATTTGCCAAGATTTTATAGTAATATTTTAGGGGTCCTTTAACTAAATTATCCATGTCCCCAATATAAAACCTCTCTAACTACTTAGGTGAATACATGCAAACTTATGGGAATACCCTGCTGAATCCA
Organism: Torreya grandis; assembly: GCA_037957365.1. Lineage (NCBI taxonomy): Eukaryota > Viridiplantae > Streptophyta > Pinopsida > Cupressales > Taxaceae > Torreya > Torreya grandis. The sequence continues at coordinate 993,600 of JARHVA010005185.1, read as the reverse complement.
AAATTGTCTAATCACCTAGTCTAGCCTAATTCACTCAATGATGTAATATCAACACCTGATAATATATCACTTTGTCAACACATAGTCCATATATTATATCTCATCCATCCAATCAAAATAAATCTACCTATAGAGTCTCCACACAATATGTATCGGCTGTAGCTAATCAATAACCCATCTATAATAGCCCAAATACCTTATATGGTGGTATTGTTCCCCAAAAATGATAATCCATTTGTAAGAAATTACATCTTCCCTACTCCACTAGTAATGTGTCCCCATTAGATGCTTTATATCAATGTTCTTTTAGGTCAAAACCTTTAGTATCATAGAGGCCTTGATGCTCATGTGACACTGGTATACGATTAAGTGCATGTCTATGTACAACTATGCTAGCACACAAGGACCCTAGGTGAAGAATTTATCATCCTCAATCATGTCATAGATAACATCTACTAAACCTATCTAAAAGAAGTGGATGGTCTTGTCAGGTAATAAAATTTCATTGCCAATGGCCATGAGAACTAGGGGCAACCAGTCCACCAAGTCCTCTTCTAAGTACAAGTATAAATCTAATACATGTCCATAATGAGGGATTTTCCCCCTATCTTATAACCTCTACATCATCACTAATGGTTATATGTCATTCCAATAGATCTATTACACACGTACCAAGATTTGGAAGATAATTTAGATATCCTAAATAGTCATAGTCATCTCACATGTTGGCAAGTGAAACATGTTGGTCTTTGAATGCCAACACTCAACTAATGCAATCAATAGAGATATGTCTTCCCTAATATTTGACATCTGACAACATGATACAATCTAACTACCTCCAAAATCTTGAACTCATTGGCATCTAATTGCCTAACCAAACTCATCACTCTAAATCTTCACTCCCCATAATTAATGATAGGAAAACACTTTTGTAATCACCAAATCATGAGCATACTTAGTTATTTTTCTCTATTTCATCTTGAAATCCCTTTTTTTTAAAAATTCTATGAATAGTGTAAATATCATGATGTCTTCAATGTCTACAATTTTTTTGAAGTAACATAGATGACACAACATCTAATGTAGATGATGCTACCATGAAACAAACACTACCAAAATTGCACAAATAGTAGTGCATCCAAAAATCATAAAATTTTAAAAGCAAAAACTAAAGTTTGGGGTGGAAACATCATTTGTGAGTATTCATATTCCATGAGGCATTTTTTCCTCATAATATATATGTTCCACATGTATTCCACCCTTATTTAAGTCCTAAAAACACCAAATCACAAAATTAAGAGTTGCTTACTAGATGCCTGCTATTGTCCTATCTCTGGTGCTCCTTCACTTGCTCAATCTTATGCTTGTGAGAGGGTATATGATCCATTTTATCTATAAGTCTTGGGAATATGGAAAAGCTTTAGATATATATAAGGATAAAATTCAAAAAAGCCATTTCACCCTTCCACCCCATATTTATCACTCCCCCATCCAACATAATTTTATTTTTTCCCCCTAAATTTCACCATTTGCATTGATTTTTACCATTTTAGCCCTCTTTTTCACTAATTTAATGTTTTTTCACCCCATTTCCACTTATCCTCATCTTTTTTTGTTGTCAGTCCTCTTCTCATTTCTAGAGCCCATCTGTTTCCTTTTATAATCACCTATTCTCTCAAGGGTTAATGAACATTCACCACATGTCAATAGGGACATCCTCATGTGCCTATTTTTTTGGCTTCTTCATTATTTGAAAATCCATCACTACATCCAATTAGTTAAAATGTCATTTAAAAGAGGGGGGAAATAAACACTCCATTTACGCCACCTTGACATCTTAATTGTTCACCATTCACACTATTAACATGAATCCCACTATCATAATCAAATCATCATCAACATCCCTTGCATAACCAATCACTATTTAACATCAACCCTAATCAATGAATCTTATTGCACATTGAACCTTGTCTAATTATATAAAAAACAAATCAAAATTAATCAACTAATTAATTATATTATTTGGTTGATTAATACTAATAAGAAAATCCATGAAAATCTAAAATCTCAAATATAAAAAATCAATTAAATCAAAATCATCAAATCAAATAAATCTAAAAATAATCTCACATCAAATCTTCAAAATCCAAGATAAGGGACAAAGTGAAAATCTAGCCACCCTTTGTCAATGCAAGGCCATGCCTTGTCCCAACCCTCACATTTATGACCCAACACCTCTCATTCAATGAGGATTTTGACTCAATCCTCTCCCTTCATCTCAAATCAATGTTGACCATCCATTTTATCTTGGAAAACTTATATATTGAGATATGTTGTATAAGTGCTTGCACACACCACATTGAACAGCTACATCCATCCTTTATACGAGAAAATCAACATCATAAAGGAGACATCTTCATGGTACATAAAGGTATGTTGATTTCTCTTACATGCTCCATCAAAAGCATTTGTGTTTTATTAGTTTAGAGATTTTATTTTGTGTTGAATTTCTATTTAGTAATAACTTTATATACGTATAAATATGAGACACATAACTAACACATATAAAATATATTCTTGTAATATTCATTTATTGTACACTATTACATAATTATTGGAAAAAATTGAGAGTCTAGAAGTTAAGAAGGATAAGCACCAACCATCTCAAGTTAAATATTGTGATATTTTTTCATTTCATAGTGTAAGAAATTGAAACATTCAAATTCAATAAAAAAAGAGATGGATCATTCACATGTGAATATAAATAGAATTTCATTTTGTATATTATATGCTATAACTAAAACCATTTGTATATTTCTAACACTAGGTAGTATTGTTCATACATACTTAGAACATGACTTTATGTTGCTTTCCTTACTTTAAACCCCAAAAAAAAATGCGTTGATTGTTTTCTTTTTTTTTGTTTTTTTTTTTTTAAAAAATATATAAATTAAAAAATTTCCTCTTCGTTACAAATTGACTACCCATTTTACACTATCAGCCACAAGCATATGAATTTAAAAATTTCAAGATAACATATACTATTTAAAATTTATTATTTTCTTCAAAAAATTGATACAATTTCTTCTTTTCAAAACTAATTCTTTCATTGCCCTTTTTTAGTGGTGTTTGGGTTGTAACTTCTAAATGCTTTATCACTAGAAGTTTCATGATAATATTGAGACAAGTTATTTTCTTCGTCACTACTATTTTTTGATGATTATTATTATTATTATTATTATTATTATTATTATTATTATTATTATATATAGTGTGCTACCTTTTATGAAATAGATTTTATATTAATTAAATAAAAAAATTAATTCACCAAAAAAAAAATTGGTACAAGAGCATGTGACGTTACAACCATATTACACTTCAAGAAATTTTAGGAAATAGCTATCAAGAACATTATAAAAAATTAAAAATAAAAATTGATAAATAACTATGTAACCATCATGAAGAAACTGGTAGTAGAAGGATCTTTGTCCTCCCTAATCAACACTTGGAAGGTCTTCCCCTTCAGACGTGGGGTTATAGTTTGTACTTGTATCTTTTATTATCTCTACTATTTCCTTGATCCCCTCTCAGTAGCCTTTTGGATTAGCTCTAGTCTTATAAATCACTAGTGACAAATGTAAAAACTTTATTGGGTGATGCAGAGGTGCCCAACTGTGTTGGTGTCCAAGCAAGGACCCTTACCTATGTCATTGAGCCAACATAGGAGGTTTATTTTTTACTTAGTCACTCCACTTTTTAATTAATCAGCTACATCTTAACCCACAACACAATATATGTAATAAATGTATTTGTCAAGAAAGTGAGAAAATGTTTCACAACAAGCTATTATATGTAGGAATAGTTTGTGACTACATCCTTCATTTTTAGAGCCACATCATAATTGAAAGTTCATTCAATCACCTTCTCATGCATAGAACATTATTTTTTTAATTTGATGAGCTTAACTAGCACACGTCAACTCTCGATGTGCACTAGTGGATGATGTCATTGGCAAAAAGTCATCATCGACTGTAACCCTTCCAAACCACAATTTCCAACATGACCATGATCGTAAACCATTCCCCAACTACCAACATGATTATGACTGTAAACCATTCCCCATGACCTGGCAATGTGGCATCATCCATGGTGGTATGCTTGTTCAAACACATTTGAATTTCAAATATCCCACTCAAACTAATACCGCTCAAACAAATTCCACCAAAATTGAAGTGAATTGGAAGGTCATTATTTGGTGTTCTGTATTTGGCTGGGAAAAGTAGGATCCCTTTCTCTCTCTATCATTACTATGGTCACCTTTTCCATCTGTGCACAAGCAGCCTATGGGGCAACATTCGACATCATTCCTTTCATTTCATGTAGGTCTTTTGGTGTGATTTCGAGCATGGCAAGGGCAGGTGAGAACTTCAAGTCAAAATTAACCTAGCTTCTCTTCTTCATTAGCTCCACCTACTCCTATGAAATGAGAATCATGATCATGCGAGTGATCATCATTGCATGTACATTGTCAATCCTCGTCGTGCATTTCCCATAGTGGGGGGCATGTTCTTTTCGGCCTCCAAAGCTGCCACTACTTTGAAAGAAGAGTAATATGGTTTTGAATGGTTTGAAAAGGAAAAACTTGAGCATCTACACCAGGCTAGTATGAAATTTTCTCACAATAGCTGATCTGAAAGAGGAAATTCAAAAACATCATATGCCATTGCATCTGTGCCCACTCCACCTTTAGTGTCTCCACCTTCCCGTGCCTAACACTCAACCTTGTGCTCATCGATAATTTAGTAATCATGAAATACTTTAATGTATACCAAACACTGGACTATAATATCTTTGATAGGATAGATGTGAGAAATAGTTGTAGATTTAGGAGATCCCACAATGTTGCTTTTCTAGACTAGAATTTCATACATACCCACAAATGAATATCCTGAAGGTGTTCCAAGGCATCTCTTCCATGCCATTCCATACAATGATAGGGTTTCATAAAATAGGATAGTCATTAGGGTACACACTACATACCAGTAGTTTTGTTTGCGTGCTTATTCTTCTTTGAGCGCAATGTTGCTACAAAGATGGCACATCAAAGGTTGTATAATTTGAAGAACCCAATTTCCTATCATTATGATTTTATGGTTTTAGGATTCATGGTACTCTCACTACAACTATTATTGATAACCATTGATGATCTATTGAGTAAAAGCATGCATTTAACCCAATATGACAAATTTTCTTGTTGAATGTTATAGGAGTCAGGTTCTTACTTTTGAACTCTTTGGGTTTCCTCCATCATATAGAGTGTTACCACAATCTCTCATGCATACCAAAATTTTCGCAACACTAAACCATTTGGTATGTACATATATACTTCAATTTCTGTTAGATTTGTATAAGTCTTATGTGCTCCATGATAGTAGAGTACTAATATCTTTATTGTTATGTAGATATTGTGTGAAAAAAATGTTGGAAACTACAAACTCAAGCATTATAGAGAATGATACAGTGAAAGATATATATGATAAGATGCAAGAATTTTTTGTAAACATAGATCTTCCTATCTCACCAAACACCATGTTGAACTTAGACACTGTAAAAATCCTCTTCAAAACTCATCATTTTTAATGGAAGCAGATAAACTTAATTATCCATTTTCTAGTGATACATTCCCTTCTTATTGTAGGAATTAAATGATATCAGATAACTATTGAATTTAAAGACCTACAAATTTCCCTAGTAAATAATAATACTAACGGAGAAGACTCTACCCAAAAATTTTGAGATATAAATGGATACATCTTTGACCCAAAGAAGCACATCAGTCTCTTCTTGTCCATGTTAAGGAATAATGACTCACAAACCTCCTGCAACTGTTGTTAATTGGTAGTTATGTGGCATTAATGCTGATCCTAAGAAAAATACCACTTTCACTTCTATGGGGTATTTTGCATATTTGGTGATAGAAAGTTTGCCTGGCAATCAATTTTGGGAAAGGATACTTCTCATCTTCATTTCTCCCAGTAGAAGATACAGGGAATTTGCCTGAAAACCACTATAACGCTAGTGTGCTAAAGTAATTTTATTTTATTTTGATGATTTGTACTACTAATGAGTTGGATGAGTTTTCTTCAGATACATTTCATAAATCAAAGGATGAAGATGGTGGAATGATGAAGCATGAAAGTAATATTTTTAGAATAATTAAAAGTAAATAATATATAAAAGAAGAAAAAGTATCAAACTTTTGATGCAAATATACATGGAGATAGAAAATGTGTGGTTAAGAGAATATGATTCAAATATAAAAGGAAATATATTTTTCATTTGTGGAATATACTATGGTTGAGAAGAGCAAATATCTAGTGGATAGTAAGCTAATATTTTTAAATCCAATTTTTAAAAAAGAATAATAATATTGTCTTCTAATTATGTAAGAGATGAAGATGATTTAGTGGATGCTAATTTGAGCACAGTATTGGATAAAAGAGTGAAAGATAGATGAACTTTATAAAGTCATTTCAGAGATTGAAATGATGGTAGAAGAATTTATTGAAGTATAAAAGGTAGGTTTATTTGAGATTATGAAGGGCACAAGAAAAGACAATTACATAAAGAGAAGTATAAAATTAATGGAAATGAGAATGTGTAATGTTTTTGATGCCCATAGTTATAGTGTAACTTTTGGATTTCAAGATAAATAGAAATAGGGTAAATAAAAATTGGAAGAAATGCATTTAATTATAGAAGTGTTAGAATGTAGTGTGGAGAAAAGAAAAGTAATAAGAAGAAGAGTTAGAGTAGAAAAATATCAAGAAAAAGATATGTATATGGTGGATGGATTTCACATATGCAACAAGTATAGAAAGGATGAGTAGATAAACTATGTTATATGCATCAAGAGTAATTATTTTATATCAATGACCATAGATATTACACGAAAAAGTAATATTGAGTTTGAACATCAAATTTACATGGTTGTGTGTAGTAATAAAGAGAATTTATGGGGTATCCAGTGTGAAAACTAGCTTTTGATTATATATGGAATATATTGGGTATTTAAAAATAAATTTATTCCATTCAAAAGGAAGGAAAATAAGAGTGCAAACCAGAGGCATCAAGATGTTTCAATCGACAATGTGACAACTAAATAATATCACATGAATACTTTCACAATGATAATAGTGGAATTTATGATAAATTGTTTGAATTCAAAATATGAAATAAGAAATAAGTATAAATATGTAAACTAATGAAAATAAAGGAAAATTATAGTTAGTTGAAGATAGTTGGTATGATAATCCAATAGTAGATTCGATAAATGGTGAACAAAGACAACTTTTTTTGGTGGAGGTAGTTATATTGTACCAGGTGTAAACCTAAAGAAGATAAAATCAACATATTTAAGATAGTTGAGTGGATGTCTATGTATAGAGTTGGAACAAGTCCCACAAAAATAAGGAATGGATAAAAAAAATCTAATTGGAAGAGATGGATTGAATTTACCCAAGTATTAATAAATAAAATAAAAATGTTGAGTATATATGAGTAGAGAAGAAAAGTTTATGGTCTTTTTATTAGTTATAAAATAAAGGAATAATTGAATGAAAATATATTGATGTACCTCACATGGTGGAAATGTTCATTGTGGCTTATGTTTCAAGTCAAAATGATGGTACTAACATTTATCTTAAGTTTTTAAGCATTATGCTTAAAATTTTATAACCTAGGTGTAAGAGCATTTAGGGCATCATGTAATCTTGCATCAACCAAAACCATCATTAGGATGGATAAAAATAAATAGTATTATAGTTATTTTATGTGACAATACTTGTAGTAAAATTGAGTTGTTTCTATTTGTCTAAGATAATCCTTGATTCGTCAAATCTTGTAGCATTGGAACCATGATCAAGACTTTTGCATGACCACATGTGGTCTACAAAGATTTTGTTAACTTGAATCTTTTAACGAAGCATGGAAATGACCCAAGGAACACATGCATAAATACAAATATTTGTATATTGTTACATATTTGTGAGATATTGGTAAATCCATGTAGTGAAATTACAAGTAATCTAGTAATGTACGATTTTGCAAAGGCATTATTTTTATCTATGTAAATACATTTGTCAAAAAATATATCTTCCTACTATTATGGACTCCCCACAAAATTGAAATTTGTTACATATTTGTGAGATATTGGTAAATCCATGTAGTGAAATTACAAGTAATCTGGTAATGTACGATTTTGCAAAGGCATTATTTTATCTTTGTAAATACATTTGTCAAAAAATATATCTTCCTACTATTATGGACTCCCCACAAAATTGAAATTTTCTATATGCATTGTGGTCACTTATGGTTATATAGATAGCATATAAGCATCATTTGGAGCTCGTATATCAAAATTATTTATGGCACAAGATAATATATTATCTACACAAAATATTTTTATTTGTAACATGTGCATCGCTGACTTCCAATGAGGCATGATCAATTTATGTAATAGAGGAATTTATGATGGGTCTTGGTGACATCTCATAAATCTTGTGATATGTTATAGAAGTGACCATTGTTGACTATTAGATATTTGATCCTAGAAGACACAAATATGATAAGAATTAATTTAATAATATGTGACCCATTTGGTGATGTATTAAGCTATACCATGTTATTGTATCCGGTGAACATGGGAACATTTAATATTTGTAATACACTAAGGTATGTTAAAGTTTTATTTGGGTAAAAACACTTAATGTAAGTAGTGTGTCTTTAATATATATAAACATAACCTTAAATTGTGTTACATGACTCCTCTTGGAAAATATTTGTATTAAAAATTATTTTATATAAATTAATTATAAATAGTACGAGTTAATAATATATATATATATATATATATATATATATATATATATATATATATATATATATATATATATATATATATATATATATATATATATATATATATATATATATATATATATATATATATATATATATATATATATATATATATATATATTTAATCCATCTCGTTTTGAGACTGTAGTGATTCTAAAACTTTATAATCAAGATATAATTTTTCATTTGAATTAAAAATAACTTTGTTGTTTTAAGGACAATTTTAGATAATATGGTCTTATCAATAGTCTAAATTTTTAAAAACTATCATAAATAAATTGGAATGTATCAAGACTAAGTAGGACATCTTACAAATAAATCACATCTATCTAATGTATTTGTAATAAGTCCAAATTATTTAAAATGATAAAAAAATAATTAGTAGTTGAAAATATCATAAATAAATTAGACTTCATCAAGAATAAATTGAAATTCTTAAGAATTAATTATACTTATTAAAAAGAAAATCATATTTATCTAATATATTTGTAATAAGTCCAAATTATTTAAAATAATTGAAAATAATTAATAATCATATTTTTTAAAACTATCAAAAATAAATTGGATTTTATCAAGTATTGATTGGATTTTTAAGAATTAGTTGGACTTATTAAAAATAAATCACATCTATCTAATGTATTTTTAATAAGTCCAACTTATTTAAAATAGTTAGAAACAATTAGTAATCAATTTTTAAAAAACTATCTAATATAAATTAAACTGTATCAAAATTTAATTGGACATATTAAAAATAAATCACATTTATTTAATTTATTTAAACCACATCTATCTAAATTATGTATTTTGTAATAAGTCCAAATTATTTAAAACTATAAAATAATTAAATTTCTAATATACCCCTCTTTCACCTTAGCTAAAATAAATTGAGTAATTTATCAATAATTAAAAGGAATTATAAAAAATTAATTGGACTTATTACAAACAAATCACATCTATCTAAATGTGCAAAATAGTTAGAAGTCTTGTGGTATTTCTAATATATTAAATATAATTTATACATACATTCAAACTGGTTCATAAACCATGCATTTATAGATAATAAGACTAGGTAGTTTATTTCTTAAGAAAAAATAATTGATACATCAATCCGGTGCTCAGGTGATATGTGATTTAAATCGCTTAGGATGATTGGGATGCCACATATCAGTAGTTGATTGGATTGTGAACTATTTTTTAATCTTTAGGTGATGTCCCTATGATCGTCAAAATTTATCTCATATTTGTACACATACCATGTGTCGATCACTACGAAACTAGTTCTCCCATGTTGACTTTGGTGTTCATGAGAGAGTCCCCAAGATTGTATTAAGTGGCCCAATCATGGGTGTTTAAATTGTAGGAAACCTCCTCAATTTTTATATTATTAATATAATCTCCTACATAGTTGATTTACTAAGATTGTGATGTGTGTCATAATTTCATGTGTTCACATTGTTAGGGATTTTTATTTGGACTCATCATCCTTACATATAGCCAAATCATCAAGATTGTATAATGTGTCACAATCTTCTATGCTTGGCCAAAGTGTAATTTTAAAAACTAAAAAATCCAAAGACTATTTATTCATACATAAATGTCGAAGAACAAATCTTAATGTGCAAATGCCAAATTGGGACATTCCAAGGCATAAACCACAATGACCTTTTTGTAAACATGGGAATGTCAAAGTGTATTTTGTAATGCACAAAAGCTAAGGTGTAAATTATAATGTTTAAATTATGAATATCATTTTATGAAGACAATTATGAAGGATGCAAAATGCGAAGTTTAATTTGAAAATTTGAAAATTGGAAGAGGTTTTCTTGATTTATCAAATGCAATCTTTCTATTTAGAATACACAAAATCCAAAGATCATTTTAAAATATAAAAATGGGAAGTAGACATTCTAATAGTCAAACACCATTAAATAAATGTACAACTATCAAAATACTGAATTGTCGTAGTAGAAAATATAAAATGCAAATGCCAAAGTGTCTTTTTCAAGACCCAAAATGCGAAGTGTCACTAGAAATAAATATAAATAAATAAAATAATAAAAATTATACATTCCTGAAAAATGGACTAAATTTTGAAAAATGAAATCATAGTTCTTATTCCAAAATTAAGGAAACACCATTTCAAATTCACCAATGTGATGAAAGAAAAAAATAGTTAGCAATCCTTTATCACTATTTTTGAAAGTGCCTAGTGGGATGATGCATTCAAATAATCAATTACAATGCCTTTAAAAAAATTAGGGAGAACAAGTGTATGACCTCTCCACTTTTTATTTACATTTCATGCATATATGATAATATCTATGAGTGTCAATGGTAAAGATGTGTCAGTTGGGTTTGGCTTCCATTTATTTTCCAAACAGCTTGACTAAATTTTTGCTTCTTCTACATCTTTTTTTCTTGCATGAATTGGGATAAACCAAAATATTTTTACCCTTCATTCTATATCACCATTTGTTTGGAGTGTTTAATATTGGTTGCAACTCTAGAAACCCATATTATGTAGTTCACACCTGTAGAATAATTAGGGTTGACAAATAACATATTACCTTTTTGCACATCTTGAGCTAGATGAAATGATTTTTTTTATTTTTCTTTTTGGACCAACATATGTATTTGTGGATGCCACTCCAAAATCAAGTTTCCTATCATGAACCATTATGTACAGATCTCTATGTAGAGGTATTTCATAGAGAGTTCTAGGCAAAAAATCTCCTTTACATTCAATTTTAGAAAGGAACATGTCTTCTTTCATTATGTCATGGATGTTTTGGAAGTATATGCCAGATCCTTCCACTTACTATTTTAGTCAAACCAAATTCATTGAATTATTGTACACACTTAATGAAGTTATATTTAATTTCTTTTTCATTCTTTTTTATACTTCTATTTGACACTTTTGCAACAATGGAATCTTGCAAGTTTTCTCTATTTTTCAAGTCTTTGAATTTTTTTGGTCAGATTACCTTCTGAAACATTTGGCTCACCGTTTTAGTTTATTCTCCATAATGAAATCAAAAGGGTGGGGGGGGGGGAATTTTTTTTTATCTCTTATAGAGTTTTTTCAACACATTATGGACTGACCTTGCTCCATGTGTATAAGAAGGTATTGACTTTTTCTCATGCCTATTATTTCATTTCTTCCCTTTAGCTAGTAATTATTAGCATAGTCTTTGAAATCTACTACTTCTTCAATAAAATATGGAGTGAATTTTTCTATGTTTTCATGTCTTATAACTATCCATCATCTCTACCACACTCCATACATCTTTCCTCTTTATACATTGAGATAGGTTTCCAAATGTGTCCTCGATGTCCTCATGGGTATGTCCTATAAGAATAAATCCAACCTCGACATCAAGGAAAACACTTTTGTAGATAAAGAGAGATAAATATTGCAGCACAAACCTATACAAAAAAACATGATTTTTTGAATTTCTAAATGTATATTAGTTCCATATAATGTTCAACATTCAAACAAAATATAATTATCGATGGAAGGAAGTGTTTATTCTTATTGTCCCCATGACAGTTGTCTAGTTGAAGGTATAGCCTAGAAAAAAGTTTCATGAAGGCATAAATTGATTGTGCTTTTTCTATGTATTTATTACAGTCAATATAGTATTTAATAGAAAAAAGTGCATCATACAATGGATATTTTGAAGATACATGTTTATATAGTAAAGATCCATAAGTATCTGGAACTGTTGTTTCCATATCCTTGAATAACTTATTCAATGAGGTGATATTAAAGTTAGATCCTCTAAGATCTTATGGTAAAAAAATACCCATATCCACCTGCACAATGACCATGTGTTAAAATCCTTACAAGAGATAACTCTATTATTCCATTGGTAAATGCTTTAATTTTTGTCACTATCCTTAGAACAAATATTTTTTGACATTCCACCTTGCCATGATTGACACTAGGGCATTCTTTCGGGTATTACTAAGACATTCATTTATGTGTGTACTATATTTATCTTTTAGAAAGTATCTAATTTGAGTGCATCATAAATTATTGATCGATACGATCTTCCTGATCTCTAGAGAGGGACCTAGAGCATATTTTTTGAGTCAACAAGATGCATGTTTTTCACCTAATGAATTCATCATACTTGGCAATGGTCACATCATGAAAATTAATATTACACATGTTTTTGAATTTTGGTTGGGATATTGGCTCATATTTCATATCTGTTAGTTGTGTATTGATGTGGCACATCATAAATTTTTGAGTGAAAGATGTTGAACATTTTCTCATGAGCTATCTATATTTACCTAGCATGTTAGTCAGGGATAAACATATGTGAAATCATCCACCAATTAGTTAAACAAATCTTTAGTTGCCATTGTATTCTTTTGTGGCTTTTGTCAAAACCTCCCTAAATGGAATGCATTTCATTCCCCATTTTTTTTGAAAATATTGATTGTCAAAAAAGATACTTCTTTACAATCCATATTTTTTTAGCCAATCTTCGAAACAAATCTATGTGCCCTAAAAATCAATGGTAGTTTTATTTTTATGTTTCTTAAACAATTGACAGAAAGAGAATCCAAGACATGTTGCCTCCTATCTATTGTGGTGGAATCAAGAAATTTTATCCTTGTATATTTTAGAATCTCAAATGATAATCTTGATTGAAGTTTTTTTGGGTACAACATTTATCTGCATACACTGTTATAATCTCACTATTTATGCTTTCATCAAAATCCACTTAAATGAGTGAATTGTTTGGTTGAATAAGAGATTTATTTAAATTAATGCATACAAATTTAATAGGTATTTCTTCATTATGTCATGCGAAAGTGAGATTTATGGAATCCATCGACTCATCATTTGGAACTAGAGCTTTGTGTATTCTTCCTTCACCAATGACCTTACCATTATTTATGAGAGTAACATAGTATCCAAATTATAAATCCATTGACGTATGACTTTTTAGCTAGGACATTTGCAAAAGACATGAGAAAATTTGTTAATCAGGTTGTCTATAAAGTTAGTCCAATTTATACCTATATGTAGGAGATAAAGCTCTATTTATACCATAACATAAGCATGGAGATATGTTAGAACCTAAAAATGTTAAAAATATAATGTATAACTATTTTTTTTAATGACATGGTTTATGTTAATCCAAAAAAAAAAAGATTTTAATATCATATAGTACATATTTCAATCCTCATTTCATCCTACTTTGAAGGTATCTCCTAGGAGATACCTTTCAAACATGCATAAGAAATGAATAGTTGTGTAGACAAAAATATTAAATATGAGGAAGAACACTCATGGACATATATTCATTACATTTAAAGAGTTTGATAAGAGAAAATTAAGCATCAAAAGCTATAAAACCAAGGGGATAAACAATGCCAAAACATTATAAAATTTGACAAATAAGAGTATGTTGAGAAATGTTATCATTAATGTCATTGATGTCACAAGGAATCCTTGTGACAAGAGAGAATTTTAAGGAAACCTAAAGATTCCTCTGTTAGTTGATGTCGAGGGTTAGGTCAAAGAGAGAATTTGAAGGCAACCTAATGATTTTTTTATTGGTTTATGTCAAGGTTGTTGTATTGGTGTGATATTTTTATTTGATGAGTGTTTTTATTTGATATAATTGAGATAATAATGTTTTATTACTAGTTCATGAGTACAAGGTATCTTAACAAGCCTTGTCATGACACTAGTCATAACATAAAGAGACCTTGAGAGAAGGTATGATTATGATGGCTTGGTGAGATGACTGAACACATGAATGAGTGGTTTTATGAGGTTTATTGATAATTTATGTGAAGCATTGGAGTAATAATATGAGTCTTAGGGTAAATCTACAGGGGTAAGACCTTCAGACAAGCTCTGCACCTAGACCTTGCATGGCCTAATGAGGCATTTTGATCTATTGTCCAGGCTTATCAAGGATGTACGATAATTTTTTTGAATATATGAGTTTTTTTAGTATGTGTGTGTGTGTGGTAGAGACTACATGGAAAGAGGTATGAAGGTCAGTTTTATGGCCTAATGTAGTTTGTAGGTTAAGGTCTAAGTAAGCAAAGAGAGAGATTGTGGCCTAATGCGAGGTCATGATTAGATTTTAGAGTATTTTATCTTATATAAGTATTTAAGAAGTTATTTATGTTTTTTTAAGTGTATTAATTCATTTTGTGGTCATATTTTGAAGGATAAGGCATGAAAATGTGTTCTAAGGTCTCTCGATTGCATAAAATGAAGGGTTCTCAACTTGAGAAGGATTTTCTTATTCTTATCAGCTTATCAAATATTTGCATGGTAATATAAGGTGTTCATGATATATATGGAATCGTTATAGATATAAATTCCATGCATTAGTTTTTGTATTTAGGGGATATGCTTTATGAATAATCGTTAAAAGTGGAAGTGTGCTTATACCCTCCTAAAACCCTAATAGTGACCCAATGTTGAAAATATGATTTAAAATTGATCAAGATGGTTTGTAATGATCAATTAAGTGTTTAGATCTTGTATTTAACTCTCTAAGGTACCTCTAAGTGTTGTTTATTAGAGAGAGGAGAGAGAAAATATGAAGATATAGGCTTATTTATGTAGAAGTTATTGTAGCTATAAAATGTTGTATTGGAAAAAGTTATCAAATTGCTAAAGGTTTAAGCTTGAGACTCCTAATTTATGTCCTTGGTGGTTTCTATATTGGTCAAATAGGTGGTCAAAAGGACTTGATTATCTTGGTCCTAAGGATGATCAAGTCCTTCTAACCTCTTATGAAATGAAAACTTCCACATTTGAACTAATGTCTTCAACACTTGATGATGGACCTATGATAACACATCCTTCACCTTGCCTTTGTACACACATAAAACATCCAAAATAAGCTTCTATATTAACCTACTCTTCTTTTCTCATGCTCATGCTTCAAACTTGCAAGATAACTATTCATACATTAGAATTATGACTTCCAAGTCATACACACAGTCTTCAATATACTCTACACATCAAACCATCCACTAGGAATACTTACTCTCTTCATTTTCTCCTCAACTCCTCTCTTAACTCAACATTCAAAATCCACATCAAAGTATAGAAACCATCACATTTGGTTTCACTATTTATAGAGCATTCATGAATATTAATATTTTGGTTAGCAATTAGGCATGCCTTAACCCTTAAGGCATCTATCATAAAAAGACACATCTCAATGCAATATTCATAGGTCAACCATATCATTTATGGGTCACCCTTAAGTAGCTACACCTTTCAATTAGGCCCTTATAGCCCTTATAGGTCTCATAGAGACCTATTCACCCATTCAACACTTCATTAAGCAAAATTAGAACACAAGACCACTTTAAAATACATAGTTCCACTCATTATGACCCATAAGACATATTTAAATGATCAAAATCATATTTTATCACCTCTTCATATTTTCAATCAATGCAAACATAGACCTTGTGCATAGGAACATCATGAATGAACACACCGTCAACTTCTTAAGCATTATTCATACTCAAGATAGATTAATCACTCCTAAAAAACCTCATAGCTCATCCAAAAGTATTATAAAACATTATCCAATAGTTAAGACAACATGAAACACCCAAACAACTTCAAAATGAACTCAAACAACCTTCTTAGGTCACTTACAGAACATAGTTAAACACACAGTCAACTTTAGAGCTGAATATCTTTGACTATACAAACAATCAGATAATATAACTAAGTTCATTGGATACACCTTTGACTCTTCTATAAGTTTCCTTTTTAATCCATTAATAAATTCATCCTCGATCAAAATTTATGGATAAAATATTGAGCATTGGTTTTTCCATTGCAAACTCAAATATTCAAATGTCAACAATCACAGTTAAACATTGACCAATTTATCCTCATCTCATGTCCTCACTTCTTACATTAAACATGCACCATCCATATTTTTAGAAGTTACTTAGACTTTACCTTTCATTGCTCATCATTGGATCTTTGACTTGACTTTTTGACTTAATGCACTTCATCAATCTCCTATATGTAGCTTGGTCGTTATTTATGCTAAACATTGGACACTTTGAAATCATCTCTCATAATATGTAACATTGATCTATTTATGTATAAACATCCACTCATTTTTATATCTTAGAATTAGCTCAATATTTATCTCTACTCATGGTTAAACATCAAACACTTAGCTTCATCTTGCTACCTCTTGACATCTTGAAATAAATGTGCTTTCTTGATCTCTTCAAAGAAGCTCAAACTTTAACTTCGTTAACCAACTATTAATTTGACCTCTTTGACTAAATTCATGTTACTGAGATGGACTGTATGATCACTTGTGATCCATTGGATATCCATTTGTTCATGAACTTTAACTTCATGTAAATTCAACTAAGTATGGGGACCATTACAATCTACCTGGAAGGCCATGTTTGTACTGATATATATTTTATTTCACTTAATCTCTCAACCTAAAATTTGGACCATATGTTCTTATTTCAAAGATAAATCCAAAAATGTATTAATTAGCTCCTAAAACCTTCACACATGTGAGATATTCCTTTACCAAACTACTCACTCAGCTCTACTTTAAACTTATATTTTTAACATAGTTAAGCTCATATTGATTTCTCATCATTGATCTTTGAAGAGACGAAACAAAGACCATTAGATATAATTTTGGAAAATGATCAAGTGTTGAAACTTAGTGAAGTTATGTTTGAGGAGCCAACTTTTCACCTTAATAATTTTTGTCATGCTAAGTCACAAGATCTGAAACATGAACCATATGATCTCCTCACATAGTAGAATCCACTTATTTTTCTCTATCAGTGTTTCCATTGTACCTCCTTAGTGAAATTTATAGTCTTTTTTTCAATGATTCACTTGATTTTAATAAAATTATTGATTATCTTAACTTATTAACTATTTAAGTTTCAAAATGAATGCTTTGTATGTTCTTTTTGTTGGCTAAGAAATTAACCCTTCCATTTACTTGTTCATGAATCTTTATCATGCACTACCACTCATTTATTATATACAATGAGGAAGAGAGGAAATAATTTGAAAATATTTTTGGGCCCTTGGGGATTTATCAATATTTAAATTACATTATTATTATTATTATTATTATTATTATTATTATTATTATTATTATTATTATTATTATTATTATTATTATTATTATTATTATTATTATTATTATTATTATTATTCCAAATTAGGTGTTGTTGTTAGTTATTTGGATTGTCATCATGTCTCCCCATTATTATCTTTCTCAAATTTATATCTTCTCATCTATTTGTAAGTCTCTCTATATTTGTTTTGGGGCTATATCTTACACTCTTAGGTCCATTATTTCTTCCTTTTAATTAAGAATTTCCCATCTTTTTGTTCCATATCTTTCAATTTTTATTTTTTATAACATCATTTAACACATCAATAAGCTCTTTATTTAGAGTAAATTGTCTATAAATACATAACCATTATGATGAACTTGAATCTAAATAGACAGTTATAATACATCTATCACTATGGGAATATCTTCAACATTAATGATAATGTAAGATAGATTGCACAATAACTAAATCATATATTCATGTTAATCAATCATTAGAAAGAGGAAAGACACACAATGCACATCATTGGGCTTATGTATGTCACTCAAATTGTTTTTAATTATGTGATTTTTTATTTTATAAATTTATTACTACTTGGGGGTATGATAAGAACATGGTGCTTAAAACCCCAACTAACCCACAACACATACCCTAAACCACTCATTTTTCATTAAGTTTCATAAGTTTTATCAAACTAGTGAAAAGAAAAGAACGTGTTTTGTAGATCATTAACATGTCACAATGTAAAAATTTATACAAGGATATTAGAGATCTAGACTAGAAAATCACAACCATAAAATTATTTTTTTCATTTATGTCACTTACTAGAACTCTTACTTCTCAAAATTTCACATGGATTTTTATTGGCACTCCATTACCTCATGATTATTCTCAATAAAAAAGTGGAAAATATACAAGATAGATGTAATATTTATAATGAGTAAGGTTATCATAGTACAATGAAATGTGAGTTCCCTATAGTATTAGTAAAAAAAATAGTAGAAAAAAATACAAACTAAATGCAACATTCATAATTAGTATGATTATTACTCCATGTTTATGCAGTGTGAATCCTTTATAGTAATAGTTAGAAAAAGAGTGGAAAAGATAGAAGACAAAGGAAGCATTAATAATTAGTAATAATTTCACAATACAATGTAACACAAATTGATAGATATTTCATAGGCACTAACATCCTCATCATTGCCCTCTCATTTTTCTAAACTCTCCCATTCTATTACTTCCCTTGTTATATTATTTTAATTCAATGCATATTTTTTGTTAAACACTTATTAATATTTTATAAGTTATCAAGGGGATTTGTTGACACTATATTATCTCAAGATTATGATCCTTCCAAGAGCTTTGTATTTAACTCATTTCTATTTCTACCAATTAACAAGAATGGAGGATCATGTGTACATCCAGATCATATAAAATGAAGAGAAAAGTCTAATCTTCCTATGACATTGACCTCTTCCTTCAATATGATTCCACTTAATTAGCTCTATTGGTGTTTCAATTTCACTTCTTTCTTGTAATTACTAGTCTATTTATTTTCATGATTCACTTGCTTGTAATGGTATTCTTGATTAGATTTTCTCATTAATTACTATGTTTTAAAATGAACGCTCTGTATTTTCATGACACTTTATTATACCCTACCACTCATTTAATATGCTATAAGGGAGAGTGAAAACATATATTCATGTTAAATCAATCATTTGAAGGAGGAAGTACATGAAATTTACATTGTTATGTTTTTATATGTCATTTAATTTGTTTCTAATTATGTAATTTGATATTTTATAGATTGTTTATTGTTTGGGGTCATAATAAGAACATGATACTTAAAACTCTAACTAACCCACAACATATATTTCATAGATCATTAGCATGTCACAATGCAAAAAATTGAACAAGGTTATTAGAGATCCATCATTTTATTTTATTTTTAAATTTTTTTCACTTCTCATAAATGTTACTTCCTATATGGGGTATGTCATAATAGGAAATCATGCTCCTAGGATTTTTCTTCATTCATTATAAATTTTCTAGGTAAGGTCTATCACTTGTGGGTGCATATTGACATTGTTATATTATGATGACTATCCTAGGATACACGTATAAATATTACATAAAAATTTATAAATTTTTTGAAATTATCAATTAAGTTTTTAATACTATTTTAAACATTTTGGCAACTTACATTTGAAAAGTTGGTATTTGTGTTAAAATTTACTTTTGTAATCCATTTATCAATATTACAACATTCAGTAAATAAAATCTATTGAAACTATGTTCTTCAATCAATTTAAAACTTATAATTACTTAGGCTTGTTAGAATTTTTATCGATCATATGGGGTCTAAAACCTTTAAAATCAGGATACCCAGCCTGTCAATTTCTACGCATGGTTACGTATAAGGTAAAATTCCTTTCTAAATGGCTCAATCCCCATTTGAAAATTTGAATAACTAGATGCTAGATAAACATTAACAAAGTTGAATGTGGTTGGTTAATATTTGAAATGAAAATCTAGATAATAGAAGAGTCTAGTGTTTGATATGGCCTATTCCTAACATTACAGTATCACCTGATTACTAAATTATCGGTGAGCATGAGATTGAGCATCAAGCATGGAAAGGTAGAGACACTAAAGTTATAGTGGGCATAAATGCGATGGCATATGATGTTTTCAAATTTCCTCTTTTAGATCAACTATTTTCAGCAAATTTCATACTAGCCTGGTGTAGACCCTCAAGTTTTTCCTCTTTAGACCATTCAAAACTATAATACTCTTCTTCTATAGTAGTGGTAGCTTTGGAGGCCGACATGAACATGCCCCCCACTATGGGAAATGCATGATGAAGATTGGCAATGTACACACAATTATCATCACTTCTATGAGAATGATTCCCATTTCATAGGAGTAAGCAAAGCTTGTGAAGAAGATAAGTTGAGTTCATCCTGACCTAAAGTTCCCACCTGCCCATGCCATGCCTGAAATCACACCAAGGGACCTGTGAAAAATGAAAAAAAATGATGCTGAATGTTACCCCATAGGCTGCCTATGCATAGATAGAGAAGGTGACCATGGCAATGATAGAGAAAGGGATCCTACTTTCCCTAGACAAATGTAGAACACCAAACAATGACCTTATAATATGTTTCAATTTTGGTGGGATTCATTTGAGTGGTATTAGTTTGAGTGGGATATTTGAAATTCAAATTTGTTTGAACAAGCATACCACCACAGATGATGCCACATTGACATGTCATGTTTTATAAAGTATGCCATATCAACCGGCCATGAATGGGGAAGAGCCATCAAAATAGTTAACTAAAATGTTGAAAATCTAGTGATGCCATAGTTTATGATCACAGTCATGCTGGTGGTTACAGTTTGGAAGGGTTGCAGTCAATGGTGAGCAACTTTAAGGACCGATGAAGACTAGCTCGTCAATGACTAGTGATGACTAGCACACATTGAGAGTTGGTGTGTGTTGCTTAAGCTCTATCATTTTAACCAAATAAAGATCAAATAAAATTATTGGGTTGGAAATTTAAAAACTAGTGCTTCATACAGGAAATAGTATAGATAATTATCATACCATACATCCAAATCAATTACAATGGGTGCCTCATGTTTAAAAAATTCTAATGTCTTATGTTTAATATCATTTGGGATTACTCTTTAGAACATATTACAACCTCAAACTCAATAAGGGGTCAAAAAATGGAATAAAACTATTATCTCTTTTTGTATTTTTAAATTAGAGTCAACAAGCATAAATCATCATGCACCAACACATCAACTCCTAATGAACAATTGACCTAACGCTTGCAAGATGTTACTATAATACAACAAATGACATATTAATTTATATTAAAAGAGAAAAAAAACAACTAATTTTATAATGAGAAGATTCATTTCATAACTATTAAAGTAAATGCATAGCGCTATAATAGGCATGGTTTAATTTCTTCTTCTATTCCTATTCATCTCAAAACAATATATATATGTACGAGCTTACTACAAGGGGTGGTTAGAAAACATACATACTCAAATTCATCTAATACATAGCTAAGCCCTAAAGTATGTGACACACTATACAAGGAACATGCCCCAAGTATCAACATGGTTACAATGTCTTTTATATATATATATATATATATATATATATATATATATATATATATATATATATATATATATATATATACATATACATATATATATATATACATATATACATATATACATATATACATACATATATACATATACACACATATACACACACATATACACATATACACATATACACACACACACACACACACACACACACACACACATATATATATATATATATATATATATATATATATATTCATAATACATGATGTCTTCACCTATATAACAATATACAAAATGTGGTGTCAAAACCAAGTGACAATATAATTTTATTTATTTTTTCATTTAAATTATTTACCAAAATTAATTTTAATTTTTTTTTTAATAAATTCTTCAAATCCATTAATAGACTTAAATGTTTCAATAAACTGATAAATGAAAACATTTATTTAAAAAAAATTAATGTATTCATTAAACTATATTATATCAACCTTACAATTTTACATTTACTCCATCATAATCATTAAATAAACAATTTATATATAAAATAAACTTACAATATCATTATCTTACTTTAATTCCATCTAATTCTCAATAGAGATATATATGTAATTACCAACATCAAAATTTTGAAAATTGGACAATCATATGAAGTATATGATGCCAAAAAGGTAGTGATTTATTTTGTTCCTCTCTTTGATAGTCTCGTCACTATATGTGCTCGTGCATGTCTTATAGGGATGCATTTTCATATCTTTATCATATATGGGAATAAAAACTTGCTTATAAGCAATTAACATTTTTTATTTCAATAAAATGATAGATTTAAATCTCAGTGAAAAAAGCAAACTTAATTATATGGTGTTGACCTTATTTTCTCATAATATCTAGTATCTTTTAAGTCATTATTTTTTTTCATAATCTTTGATTTTTTCCTATTTTATAAATTGTGAAAAATTTAAAATAGTTTGAATGGTTTAGGTAAAGGGTCATTTAATCCACTTCCTTAATCTATTATTAGTTGTGTTAGCTTTCAAATATTCTTGTCAATTCCATTTAAATGTATTGAAATTTATTTATATATTTAAAATATGTAATAAAAGTTGTGACATCTATAATTAATTGTGTTTTTATAAATTATTTTAATATATAAAACATATAATTAAATTTAAAAAATCTTAAAATTATATATATAGAAAGAAAAATACATATAATTAAAAAATATAAATACATTCAATTAAATTAGAATTTTAAATATTATCACTATTTCATCTCGAGTATATTGTTCTACATTTAAACATTTGCTCAACCAAAAAAATCTACAAATGTCCAAATGTCCACATTTAGTCACCACCTCATAATAAACACTTGTCCACATGACTAGAATCATCGATTCTACATTTAAGCATTTGCTCAACATAAAACAATGCGATTCTTCAAAGTAAAATAGCTTCCATAGGCTTAGGCTTTCCATAAATAAATTTAGAGACTTCATTGGAAGGAATTAAATAAAGCAAATATAGGATTCAAAAACGGATTCAAAAACACATGAAAGAGACATAAGGTTAAAAGTGATGATTGAGTTTAACTACATTCAACTCCTGTTGCTAAAAACACCAGAATTTTTTAGGGGACCACGACACATACTCTCGATAAAAATAAATCTTCTCTACTTGTTTTTAACAGAACAGAAAGTTTGCACAGCCGTCATACCCAAAATAAGTATGGCCGCCACATGAGAGACAACATACCATGGCTTTGAGCAATGTTCATCCTTAAACTGGCTGATCCACACCTTCCATTGACTGTTATAATGTTGACTTGCCTCTTTCATCACCACCTCAAATTGTTCAATTTCTGTATGAGTTATTCCGTTACAGACACGATTGAAAATATCAGCTACCTCTCCGTCACTCCCCAAATAGTTTTTAATGATTCCCTCTTTGCTGAGCACAGAAACATCTTTCTCTGAGTCAATTAAGATATCTATTAAAATTATATAACTGGAAATTGCCGCCTTTTCCGGAGACCACGAGCACCTTTGACACTTTTCATAAGCCATCAAGTTCGGCAAGAGTGTATCTGTGTCTCCATCAACAGATATATGAGGGAGGGAAAGCGTACTGCCTCCAAACTTCTCTTTTGAAATCCGATTCCGCCTGATCTAAATTTTATACCAGCCTTATGTAATAGGTCGGCCGTAGGGGTAGAGCCGCTAACAGAATTTGGTGAAATTCTAGCAGATTCACCAGCAGTAGCAGATTGGGAACTTGAATCTGTTAACAAATCTTTAATCTCCATTCTATGCAAATCCAATAGATGGCACGCACCTTTATTAATATGGTCCTCCAGTTTTGATACAACTTCATTACCAGATAATTGTGAAGAGAAGGGCAAACCTTGAAACAACTTGAACTGTCTCAGCATTTCAGCCAACTTGTGCACAGCACGTTCGCGGCTTCCATTAAACTCCAGTTGAAGTAAAGTTATTAGAATAACAAGGGGAATTTGGTTTTCCAACTTCAAAATATCCTTTAGAATCGAACGTGACGTATTGTTTCCAGAACCAGCTTTGTGAAAAACAAGGCTAAAAAGATCTGTATCTCTCTCAAATCTAATGTATTCTAGAATAAAACATGCATCCTTTCCTAACATCCTGCATAGTGTGTCCTCATTCCATTCAATTTCTTCTTCATAACACTCTGATTTCATCCTCTAACTTTTGAATCTCTGAAATTATGTGACTTATGGTCACGCCATTGAGCCTTCTCAACATTCTATGAACTGCTTCCAGCTTATGTTGATCCATAGCAGATAGTTCTGTGTTCATCTTGTGATGGTAAGGACCCAAAGGTACAATCATAGGTTCATAGGCTTCTGGTTTACGAACCATCATGGCTCTAGGCACCCTGTAAATGCAGACCCTTTTAGACACTTGTCGCATTTTATGTCCGGGATCAAATGCCTGTTGTACTTTACTATACCATGACCTTTCTGAAGCATTGCCTTGTGTCTGGCCTCTGCCATTTTCGGCCATCTCTTCTCTCTATTCTGTCTTCCAAAATACAGTTCTGAGAAAGGAAGGTTCAAGCACGGACCAGCCACGCATTTGTTAGAGAAAGAAGCGAAAAGAAATACAATCATATCTGAAATGTAAGATTATAAAGAGTTAACGAAAAATCAGTAACGTGGTTACCTAATCATTTTTCAACATATGTATTTTAAGTACAACATATAAAAAGTTTATCCTGTCGTGTCTTAAATTAAATTTTATATAATGTTCAACCTGTTCTTCCAATAAATTTTATTTTATTTTTTAAATTAATCTTTTTATCAAATTTATAGTGATTTTAAACTTTATTGGGAAAAACGTTTAGAGAAATTTGCATTATATATATTTGAAATGAATGTCTGGCTCGTTTCATATATTATTTTGAACTCTATATAATTAGAATCTAGATTTTCAAACCACAACGATGAATGGTAACAAAGTATACCTAAAAATGTAAATTTTAAAAGCGTTTTTTCAAAAAGCATATTTTCTTAAATCATGAACATGTGGATCCACGGACAAAATGATCAAAATTTTAGACATAGGAACAATTTCATTATTATTTTTCCCCTTAAATCTTGAACATGTGGAACCACCTAAAACAATATGATAAAATATTTTAGATATTGGAACAATTTCATTATCATTTTGTTACACATTTTTGTATAAAAAGAAATGGGAAGTTTTCGAACACTAAAGTTTTCAATTGTAAATTTAGTTGTAAGGATTGGCTTTTAGAAACACAATAAATTTTACCCTGTTTTCTTATAAAAATTTTATTAGAAATGAATTTTTTATATTTGATTAATTGTTTTTTCTAAAAATATAAATTTTTATATAGTTTGGATTGGTTAAGTTATTTTTTATTTTTTAAGAGTATTTTACATGAGGTTATTAATGGAAGTAAACTTTTGTAACTTAAACTCGAGATAATTTGGTGGTAGGATCCAAGTTAATCCATGATAACTAAGTCAAAGAAGTATTTTGTACACCTAATCTATGTAATCATTCAGAGTTTCAATGAAAAAAATGTTAATGTTGTGTGATTAAGTTTTAAATATTTATTTATTTATAACCATGTTTTGATATGAGATATATATATATATATATATATATATATATATATATATATATATCATATCAAAACATGTTTATAAATAAATAAATATTTAAAACTTAATCACACAACATTAACATTTTTTTCATTCAAACTCTGAATGATTACATAGATTAGGTGTACAAAATACTTCTTTGACTTAGCTACCATGGATTAACTTGGATCCTACCACGAAATTATCTCGAGTTTAAGTTACAAAAGTTTACTTCCATTAATAACCTCATGTAAAATACTCTTAAAAAATAAAAAATAACTTAACCAATATATATATATATATATATATGAAAAAATAATGTGACAATAAAATACATTTCATTACATATGTAATTTTTAAAAAAAATCAATATATTTTAACGCAGTGACAAAGAGACTAGATGATTGATTTTAATTTAGGCTATGTTTAATTGTAAATAAATTTAAAATATAATGTGTTTATTGAAATTTTAAATGAAATATTGAAAAAAAATACACCATGTTTTCTAACTTTCCACTAAATAGTTTAAAAAAAACTTTTAAATGCTTAAAAAAAGGTAGTGGTGAAGGGTTCGAGGGAAGAGAGATGAAGGGAAAATGTAAAAAAATATGATTGAATGTCTATTTTGTTTCACTCACAAAAAATATGTAATTTTTTAAACTTCAATTTTTTTGACCTATTTAATATAGAAACTAGACTTCAAATGTTATAATTCTCTATTATAAATATTCTTTGAATTCAAATGTAGGAATCTTAATTCATCCATCCAAATCTCTAATTTCATGAAACAATATCTACTTAATTGATGTAGGAACATCTAAATAAAGTTGAAAATATTGCATAAATAAAAACAATATTAATCTTAAATAACAAATAGTCAATAATTATTAAACATTCAATAAATACTTATGAAAAATAATTTACTTCATCTCAATTTTATTCTTAAAAAACTCTAAATATTAATTTAGTTTTATTTAATATTAGAGAAAAAGAGATTTTCTCTTGAAGGTGTGATCCTAGTATTAACTTGGGATCAATGGATTATACACACATATAAAGTTGTGCTTTAAAAAAAATAGAACATAAATGATATTCTTGAATGTCCTTGAAGCATTTTAAAGAGCCCAAAGATTCAAAAGTCCAGGTTTGAGCCTTGTGAACCTATAATTCCTTAGTTGAGGTTTTCTCAAAGGTATTTCAATAGAAGGTCAAACAATATTCATAAATTTTGACCTTGACAATTGAACATATTCACATTGGCTATTATTTAAAATTATTCTTCTAGTAAATATTTTATTCTTAGAATTTTTTTTATTCACATGCTTATGTAATTTGTAAGGTTATTATTATATATTTTAATTTTAAATAAAATTCTTATTCAGATACCTATATATGTTGAGAGTATGTTTAATTAAATTTGTTTAACTTTAAAGTCATTTTGTATTATTTGTTTATTTTAACTATAAGACAAGGGTTAATTTATAGTATATATATTTGATATATCTTCCAAAAATATTTATTTATTTTTATAAATTATTTTATCATCTTGCAATAAATATTTATTTATTACTCTTATATATTTATTTCAATTTAATATAAAATATTTTATATTTATAACTCAGTAATTTATAAAAGAAGTTGTGTTGTTTTATAAATAAAATTTTCAATTAAAATTAGTGTATTAAAAAAATTTAAATCATGAATATCACATCCAAAGAAATCATACAATTTGACATAGAGAAAAAAAATTCATGTAAATATCTTCCTAATAAATTTTAAAAAACCAAAAATTACATAAAATTAAGAAAAAAATGCTCAAAAATAATAGTCAAAGAGAATTTAGAAAATAAAATAGATAAAATGATGATTAATTTAAATTGATTATCCAGAATATTCTAAGAAACATGTTACTAGCTCTAAATAGAAAGGGTAACCTTCCATGTGCTCACACCCCTTAAAATAAAAGTAAGGTTTGACATACAAAGTTAAAAAATAAAAATTGGCTCAATTAAGGACATGAGTTTTAAATTACAAGGTAAACGCTCTTTTCCTTTGGTTCAAAAGACAAGTCTAAAGGGACCTAAAGGGATCGGTTTGTCTGAATGTATAATCTTACATCTATATATATGGAAAATTACTATTTTTATATTTTAAAATTAATTTATAAATATATTTTAAAAATATTTAAGATTGGTTTCAAAACTTTACAATTTAAAATGAATAACATATTTTGGAAGATTTTATCAATTTCAAATTTAATCAAATTTTAAGATTTGACAAATTCAAGGTTTTAATATTTCAATGCTTCAAAAAAATTGGGTTAAAATTTTTATGACCAATAATAATTAAGAAATAATAATTATAATAAATAATAATAAATTGACACTCCAATTAAAATTTGATTTAAAAAATAATAATAATAAATAAATAAATTTAAATTTATTTTTTTTTGAAATATACACACAATCAACCCATATTTTTCTTATTCAATGCTTATAACTTATTGCCAGACAAAAGTGCCAAATCGACTTGGGTCTCAACTAACAAGCTTGCAAGTTGTCTATCACTAATTGGGGAAATAAAATAAAATAAATTCTCACATAAGAGCCTAGCAACCAATGAGGTTTCCATTGAAAATTTTATTTAATATTTTTATTCTACTTAATGACAAAGCAATTGACCTATTTATTTTGAGATTTCCATCGAATCCTTTCCTTTTACAGAGCTAAATATTAACGAACAATTGATTTTGAGTGATGTTTAATATTTAAACTAGCAGTTGCTCCCATGGTGGAAAAGCTCTTACATTTGTTTTGTGGATAAAATTGACAAGAAAAAAGGTTGTATTTACAGTGATTAACTTCTTCATCTACCATTTTTTCCCAATAATATTTTTTTGTTCAGCGTATATAGTAAATGACTAGATGCAATTTGATAATAACTTGGTAACAACCCAATATTGGATATTATGGGTAACTTCCAAAGTCCTAAGCATCTAGTTTACTTTCAGTGAATCCAACAACTCATAAGAATCTAATATAATGCCAATAATCTTTGTTCCATGACCAAACACCATTATTCCTCATATTTGGTTGGTAAACCTGCTCTGTTCCAAGCTCATAAATCACCTTCCAAATGTAAGATAGTAGTGTAGCCATCTAGTGCCAAGAAATAGGTAGTTGTGAGATGTTAAACTTAGGTTTTGAAATTTTTGACTTCCACATAAGATTCATTTGTATTTTGCATGACATTAAGAAGGATTGGATTGCATGCCAAAGAATTACAATCATATATAGGGTCCACCGGATTGAACAATCAAATGCTTGTTCAAGAATGATCAATGCTTAAGAAGATAACAACAACAAACTAACTTTTACCTTATTTTCAATTACCTTTTGAAGTGCAATTACAACATGAATAATTTTCTACAATGAGTTGAGAAAAGATAACCAATCATGTGATTAAGGTGTTCAGATGAAATGTAGTACTGATAGCTAAGGCTGGGAATCACTAAACTTATTATCATTAAAATCACTTCTATAAGAAAGTAAGGACATCCAACCAACTACATTCTAGAAAGAAAAAACCTCTACCTTGATTGCTAACCTAAAAAAAAGTAATGAAAATTTTATCATTAATATCCAAGTTAAGCATGAGTGATTTTAAAAGTACCTACTTCTTTCAATTCTACCTCTTGACTCACATCTAGAATAACATATATATTTTCTTTCTGAAGTGTTTATTTATAATGAAAATTGAAGTAAAACTACTTTAAAGTACGACATTTAATAGAGTGTGATTTTTCCTAAAAATAGAAACATAAAAATGGTGTATATATTTATAATAAGATCAATTATATAATATTTCTATTTTTTAAATATTATATATACAATTAAAAATTCAAAACACATTTTGATTAAAAAATGAGAAGTGGTGTAATGCTTCTTATCCACGACCCATCTATGCCCACATGTTTCATTTCCATACCTCTTTTTTCATTGCACATACTATCTATATTAAGTAAACAAAAGCTATGCTATAGCATGAGTACCTACTTGTTTTCTACGTTAGCAAAATGCAAATTTTTAATTTATATTTAACATTATCAGTATTACTTGAGAATGCATAGTTGTAGCATATGATTGCAATTGGAAAATCTGAATTAAAGTTAGATTTTTTTTTTAAATTTCAAATTCACTATCATTCATCAATATTTGGTACAATATTCTCTTGCTCTTTTTGAAAAGTAAGAATATTTTGCAAGACTATTATTATAGGAGTGCTAATTTTGTCCTTGTCATTATTGTTTTCTCTCTCTTTAGTCATTATATTGTTTTTATTGAATAAAGGTCGACTATAAATTTAATAGTCTATTAAAAGATGCAATAAACCTCAAAATTACAAACCTAACTGAAACATTAATCTAATGTTTTGTTAAATATTAAAGGGAGAAAAAAAGTTACAAATTAATAAAAAATAATAACAAATATTTTATTGAAAATTATTTTATATTGATAAATTTATTAATTGAATGGTAACAAAGGTTAACATTTAATAATATACTTTTGAGTTTTATGTATCATCATGAAAAGTCTTATATTTTTAATTAAAGTGCCTTTTCTAATTAATTCCATCTTTGCCCTCTTCTACGATTACATTTCAATTTGATTTTGAATGTATTTTATATACACTCATGTCCGGTAATAATGCATGGATGACAAAAAGCCTAGTTATTTCTTAAAGCGTTCACTGACATCATTATCTCAACTATAAGATATTAAAAAATAGCCACCTGGTCCCTTTGTTGCAGCGTGGTATATCCTGGCAATACCTACGCTGTATGAAGCCTTCATGTGGCTAAAAATTGGACAAGCAAGGAAAAGACCCTAAAATTTCATAAATTTTTAGGCGTTCCTGCTAGATCGTGGAAGCTGCTAAAAATTTCAGAAATCTTTGATGAAGGATGCATAATGGAACATGCAACTGGGAAAATTTAGAGGAAGAAGAATACAGGGGATCTTGATTTTTTTTTGCAATAGTTTCCTGTCCGCTAAGTTTAAAAAGCTTGGCATGGTAGATTCAGCCGAAGGAATCGTAGGGGATAATGGTGGCGATGAAGTCTTGGGGGAGGGCAATTTGGTCATCATCATCGGCCAAGTTTGGGGAGGAGACTGAGCGGAGATGGCCGAAGAGGAAGCCATCAAAATTCGTGCTTGAGGTGGTGAAGCGCTGCATGATCATTGCTAGTGTTGGCCCTGGAATGGAAATTTAGTAGACCATGACAAGGGAAGTGATAAAGTGAGAAAAGGTCTTAAAAAAAAGGCACATTGTCTTTCTATTTTCTAGGAAATCTGGGGTGATAAGATTTCTATTTGGTGATGATTGATTGTTTATTTTTTGTTTCAATCGAATCTGGATATAGGTTAGAGATTGGAACATCACATAGAACACCACAATGGCATCTCCATAATATGTTGCAGCTTCTGTGGCAATAGGCAATGTTTTGCAAGGATGGCAAACAACATTACAGACACCGGTTGGGACTTACATAGCAGTAAGTAGTATTAAGTTTTCAGGTAGATTTGAGATGAATTTAAAAGGCACTGTCAAACCATACTTATGTAGGTGCTTGATGATAACTATTCCCTGCCTGTCACGCGCTTCACACTGTACCTTTATAACCCTATAGCAACAAATCAATGGTTGTTCAATTCCTCACCCGAGCTCTTTAATCTCAGTCATTCAATGTTCCTGTCATTGACGAGTTGAAGTTTAATGTCGATTGAACAACTATCTTAAAAATTTTACCTAAAGGGAAACGTCTAACGTCAAAAAAAAGTCAAAACTCTTCTTCATTTGAAAAAACAAATCGTAATGAAATGTTGTAGTAAATATCATCAATTATTTACAAAAATTCATTTTCAATTCGTTGTATGCTAAAAACGGTTAGGAATATTTGAATAAAAATTGAACAAGGAAAATGGTCTTTCGTATCGAGTAACCCACCATTCCTTCAATATGTAAGATCATATGTTTATTTCAAAATACCAATTTTTTTACAATATCATTTGTGATTTTTTCTTTAGAAGAACTCCATTTTCTATTCTTTGACCCTATACACCCGGTCATGCTTATTAAAATAGAAAATTACATCTGCAATTTAGCTACATAGCTTTATTTTCATCATTTTCGTTTATTTGTATTTACATTTTTGCATTATACCAAATTGGTTTTTATTATGGCTTATGCACGCTTAACTTAAAAAATTCTTCCTAAAATGCTTCATCCTATACCCACTGGTTTTTGACTCTTCCATTTTGTCTTCCTTTTACTAAATAGCTTAATATCATCACGATACCAAGGTAACTTCTAAATTACCGAGTAGTATTTTTTTTTTTTAAAGTAGTAATTTTTTTTTAAATTTCATTTGAGGTAGATAAATCAGTAGACATTCAAATGTAATTTGCATTTGAGGTCCCTATACCTGTTTGGCCTTAAAAAGAATGGCGGCGGTGTTACTTTTGCCCTAAGTTAAAGAAAAGAAAAGAATAAAACTTGATATGACAACAACGTTAACGTTGTTGGATAAAAAGGCTGTTTCAGGTGGTTCGAACCCTAGACGTGTTGATAACAAAGATTGCATGAAGGCAATGAAAAAGACGAAGATGAATGGCACGGCGCAGAAGAGCCAGCCGCAAAGACGGCTTGGGCAGGTGCAGAAGAAGCGACTGTAGGAAGATACAGTTATGACGGTCCATAACATTGCAGAATGGGGAAACTTTATTGAACCATCTTACCGACTTCAACGTGGCACAGAAAATCAGCACATTCCTATCCAACCACATAACCATCCACGTGTTTCATTTCTCCATACCATAGACCTACTTCGTAAAGAGCTACCTATCAAATATCTGTCCAACTGTTGATTAATTTGGAAAAGCATATTCAAAATCTTGTCTCTTGTAAAACGAATCTTGGGGCTTCGCCCATCCGTAATAAGCCTCCGGCTTAATTATCGTAACAGAGATTATTCTAGTCCATTGATTTTGCCGTAAAATTATATAAAAACTTAAACACTAACCGTGGAATAGTTTTTACCGTCAATTACCATCAATTGATTTTACCGTCGAATTTTCCATAGACCAGTTAAGATGGACATCAAAACTTAACCAGGTTGCAGAATGATGGTGAACAGTTATTGAAGGCTAATCATATGACAACAGCGTGCATGATGAAAAGTGTTGCATGAAAACAATATTAATGGCAATTATTAATCGTTAGATTCGGGTATGATTATGCCCTATTCTTATCATCGAAACAATTTTTATGTTCCTCAAAGTAGGCCTATGTTTTTAAGGCAACTCAGGTTGATTCAAACAACCACGGTTTGTCGAATTTAAACCTACATCCCTCGTCCTTTCTTCCATCCCACCATGAGTGACGGAGAAACCTTCCGCTTCGCTTCTTGGGGGAAGAAAGTCTGGATATGAACAACGGTTTCCCAAGTAAATCATACTGAAATTAAAATGGAAAAAATGGCTTTAGCAGCTAAATGACGTGAATGTAGTATAAAGATGCCAGGCCTATCACGGCAAAGGGCATATTAACTTTCTTTACCTTCGAAGAAGACTACACAGCAAAAACACTACATTTGTTTCGAGGAAGGTGTCTAAGAAAGGTGATACCAGAGTCAGAAATCTGAAGATTCTCAATCAGCCTGGATATTGATCGCAAGTTTTGGGGAAACCATCTCTTAACGTCCGCATATGCAGCACAAAGCTTTACAAAGCCCCTCAGTACCAACATTAATACAAGCCTTTAAATTGCTTTAGCAGAAGTAAAATCTTTTACTAAAACTGTTAAATCATTTGAACTTTGTGGTAGCTAACATATCCAAATTCTTCATTAGCATCATCAAAATAAAGCTTCAAAGCCTACAGTTTATTTTATATCAAAATCAAGTTTCAAAGCATACCTTTTACGTTGTATGTGGGTTATTAGTAGAGAAGTTAAATAACTAAATAAGCAATTCATCTCAAACAAACATTATTTAAATCATACTGGACTTAAACTTTAAAGAGATTAGGGCGCTGCACCTGAGGGAAAACTGCTTGGAACTGTAATTCCAATTTCAAACCCGTATTCCTTCGGAAACTTGAAAACACAGTAAGACCGCTCATTCGCTTTGATTGAATAAATAGATAATGTATTATTTTTACAACCACAGCATAACTAATGTCGTCTTTCTCTTATTTCTCTTCATCCATTTCGAGGAAAATAGAAGAATGAGACAAATCATGATATACTGTCAAAAATATAAAATATTACAATAAATATATATGTTCTTTTATTTATATATATGTGTGAAGAAAAGAAATAATAATATACTGTTAAAAACTATAAAATATTATAATAAATATATATATTTTCTTATATTAAGATTTCAGAGGCGATGTTGAATGGATAACCGTCATGCAAATGGAATAGAGAACCGTTCATTCCTAGCCACTCAAAGCAAAAGGTACGGTCAATCAAAGAAAATGGAAGGCTTGAACAGTTATACAAAGGGTACAGCACTAAGGTTCAAGTCATGGAAATGGAAGACTTGGAAATGGAAGACTTGAACTCCAGATGACGGATCCTTAAAATCGGTTTTTATGCGGCAAATGTTGTATACGATTGATATAAATACGTGGGGGCAAAAGCGCCAAAGAACCAATATCGCTATGCGGCAAGTGTTGTTAATGATTGATTTTTGGACGGGAGTGAAGGACAAATAATCTTGAGAACGCATAGAAAATATAGCCAAACGGTGTTTATGTCTGGTATAAGTGCTATGAAATTTATTATTAGAACACATTTGGCCATATGAATAAAAAATAATCAGCTAAATTTCAGAGACGAGACACTTGGAAGACAATAACGAGGTCGCCGGCCCAAGGCAACCGGCTTTAGGGGAGAAATTTCCAACGAACAACAGCTGGCATACAATCATATGACAGACGATGTAGAGAATGGTTTTGTACGTGCTTACACTAGCAGTTGCCTCCATAATGCAAGAAAAGTATGAAGTCAGATAAAAGTAATTTATATGTGATTTATTGCAATGATAAAGTATTTTAATTTGTTTTTTTTGGGTTAAATGTTTATATTTGTTTTTCATTATTTTGTAATTCCGTTTGGTTTTAAATTATCAATTTATTTGATTGTTTTTGTAAAAATATTATATAATATTTATTATATATATTGGAAAGTTATTATTATCAAATGTTTCACAAATAAATTAGGGAATTTATAAAATGAATATTAACATATAAGATTTATAGACATTGTAAATGAGATAAAAACCCAGCTTGCAAGTGTATGTTATACAATATAATAACCATAATGAATTGTAATAGCCTTATAGTTGTTGAGTTGTTCACGCAACATATGTTGAATTACTCGCACAACACATATTGAGTTGTTTTATGCCAGTGGTTACGATGTCTCCCCCCCATAATGATGCAACCCTTTAATCCAACATAGTTTTCTGCTTTAATTTGCTTTACAAGAAAAACTATCAAATAGTTTGTGTCATCTTTGTTCTTGCAATTTATCCCTTCCTTACACTAAACTCATCACCGAAATAGGTCAATGCTCAAATGGCAGACCATAAAGTGTTATTTTGTAAGGTGAGAGAGTGTAAATCAACAAGTATACTTCACTCAAAACAATGATGGTTAATCCTGTCTCATCTTTTGTATTAGAATTGTTCCATGAAAACAAGAACCAAAACCAAGTGCTTCAAATCCTTCACTCAATAAATCATTAGCACATCTC
Organism: Torreya grandis; assembly: GCA_037957365.1. NCBI lineage: Eukaryota > Viridiplantae > Streptophyta > Pinopsida > Cupressales > Taxaceae > Torreya > Torreya grandis. Next base: position 957,450 of record JARHVA010005185.1, on the reverse strand, counting down.
CAACAATGCATCCTTTTGTCAATGATTATTTAGATACAAGAAGATTAAAATTGTGTATTAAATTGAACATAAAAAATATATAACAACATGTAAATATAAGTCAAAATGAAAATATTAAAGAAAAAATATATAATAATAAAAAAAACATAATATAAAAAATAAATTAAAAGCACATACAAACATTATATATTTTTAATTATAAACCAAAAAATAATAAAGAATATTAAAAATAAATAAACATTAAAAAAAAACATAAAAGTTATAAAAATAATTATAAACATAAAAATTAAATTAAAAAAAATTAAATTATAATCATAAAAATGAATAAACATATAAAATAAAAATAAAAACTAAAAAATATAGGAAATAAAACTATAAAACATATATATCTATAAATAATTGTAATAAAAAATAAGAGAAACGTTATTATTTATTAAAAATATTAAAAATATATAAATCTTATTAAAATAAAAATAAGAATAGATAAAAAAATATTTAAAATATAATAATAAAATTAAAAAAATTAAATATATAATTAATCAAATAAAAAATTAAAAAATAAATAATAATAATTTTCTTAAAATAAATATATAAAATATAATCACAACATATAATGAAATAAAATAAAAAATACACCACCTTAGAGCCTATTCTTTTGTCAGGAATCATCTTCACCATCAATCTAAATAGGTGTCTACATGTTCATCCAATAGAAATATGTGTGGTTTGCAGCAGGTCAATTGTTCGAATCACCAAAAAGGCATTTTAAGCATCGAACATGTGGCTCAATTGGCACCTTTTTATGCTTCGCTACTTCAAAAATACCAGTTTTGCAATATGGAGGATCATCCATCTATTTATCTTTATGACAATAGTCCTTTGCAAAGCATTCATAAAGAAGCAAAATCTTTCATTTATGATTAGCAATTTCCCTACTGGCCACCATTATTTTTATCTCAACTGTTTAAATCAAGTGGAACCGCATTCCATTTCAGTCAAGGATTTCAACAGACTTATAAAGCCCCTCTGAGCTTTCAACAAACTATAAATATGCATTTATCTCCATGTCTGGATAGGACATATATATAATTTATATGTATTATGGTAATGTTTCTTTATGGGAGGACAAACCGCCTCATATCTATTTCTTGCAGCATCATGCACTACTAAATAGCTTTGCACCATCACCTCCCCTAAACCACCACCATTCAAAACCAAGGTATTTTTTACTGAATATACCATTTTTTCATGACATACGACGAATCTTGGAACTTTGCCCAATGTATAAGCCTCCAACTTAATTAATTAATTATTCTTCATTCGTCCTGCTTACCGTCTTAACTAAGATGATAAACGGATCATCTGTGACTTATCCAACCCATGCAATCAACCATCAGTGGATACAATCTTAATGCCAGTTCATTACCCCATGTTTGATTTACGAAGGGATTGAGGGACACTCAGACTTTTCTTCAATTAGCCGCCTTCGACCTTTCAATCATGTCTTCCCTCTCAATTTCATACAAAGAGAATCATTGATGTGTCATTTAGCCTGTGACTTAGGCAGGCTCAATTACTATAAGAAAGGGTTAAATTTGATGCTGGTTTAGGCATTTTTAACCATTTTAAATGTAAAATACAAGTGGATTTTTTTATAAATGTATCAAGTGACATGTAAATTTTCTTAAAGACTGTCATTATGATGTCTAAGTTTTAAAAATGGCCATTCTGTATTATAAGGTCTTAGACCCTGCTGCCTGCTAGCCTGCTAGTGACTGCTACAAGCCTACATCCTACAACCTATGAGTCACGCTCCATTTATTCAATGCATTCCACATTAAATTCATTTCAATTCTCCAAGCTACAGACTGCCGCTAGGAGGATACGAAGAAATCATGAACAATGAGAACTTCTCAATCTCATTAATATGCTATCCTCCCCATCCCCAGTCCCCTGTCAAAAATCACTGATTCACCACAGGTCCACAGTGCAAATTGTGTTTCAAAATCATGATCCATGAATCACACAATACACCTTGCCAAATTGCCAATGCCATCGCCGATTCGCCTCATGTGCCATGTGAAGGGTTTTTGTTTTTAAGAATATTGTTAAATCACATTAAATCATAGTCTTTACGCAATGCCATTGCCAAGTTAAATCACATTGACTATGCTATCACTGGGTAAATAATACCTCCTCACCAAGTTAAAAAAATTGCAGATTCGCAATGCATACACCAAGGAGCCAGGAGGTATGAATTTTTTTGAAATGGTTTCATTTTTAAGATGTTTATGCAAAAGAAGTATTATTTGAGGGAGGAGAGGCATAGTCTGAAAGTCCACAAATTCAATCTGTAGTTGGGAGTCGGGAGTCTAGGACGGAGTGGTCCAAGTTAAAGTGCATGTGACTGTGATCTATGAATGTAGTATCCCCTCTAAACAGGAAATATAGCAACACAAAAAACTCTGAACAAAGATATAATTTCTGTTGAATAAATTTAGAATGATAACAATAATATAGTCTCTCAATAGTAAATCACAGATCTTATCACTTGTCCTTCTAAACTATTACAATTGCAGTCCTCTCTTATGCATATAAATATGAAATACAGTCTTGAAAACCCTGGATTTGCAAATCTAGAAGTGAAAATTGAATTCTGGAAGGTCTCAGTCTGCTGTGTCGAACACACAGTCGTCGACGTCAGTCGCTATACTACCGACGTCGGTCACTGTAGGTCCTTCTCTGCCGATGTCGATCTCCGGTCGATCGATGTCAGTCACTGGGGATCTCTGTCTATCGAGGTCGGTATCTGCGTGAATCTGTACGGACCTGTATGGACTTCGTACGGTCGCCAATTAAGCACAACTTCCCTGTTTCAACCCCTAATCTAAAAATATATGTTTCTAGCACAGAAGCTCTCTAGCTGTATAATTTATTGAATCAAACATAAAGAAATAAATACCTGGAATATCTGTAATAACTTCTATGTGAAGTTATCTCTCAACCCTATAAATTCTGTGATAACTTCTGGATGAAGCTATCTCTTAATTTGGTAATAAATCAGCTGATATTCCACAGCCTCTTAATTGCACACACTGAAGAGGGAACGTTCTCCAATGCAAATGGAATCCTGGAACCCTAGGCTCAGTCTTCATAGAAGAAATTCTTCAAAAATCAATAATCAATGGCTAAACAATAATGGCCTCCATGAGAAACCCTTATACCCTCAAAAGATATGCTTGCCCTAATTAGGGTTTCTTAAATTAGAATTAGGGTTTCTAATTAAAAATAGGCTAAATAATTAATATTTGATTAAATCAATCAAATATTAATATCGCCCTCAATACATGTCCAAACGAGCCCAAACGAAAGCCAACTGGAAAAACTCTGCTAAACGAAGCCACTCCAATCTCCATCAAGACCCTCTAACCATCCTATCAGCCTATGAGGGTTGCATAATAGGCTAACCATGAACTCAGAACATGTCAACTGAAAATGGGACATGACAATCCGCCCCTCCCAGAATTGCTTGCCCTCAAGCAATCGCTGAATGACAAATCAATCAATCCACCTAGATCCCAAATGTAGTTATGATCTCCCCCACTGTCAATTAACACGAACCCCATGCCATGTCCATCCCAACTCTCATGTAATGGCATCACATCATCTTTAATACTAAGATAAGCATCCCAACATCCAATCCATAAATGAAAATCAGCAAGCAAACTCTTTACCTGAACAATATCTAAAACTGGATCGTGAAGGCTAGAAATAGTCATATCATCATCAACCTGTGACCCGACTGTAACAGAGAGTTGAGTCCTCACCACATGTGACAACTCCTGAACTGAACTCACCTCAAGACCAAGCTCGTCCTCATACCTCTCCTGTGTTGGTGCCAATGTGCTCTCGTCATCACCCTCTATCATATCATGTGGTATAGGTACCTCCATCCGATGAAAAAACATATATCTGAAGCTGTTGCCCCATATTGCCTTAAGAATGTGTGTCTTCCCATCAACATTAAAGAGAACCTCCATGTCCTTGAGACGAAGAGTAACTTCCTCAAATGAATGAAGCCACTTCATACCCAAGACTAAGTTTATGTCTCCCATGTCTACCACATAATAATCAGCCTTGAACTCATAGCTGTTCAAGCGCAATGGGAGGTCTCTAATCATATGCTCACACTTAAGAGTGTGACCATTGGCTACCTTAACACTGATGCCCTCAAAATCTATGGTAGTGAGTCCACGCTTCTCCACAAATCTAGCATCTATGAAATTATGTGTGGCTCTTGTATCAAGAAGGGTGATAACCTTCTATCCCACCAAAACTCCACAGAGTCTGAATGACTCATCTGACTGAATACTAGATATGCGTGCCTCCTGTATGTGAAGCTCTAACTCTACCTCTACCTTAGGCCCTGAAGCCTCTGCCTCTGCCCCCTCAAAAATATTTTGCTATTCAAAATCCTCAGAATCTGAATCCTCATAATATGCCCACATCACACGATTTGCCTTGCCCTTAGGCCTCAAAGGACAATCGTGATGGATATCATATGGACCTTTGCAGTAAAAGCAAAGCTTCTTCCTGCGTAGATCATTAAGCACCTCACGATCCAAAGGTGGTGCTACTGGATTGGCCTTTGAATCATTTTTAACCCTGGATTTATCTATGTTAAAATCCGGTCTCTTTGTATCTGCGTTGGAGCACTTATGGTCTCTAGATGAAGAAGTACCCTTGGAGTTAAATTTATGGGATGGGGCTGCCATCTCCATACTTCATGCCTTCTTCATCGCTACCTGTAATGAAGGAGGATCAAAGGCTTTGATCCAACCTCTTAATGGCTCTGTCAATCCCTCTATGAAGAGAACTACCAATCTACGCTCTGAAATATTGGGCACCATGACTGCCAATCTCTGAAACTCACCAATGAAGGACTCTAGGTTACCTGTTTGTCTCAATTGTGCCAGATCTCAAAAGTAAACCTCGAGATCTTTCCTGTCAAACCGCTCAACCAATCTATCCACAAAGTCCTGGTACTCTGTTACCTGGTTATGCTGAAGTGTTACCATACCATGGTACCACCAATCATGTGCTACTCCATCCAAGTGCAAAGTGGCATATTTGATGGCCTCTATCTCTGACATTGGTCTCAATGCCAAAAAGGTGTCAAGCTTATGAACCCAAGCTTGAGCTGTCATTTTGCCGCTGCCGTCAAAAGTAGTCAAAGAAAGCTTACTCGTAGCCTTCTTCAGCTCACTGAATTGAACTCTAGGCCTACTGTCCTGTCTAACCAATCTATAGTGCTCTCTCCTCAGATTAACAAAACGGTCAAAGGACGTCCTCTCTTGAACATGAGGAGGTAATAAGTCCCACTCATCATTTGTATCCATGTAAACATCTGCAAATGGGGAATTCCCTGCCTCCTCTGCTAGTGCCTCTAGTTCTTCTTAAACAAATGTAGGACGTGTAGGTCTATCTGCTATTCTGGAGTGAGTCTACTATGGTCTCTGATTAACCATAGCACTCCTATCATCTCTTTGGTCCCCGATCTATCCATTAGTTGCGTTCATTCCCCTTATCATAGTCATAAGTGCCTGTAGTGTCTGATTCATCTGTTGTTGGCTTGTCATCATAGCACGGTGAAATTCTCTAGTGTCCTGTTCAGCATCATACCTGTGGCCCCTGGGTGGGCTGCCCTCACGTCTATCACTCATGATAATCCACTGCTGTTCTAACAACTGGGTACCTTCAAGGAAGGCTCTACTGCGTGTGTTATACCTGTGTGGTCCCAACTCTTGTGGCTGCATAAGATCTATAGACCCTAAGGATGGCAAAATTTAGCTCTGATACCACTGTAGTATCCCCTCTAAATAGGTAATATAACAACACAAAAAACTCTGAACAAAGATATAATTTCTGTTGAATAAATTCAAAATGATAATAATAATATAGTCTCTCAATAGTAAATCATAGATCTTATCACTTGTCCTTCTAAACTATTACAATTGCAGTCCTCTCTTATGCATATAAATATGAAATACAGTCTTGAAAACCCTGGATTTGCAAATCTGGAAGTGAAAATTGAATTTTGGAAGGTCTCGACCTGCTGTGTCGAACACACAGTCGCTGGCGTCGGTCGCTATACTACCGATGTCGGTCACTGTAGGTCCTTCTCTGCCGATGTCGATCTCCAGTCAGTCGATGTTGGTCATTGGGGATCTCTGTCTGTCGAGGTCGGTATCTACGTGAATCTGTACGGACCTGTACAGACTTTGTATGGCTGCTAATTAAGCACAACTTCCCTATTTCAACCCCTAATCTAAAAATATATGTTTCTAGCACAAAAGCTCTCTAGCTGTATAATTTATTAAATCAAACATAAAGAAATAAATACCTGGAATATCTGTAATAACTTCTGTGTGAAGTTATCTCTCAACCCTGTAAATTTTGTGATAACTTTTGGATGAAGCTATCTCTTAATTTGGCAATAGATCAGTTGATATTCCACAGCCTCTTAATTACACACACTGAAGAGGGAATGTTCTCCAATGCAAATGGAATCTTGGAACCCTAGGCTCAGTCTTCACAGAAGAAATTCTTCAAAAATCAATAATCAATAATCAATGGCTAAACAATAATGGCCTCCATGAGAAACCCTTATACCCTCAAAGGATATGCTTGCCCTAATTAGGGTTTCTTAAATTAGAATTAGGGTTTTTAATTAAAAATAGGCTAAATAATTAATATTTGATTAAATCAATCAAATATTAATATCTCCCTCAATACTGTTGAGTTGTGGAGCTAAAAGCTTCAACTCCTTGCAAACAGAAGGAACAAGAAGGTTGCTGAGATTCAGGAGCACCGGCATCAGCAGTAGGACCGACGTCGGTCGTGACCAGTGCAGAAGGCCACCGGTGACGGCAGGGAGTCAACCGACGTCGACAGAACCAGACAAGCAAGGACCAGCGTCGGTCGCCTGTGTGTTCCAGAACTGCTCGTTACATAGACAGTTAGTTAAGTGAATGAAGTGTTTTCATGTAAAGGCCAGTTAGAGTCTTTGGCTGCGAGGATAATTGTCTAAATTAAGAGTCTAAGTTATTGTTTAAGTTAGGGATCTATTTATAGACCCATTGGCATGTATTGTAATTAAAAGGGAATAAGATAAGGAAGGCAAGGAAGTTCCTTCTAAGTGTAAGATCATTGAGTTGCAAGTTGTTGCAAGCTCATAGGAAATCTACATGTGTGAGTATGGTCTATTGAATTGCAGGTTGCAGGTGCATGGGAGATTAACTTGAAGTACTTTAGAGTGCTTGGTTAACTGGCAGGGTTATTACTGACTAATTGGAGAGGTGAACACCAATTCTGTTTGTGAGTTGGTTGTTAGGACCATTTTTTGTGTAGGAGAGTGTGTGTGAGAAGAATTACTGTACACTTGAGGTGTGGGAAGCCTCTGTAAGGTGAAAGAGTGTGGCGGCTCTTTGTTGTATTCTTTTTTGTAAAGTGTTAATACAAGATAGTGTATTGTCTCTCATATTCTATGCTATTGGTGAATTCTAGTTACTTGCATTTCTAGTTATTTTTGCATTTATAATTGCTTATATTTGGTAATCATACTATGCTCTTTCTGAGGAGCAAGATCTTAACAAAGTGGGATCAGAATAGGTGTTGTTCTTGTGATCCCCCAACAAAGTGGTACCTGAGCATGTTTGTTGTTCTAGGTGCCTGACAAGTGGTATCAAAGCTGTTGGTTGGGATACTAACAGATTGAATTAGATCTGGTTAGTGTGTTTTGATTATAGGTACTCACAGGGTTTCTGTTTGAGTGGGAGTTGAGCAATGGCAGAAGACAGTAAGCTACAAATAGAAAAGTTTAATGGCAAGAACTACCAATTGTGGAGGATGCAGATTGAGGATTATCTGTATCAAAAAGATTTATACTTACCGCTAGGAGGGGTTAATTGCAAACCCTCGAATATGAAAGATGAAGAATGGGAGGTTCTTGATCGGAAGGCTCTGGGATCTATTAGATTGAGTCTTGCATCATCTGTGATTTCCAGCTTATCACAGTGTAAGACAATGGTGGAGTTGATGGAATCTTTGGCAAATTTATATGAAAAACCCTCAGCTTCTAATAAAGTATTTCTTATGAAGCGTTTATTTAATTTGTAAATGTTGGAAGGTGGATCTGTTCATAGCCATCTTAGTGATTTCCATGGTTTAGTAAACCAGCTAAGTTCAGTCAATATTGTATTTGATGATGAAATTAGAGCTCTCTTAATCTTGTATTCATTACCTGAAAGTTGGGAAGGTTTGGTAATGGTAGTTTCTAATAATGTGTCTCCTTCAAAAGTCTTAAAAGTGGATGATGTTGTGAGTGTGATCTTGAATGAAGAGATACGCAAGAATAGCACAAGTGAATCATCAGGAAATGCTTTGAGTGTTGAAGGCAGAGGAAGGCAAAGAGAGAAGATAGAGCATGGGAGATCAAGGTCCAAGATAGGCAGAAGATCCAAGTCCAGGTATGGCAGAATAACCTGTTGGAAGTGCGAAAAGCAAGGGCACTTAAAGAGAGATTGCAGATCAGGTGAAGATCAACATGAAGGACATGAAGAAGATGCAGATGTTGCAGATTACGCTGCACAAGATGCTCTGGTATGTTCTTTAGATAAAGTAGAATCTTGGGTTTTAGATTCTGGTGCCTCTTTTCATGCATCCCCACATAGGGAATTTTTTCATGAGTATGTCGAGGGAGATTTTGGAGAAATTTATGTAGGGGATGGTAAGCCTTGTCAGATTGTTGGCAAAGGGAAAGTGAAGCTGAAACTGCAGACAGGTAATACATGGGTGTTAAAGGAGGTCATGCATGTCCCAATTCTGGAGCGGAATTTGATTTCTGTTAGAATTTTGGGTGATGAGGGTTGCACAGTAACTCTCACAGCAGACTCTTGGAAGGTTACCAAGGGTACACTTGTTGTAGCTAGAGGTAAGAAAGTAGGTACGCTTTATCTATCTACTTGTACTACTGATTCTCTTTCTGGGTTATCTACTTCAGCTATGATTTAGAGATGTGGCTTGATAGGCTTGGTCACATAGATAAGAAGGAGATGCTTGTTCTTGAGTCAAAGGATATGCTTTCAGATTTAGAAGGTATGGATCGTGGTTTCTGTATGCAGAAGAAGGTAACATTTCTTGAGGAATTTGATGTTAGTGACAAGAATAGAAAAGCCTTGGTTTTCAAGGAGAAGGTGACAGACAGAGTTCAACACAAGATGCAAAAGAATTCTGAGCAGAGCAAGGGTGATTTGGACAAGGATTTGATCCAAAAAGAGCTCGCAGGAAAAAGTCAGGTCTCACTAAAAAAACACAGAGACCGATGTCGACAGGAAAACTGGCGTCAGCGTCCAGACAGGGATCGATGTCAGCTATGTGTAGACCGACGTCGGTGACTTAGGGCAGATAACGATCGGCGTCGGCCAGGGGAAACCGACATCGACAAGGTGGCAGTCGCAGGGAACCGACTTCGGTCATCTGCAGACTAAGACGTAACTGGCATCGGTTATTGAGATGAATTTTGGGTGGACAGCAAGCTGTCATGGAGTCTCAAGCGCCCATATGGAGGACTGAAGGTGTGAGCAAGTTCTTAAATTCATCATTTCCCTTCTTTACACTACTTGTTACTCACTTATGGCATAGGACCAAGAAGTTATTGAAGAAGCAGAACAGGTAGATCCAGGAAATAGTGGGAACTAGACATGGATGAGGATGTGATTCCTTGGAGGAGTACCAAACAGGTGTTTTGGGTAGAGTGGCCAGCTGGAAGTAAGCACTGAGAGACGAATGGATGTTGAGGATAAAGAAGAGTGGAAATGGATACGTGAGATGGAAGATCAGGGTATATGGTCTTGTATTAGCTGCAGGGCAATGGAGGTTTGATCATTGTGTTTATCTTTACCAGGTTGGATAATATTAGCTACATTATCCTATTACTGTATGATGTTCTTGTTGCAGGGTTACATATACAGGTATTGCTGAACTAAAGGTAAAGCTAGTTTAGGTGTTTGTCATGGAGAATCTGGGAGCAGTAAGATTCTATGGCATGAGTGTGTTTTAGAGACATGGTAGGTCATATGTTGACTTTGTTTCAAGATGATTGTGTGAAACCGGTTAGCACGTCGATGGTTGGACAATTCACAGAACAGGTGTCTTGATTCACATAATGAGGTTGAGTGCATGGTATGTACTAAACCTGAGTTTTCCCAAGCAGTGGGAGCTGTCACAAGTTGGAGCCAATCTGGGAGAGAACCATTGGAGGATAGTTCAGTGGATTCTTACAGGGACTAGCAGTAGGTGCACATGCTATGCAGGTTCAGGTTATTTTCTACATGGTTTGTAGATGTGGATGTGGCAGGTGATTTGGATGACAGGTTTTGCACTACAGGTTTGTGGTGGTTAGTCTTCAAGAGTGATCTTGAGGAGGGATACAAAGCCAAGGGAACAAACTAGACGGAGTACAGGTACAGGTACAGGTTGCAGCTGTTTATCTCCAAGTGGGAGATTGTTGAGTTGTGGAGCTAAAAGCTTCAACTCCTTGCAAACAAAAGGAACAAGAAGGTTGCTGAGATCCAGGAGCACCGGTGTCGGTAGTAGGATCGACGTCGATCGTGACCAGTGCAGAAGGCCACCTGTGATGGCAGGGAGTCAGCCGACGTTGGCAGAACCAGACAAGCAGGGACCGGCGTCGGTCGCCTATGTGTTCCAGAACTGCTCGTTACACGGACAGTTAGTTAAGTGAATGAAGTGTTTGCATGTAAAGGCCAGTTAGAGTCTTTGGCTGTGAGGATAATTGTCTAAATTAAGAGTCTAAGTTATTGTTTAAGTTAGGGATCTATTTATAGACCCATTGGCATGTATTGTAATTAAAAGGGAATAAGATAAGGAAGGCAAGGAAGTTCCTTCTAAGTGTAAGATCATTGAGTTGCAGGTTGTTGGAAGCTCATAGGAGATCTACATGTGTGAGTATGGTCTATTGAATTGCAGGTTGCAGGTTCATGGGAGATCAACTTGAAGTACTTTAGAGTGCTTGGTGAACTGGCAGGGTTATTACTGACTAGTTGGAGAGGTGAACACCAATTCTGTTTGTGAGTTGGTTGTTGGGACCGTTTTTTGTGTAGGAGAGTGTGTGTGAGAAGAATTACTGTACACTTGAGGTGTGGGAAGCCTCTGTAAGGTGAAAGAGTGTGGCGGCTCTTTGTTTTATTCTTTTTTGTAAAGTGTTAATACAAGATAGTGTATTGTCTCTCATATTCTGTGCTATTGGTGAATTCTAGTTACTTGTATTTCTGGTTATTTCCGCATTTATAATTGCTTATATTTGGTAATCATATTGTGCTCTTTTCGAGGAGCAAGATCCTAACAAAGTGGGATCAGAACAGATGTTGTTCTTGTGATCCCCCAACAAAGTTGTACCTGAGCATGTTTGTTGTTCTAGGTGCCTGACAAATACATGTCCAAACGAGCCCAAACAAAAGCCAACTGGAAAAACTCTGCTAAACGAAGCCACTCCAATCTCCATCAAGACCCTCTAACCATCCTATCAGCCTACGAGGGTTGCATAATAGGCTAACCATGAACTCAGAACATGTCAACTGAAAAGGGGACATGACAATGAACCTATGACCATTTTTCCATTATAGCAGGTGAAGAAACCATAGCAGTAGGATTCCAACCCAGTATTAACAAGTTAATGAGCTCATCTTTATTTGCAAGATGATTGAAATTTGATATTACGGTTAGAAATCTCTCCCATCTGATGGAGATTTCCCAATTCCCATGATTGAAATGTGACTTGTGGTTGTTGCTAGAGTAGTGAGCTTATTGAGGCTCAGTCATTTCTTATTTACAGGTATGTATTTATTAAAATTTAAATCAAGTAGTACTCATTTGTGTTTAGTTTTTTATCTTTTAATCTCTATTTTATGACTCAGTTCTTAAGTCACACTATTACTCACACATGTTTAAATTATTTTGTGTTTCATAAAAAAAAGACCCAGTAAATTATCGACTTATATTAATTATCATTTTTTTATTTTTAAAGGTTTATTTCTAATAATTTATGTTGATAATTTATGAAGTTTATATAGTTACATGAACAATTAAATTTTTATGTTTAATTATTTTTTATTATTTGGTTTGTATAGGTAGTAATAACTATAAAAAAATGTTTCAAGACAAAAAGAACCAATCTTCAATCAAAAAGTTTTTTTACATGGTCTAGAACATCGAAAGCTTCATTGCAAGATGATCAGAATTTTGATTTAAATGAAGACTTAAATCTATTGGGGTGTGATGACAACTATGATGAAGTATATGAAGAGGGGGAAGCTTCAACACAAAACAAGAAAAGAGATAAAGTAAATAGAGTGTTTAGAGATGAATGGAAAGTTAAATTTAAGTGGTTAAAGTGTATAATTCATGAAGGGAAAACAATCATGAAATGCATATATTGTGAAAGACACAAGTCTGCAGGACCATGGGGCACTGGAACTGGTTGTACTACTTTGCAAAATGATGCAATAATTACTCATGCAAATTCAAACATCCATAAAATTTTAAAAGCAAAATGGATATGTGGAAATGAAGGGAAAACAAAATCAATTCCAAGACACATTGCAAGCATTGATGACACCAAGAAAGAAAGAATCATCACAACCATGAAATTAGTTTATTGGGTTGTGCAAGAAGACTTCCCCCTTTCAAAATATGAGTCCCTTTGCTCTCTTGAAATGCACTTAGAAACACCAAAAATGCCAAAAAATAGTGACTATAAATCATATACAAATCATATGGCTGAAAATGATTTGTTTTTTCCATATCTAATTATCTTGAAGAGAGACAAAGTGCAAAAATGTTAGACAGTCCATTCTTTTCTTTGATGTTAGATGAAAGTACAGATCGAAGCCTAGAGAAACACCTTGTGGTTTATGCTACTTTTCTAGACTCAAAAGGGTTGGGGCCATCTATTTCAAAATTATTAAAGATCATAAATGTGTGTGATGGTAGAGGGAAAATAGTATATGATGCAATATGTGTTTTGAAGAAAGAAAGGGGTCTTTCAAATGAAATTTTGATAGCAGTTTCTATAGATGGTGCTTCATCAATGGTGGGTAGTGAAAATGGATTTGTTACTCTTTTAAAAAAAGATATACACAATCTTATATGTATTCATTGCATTGCTCATCGTGAGGCTTTAGCTACATCAGAAGCTACTAAAATTTTTCCTGAATTGATGTTTGTTGAAAAGTTGGCAAAAAAGGTATATTCTTGGGTCCAAAATTCTACTAAAAGACATAATGAACTTATTGCTCTTCAAGAACTCATGCAACTTGAAACACTTCAAGCTCTTCAAATTCATGGAGTTAGATGGCTCTCAAGAGGGCAAGTTATTGAAAGGCATATTATGTTGATGCCTCCATTGTTGACTTTGTGGAAAAGTGAGAAAAGAGACTCATGGTATGACAAGGCTAGGATCTTCTCAGTACAATTTTTCTTACATATGCTTGCAAATGTATTAGGTGAACTAAACAAGTTGAATAAAAAATTTCAAGAAGAGAATGTGGATGTTACAACTTTAGGGGCAGCTATAGATTCTACTATACAGACTTTAAGTAGGTGGTTTCTAAGATCTGACACTTTTGCAAATGGTACAATTTATTTGTCTAAATTTTTAAAGAGCTCTAAATATGGTTATTTAGAGATTATTGATCAAGATGGACACATTCATAGGCATGAATTACAATTTGTGGCAATTCCAAATGTGCGTGATGATTGTTAGGATTGTGGAGTTAAAAGTTTCACTGATGCAAACAGGAGAGGAGGTTGCTGAAGGTTGCTGAGTTGCAGAATAAGTTGGGGTCGGTCTGATCAGCCGACGTCGGTGGGAGAGCACAGAGAAGCAACCGACGTCGGTCATATATCGGCCGACGTCGGTCACCTCCAGGCGGATAGGGACCGGCGTCGGTCGCCTGTGTGGTTCGACTGCGAGCTATTTACGGGCAGTTAGCTAACGAACCAAGTGTTTGCATGATCAGGGCTAATTATAGACTGAGAGCTGCGGATCTAATTATGGTAATTAGATGTCTAATCATTGTTTGGATGAGATCTATATAATAGACTCATGGTTGTATTGTAAAAGTGTGCTAGGGAGTAAGAGAGCATAATTATAAGCTCCTTCTGTGTGTGAGGTAGAGCTATGGTGCGTTCCTCCTAGTGCCACAGTACCAGGTGTGTTGGTGCTGGATTGGAGAGCCAGCTGGGTTCTTCAATAAGTAAGATCGTTGATCTGCAGGTGTATGTGTGTGCAAGGTCGAGGTTCACAGGTGATTGGAACCATTGCTTGATTTGCAGGTGTGCAAGGTCATACAGACATCAACACAACAGGGAGCAGTATCAGGCAGGATCTACTTGGAGTACAGGTGTGTACTCGGATAGAGCAAGAGGAAGGCAAGGGAGTTCCTTCCATAAGTATGGTCTGTTGAATTGCAGGTTGTTGCAGATTCATGGGAGATCTACTTGAAGTACCTTGAGTACTTGTGGAGCACGTGGAGTGCTTGTGGAGTGCGTGGAGCACTTGTGGTGTGCGTGGAGCACGGGAGGTGAACACCAACTCTGTATTTGAGTTGGGTGTTGGGACCTGTGAGAGGGAGAGCTTTGGGGAGAAGAATTACTGTTCACTTGAGGTGTGGGAAACCTCTGTAAGGTGGTGGAGAAGAAGTGGCATCTTCTTTATTGTATTCTTTTCTGTATAAAGTGTTAATACAATTTGGTATTGTCTCTCATATCATGTGTTATTCTGAATTCTAGTTACTTGGTGAATCTGGTTAATTTCCGCATATTAAGTTGCTTGGTTTGGTAATCAAATTGTGTGCTTCCGGCGTACACCCTCCCAACAAGTGGTATCAGAGCCTTGGTTGTAGGTTCTTGAGCTTGATACCAACAGGTGGTATCTGAGCTGAGGTTGGAGGAAGCAGGTTTTGTGTTTGGTTACAGGGCACTCTCAGGGGTTTCTGATCGAGTGGGAGTAGAGCAACTGCAGATCAAAGTAAGCTAAGAATGGAGGAGTTGAAAAGCACAGATGGTCACTCACGGTCCTATGGAAAGAAAGAGCAAGTAAAAGATTATTGTTGGTTGGTAACAGATCAGCATGAAGAAACTGAAGATACAGATGTAGCAGGTGTTGTTGCACAGGATGTGTCTGCAGGTTTCTTGGATAAAGTTGAATCTTGGATAAAAGATTCGGTTGCCTCTTTCCATGCAGTTCCAGGTAGAGGAGCTGGTAAGCCTTGTCAGATTGTTGGCAAAGGCAAAGTGAAGCTGAAATTGCAGGCGGCCAACACACAGGTGTTGATGAAGGTCATGCAGGTCCCAGGTTTGGAGATATGGCTAATTTCTTCAGAAAGATTGGGTGATGAGAGATGCACAAGAACTCTCACAGTGGATGCACTTGAATTAGCTGGTGGTAAGAAAATAGGTATCCTTTATCTACTTGTTTATATTACTGATTCTTCTTTTGTTGCGGAGACGTGGCTTCGTAGGCTTGGTCACATGAGCAGGAAGGAGATGCATGTTCTTAAGCGGAAGACAGATATATTTGACAGGCTTAAGAACTGGAAAGCCTTGGTGTTTATGGAGGAGATGGCGGACAGAACCCAGTGGATGTGGCTGGATACTTCTGAGCAGGGCAGTTTGGACATGGATATTGATTCAAAGAAGCTCGCGGGTAAAAAGTCATCACTCACAGGCAAACACAGATACCGATGTCGGTCAGGAGGAACCGGCGTCGAACAGACAGGTGCCGATGTCGGTCATGTGCAGACCGAAGCCGGCGATGTCGGGCAGGGTAAGACCGATGTCGGTCAGAAGACCGACGTCGGCAGTAGGGACACCAGCGCAGGCAGGTTGGTAGTCAGGTACAGACGCATGGAACCGACGTCGGTCGGATGCAGACTGTGGGGTGACCGAGGTCGGTCACTGTAAACGAATTTTGGGTGGACAGCAAGCTGTCAAGGAGTCTCAAACACCCATACGGAGGACTGAAGGTGTAAGTAGGCCCTCAAATTCGTTGTTCCTCTTCTTTATACATGTTGCTGATTGTAGAGCAGGAAGGATCCAGGATACAGGTGTGAGCTTGGCATGGATGAGGATGTGATTCCTTGGAGGAGAACCAGACAGGTGTGTTTTGGTAGAGATGCCAGCAGGTACAGAAGCACAGAGACGAATGGATTCCTTAGTAGAAGAATAGAGAGAACGGATACATGAGACGGAAGATCAGGTATATGGTCTTGAGGAGCTGCAGGACAGTGGTACAGGTTTTGACAGGTGGAGGACGAAGCATGGCTTCAGTCAATGTCAGGGTAACTACTGTGGTTTGGCTTACCAGGGAGATGATGAGTCGCGACATCATTCTGTTGCTGTATGTGGATGGTATGTTTTGCTATAGCAGGTGTGTACATACAGGGTTTTGCTGAGCTAAGGGTAAGATTAGTTCAGTGACATGTCATGAGGAGTTTGGAGCAGCGGAATTCTTTGACATGGGAGGCATGGAGATCACAGGTTGATTTTGTCTCGAGTGGGAGCTGATGTGAATCAGGTGTTGGCGAGGTTCGGGATGCAGAGCCGGAGCACACTAAGGGCTGGACAGGTACAGTGTCCGAAATCACATGAGGTCTGGTATAGACCTGAGTATTCCCATGCAGTGGGAGCTGTCAGAGAGTTAGGAGCCAATTCGGGGAAGTGGATTCTCAGGTTTTCTGAGAGGGACCGGCAGCAGGTGTTGCTATGCAGGGTCAGGACTTCACTACAGGTGTTGTAGGTTCGGATGTGGCAGGTTACTCGGATGACAGGTGGTACATCACAGGTTGTGTGGTGGGTTGTCTTCAGGTGGGAGCTTGAAGAGGGATACAAACCAGGAAACAGATTAGACGGAGTACAGGTACAGGTACAGTGCAGCTGTTTATCTCCAAGTGGGAGATTGTTAGGATTGTGGAGCTAAAAGCTTCACTGATGCAAACAGGAGAGGAGGTTGCTGAAGGTTGCTGAGTTGCAGAAGAAGTTGGGGTCGGTCTGATCAGCCGACGTCGGCGGGAGAGCACAGAGAAGCAACCGACGTCGGTCATATATCGGCCGACGTCGGTCACCTCTAGGCGGACAGGGACCGGCGTCGGTCGCCTGTGTGGTTCGACTGCGAGCTATTTACGGGCAGTTAGCTAACGAACCAAGTGTTTGCATGATCAGGGCTAATTATAGACTGAGAGCTGCAGATCTAATTATGGT
This sequence comes from Torreya grandis, assembly GCA_037957365.1. Taxonomy (NCBI): domain Eukaryota; kingdom Viridiplantae; phylum Streptophyta; class Pinopsida; order Cupressales; family Taxaceae; genus Torreya; species Torreya grandis. The sequence continues at coordinate 940,113 of JARHVA010005185.1, read as the reverse complement.
AATTAGATGTCTAATCATTGTTTGGATGAGATCTATATAATAGACTCATGGTTGTATTGTAAAAGTGTGCTAGGGAGTAAGAGAGCATAATTATAAGCTCCTTCTGTGTGTGAGGTAGAGCTATGGTGCGTTCCTCCTAGTGCCACAGTACCAGGTGTGTTGGTGCTGGATTGGAGAGCCAGCTGGGTTCTTCAATAAGTAAGATCGTTGATCTGCAGGTGTATGTGTGTGCAAGGTCGAGGTTCACAGGTGATTGGAACCATTGCTTGATTTGTAGGTGTGCAAGGTCATACAGACAGCAACACAACAGGGAGCAGTATCAGGCAGGATCTACTTGGAGTACAGGTGTGTACTCGGATAGAGCAAGAGGAAGGCAAGGGAGTTCCTTCCATAAGTATGGTCTGTTGAATTGCAGGTTGTTGCAGATTCATGGGAGATCTACTTTAAGTACCTTGAGTACTTGTGGAGCACGTGGAGTGCTTGTGGAGTGCGTGGAGCACTTGTGGTGTGCGTGGAGCATGGGAGGTGAACACCAACTCTGTATTTGAGTTGGGTGTTGGGACCTGTGAGAGGGAGAGCTTTGGGGAGAAGAATTACTGTTCACTTGAGGTGTGGGAAACCTCTGTAAGGTGGTGGAGAAGAAGTGGCATCTTCTTTATTGTATTCTTTTCTGTATAAAGTGTTAATACAATTTGGTATTGTCTCTCATATCATGTGTTATTCTGAATTCTAGTTACTTGGTGAATCTGGTTAATTTCCGCATATTAAGTTTCTTGGTTTGGTAATCAAATTGTGTGCTTCCGGTGTACACCCTCCCAACAATGATTATGTTGATGCATCAAAACAGAGAATGAAGCCTTGCATTGATGGGTCACTAGGGAGCTGCAAAAATCTTACTAAAGAATATGTTCAAAAGTTTGTAGATTGTTTAAATGAAAGATTCCCAAATCTTTCATTTTTCAATTCCATGAAGTTGTTCAGCCCTTGTCATTATTCAGAGGATGCACGTAGTAGAGAAGAAAATTCAAAGTGGTGGCTACTCAAAATTTTTGAACACTTACAACATACTTTGTGTGAGGAAGAAAAGCATTTATTTGATTTTGAATGTTGTTTAAAAGAGTTGTATAATTTTGTTGATACTCTTCACTTTAGTTGTGAAGGATTCCGCATGAAGGAAGCTTGGAGGGTTTTTTGTGCTACAAATTCACATACAGGGTTTCCAAATATGACAAAACTATGGCAAGCAATACTTACCATTCCAACAAGTACAACAGCATGTGAGAGGATTTTCAAGACAAAATACAATAAAAGATATATGAAGAATAGAACTCTCATTGGATACATTGGATGCCTTGATGCGAGTTTCATTGACAGGGCTTGATATATCAATGGTAGATTGGAATAGGGTTTATGAAATTTGGAAAGATGTCAAACAAAAAAGGATTTAAAATATTTCAGAGTATTCTCTATGGACATATTTATAATGGTATTGTATTTCATATGAGCCAATGAACACTCAAGCTTTTGTTTAGATTAATTTTTAATAATGCTTTCTCCAGTTGTCATGTCCCCTTTTTTGTGGACATTGACAGACTTGATGATTAGCCTATTATGCGACCTTTGTAGGCTGATAGGATGGATAGAGGGTCATGATGGAGCTTGGCTTGGCTTCGATTAGCAGAATTCTTACAGTTGGCTTTCATTTGGGTTCTTTTGGACACATTTGCATGAGCTCCTATTTTTTAGGGATATCTGACATGCAGTAGAGCACCCTTATTTTAGTATGGTGATGTGCAGAATCACTCCTTGATTCACCAGCTTCAGTCGGTCTGAGGATCAGACATATATTGAGGGAGATATTAATATTTGATTGATTTAATCAAATATTAATTATTTGGTCTAATTTTAAATTAGATATTAATTAATTATTAATTATTAATTAGTTGGTCTAATTTTAAGACCCTAATTCTATTTTAAGAATTGGTCTAATTTTAAGATCCTAATTCTAATTTAAGAAGCCCAAGTTCTAATTTGAGGAAATCTAATTTTAGCAAGCACACCTTTGGAGGGTATAAGGGATTCTCATGGGAGAGAGTTTGTATTATGCATATGATTATTGATTATTGATTTTGAAGAATTCTTCTATGAAGACTGAGCCAAGGGTTCCAAGATTCCATTTGCAGTGGAGAACGTCAACTCTTCATTGTGTGCGATTCAGAGGCTGTGAAATATCAGCTGATCTATTGCCAATTTGAGAGATAGCTTCATACAGAGGTTATCACAATATTTCAGGTCTTTTAAGAGATAACTTCACACAGAAGCTATCACAAGGGTTTACAGGTATTTATTTCTTTATGTTTTGATTCAAATAAGTTATACAGATAGAGATATTCTGTATTAGAGTCATATATCTTCAGATCAGAGGTCCTACAAATAGGGTGTAATTTATTGGTGGCCGTACGAAGCCGTACAGATCCATACAGGTTCGCACAAATACCGACATCGGCAGAGAGAGATCTACAGAGACCGACGTCAGCAGGTTAACAACGCCCAGTAGACCGACGACGGTAGTATAACCGACGTCGGCGTCTGTGTGTCGACACAGAAAGGCCGAGACCTTCCAGAATTCAGGTTTCATTACCAGATTTGCAAAAGACAAGGGTTTTAAGACTGTATTTTGATATTATTTTATCTGAATGACTGAAGACATCTATTGTAACTATCTGGACAAATAATAAGATTAGTGATTTAGCAGTTAAGAGATTTACTATGGCTTATTGTTTACTTGAATTTATTCTACAAAATTGTATCTTTGTTTAGAGCTATTTGTGTTTAGATATTCCCTACTGGAAGGGGATATTACAGTGGTATCAGAGCCAAATTCCTGCCATCCTGTTGGGCACATCAGAGCCCATGTCTTGCCATCCTGTTGGGTAGTTTGGGTAGTTTTTTGAATCAGTTAGTAAATCATGATGACTCCATATACTCAGAGACAGTGGGACTATGATATGAAGAAGTTGAAACTAAGTTTGAAGAGGTTAAATGAATCTCTTTCATATCCTACATCCAAAGACAAATCCACTCGGTATATGACATCGAAGGATGAGTGGGAGTTATTAACTCCACGAGCTCAGAGGAGGTTGTCTTTTGATCGCTTTGTTAAGCTGAGAAGAGACCACTACAGATCACTTAGAGAAGAGTGCAACATGTCCCATGATTATTATGATTATTATGAGATAGAGGATAGTGAAGATGAGGACGAGTCTGATGCTTGCACTCAGAGTGTAGAGGTGTGTTCAGATGTTAGTGCATTGAGGGTTGATGATCTCTTAGTTATGACAGAGATTGTAGAAGAGTCCCAGGATCCGATTATTGTAGATGATACTCAGGAGGATGCAGTGGACAGTTTTGAGGACTTAGTTTTACCAGCCATTTCTCTCGGTATGGAGGAGTTAGACAGTGATGCTACAGTTGTTGATACTTTGTATGTTGATATGAGCTATGGAGTTGATTCACAGAGTATGGATGGTAGTACTCCAGAGATCAGTGATTTTGATTCTACTCTTTTGGACCATGCATCAAAGGAGGATTGTAGGAGACAGTCTAGCCAGTGCCACCATGTGTCTAGTCAGCTGAGAGTTAGTGAGCGAGACATTGCTACCGCTTGCAAGCATTTCGATGATGCTCGTCAGTTGTTAGCAGTTTATGGATGGGGTTCTCCTACTAGCATCGAGTAGGGAGGTAGTTGTCTATCCTTGACAGAGATCCACTCTTTATGGGAGGCTATCTAGTTTTTGAGATAGGACTATATGCAGTTGGTCACTGACAGAGATTATCTTATAGAGTGGGGCAGCACAACGTATGATGCATTATTGGCTAAGGAAGATAAGGTGAGTGAGCTTACTCAGCAGCTTGAGGTGACTTCTAAGATTCTTGAGAGTACGCAGTTAGCTTATGAGGAGTCACAATTTCATTTGGCTGAGATGACCATGGAGTTAGAGCATTTGCGGTCTTCACTAGCCCCGGACTCAGAGGTTAGTACATTGATTTTTGTTGGTGAGTACGCTCCTATAGTTGTAGCTAAGGAACATGTTGTTGAGGCTGACACACCGGTTCAAGATTTGGGAGTACCTAGTTCTGATGAGTTTGAGATACCCGTGGAGTCGAGTCTCTATATTGATTCTTCTCACACATATGACAGTGTGGTACAGTTGGTTGTGCCACCTTTATAGAGGGATGAGTTATGGGATGGATTGGCACCATCTTTTGTAGATGGAATTGGCAGTTGGAGTTGTCCATTCTATTTGAGTTATCATACTTTGAGAGTTTGTTTCTCATGCGTGCTTGACTATGGCAGTTGTGCTTTTAGAGTTTGGTTGAGTTGCATTCTCCAATTTGATTATGAGTTCCTCTTTGTTCTACTTCTGATGATATTGCAGGTACTTGCATTGATTTACAACAGTGCAGAGCATAACTACATATGGGATCCAAGTGGATCGAGTGGTTCATTGTTCCGAGATTGCTTGGGGACAAGCAATTTTTGGAGGGGCGGATTGTCATGTCCCCTTTTTTGTGGACATTGACAGACTTGATGATTAGCCTATTATGCAACCTTCGTAGGCTGATAGGATGGATAGAGGGTCATGATGGAGCTTGGCTTGGCTTCGATTAGCAGAATGCTTACAGTTGGCTTTCATTTGGGTTCTTTTGGACACATTTGCATGAGCTCCTATTTTTTAGGGATATTTTACATGCAGCGGAGCACCCTTATTTTAGTATGGTGATGTGCAGAATCACTCCCTGATTCACCAGCTTCAGTCGGTTTGAAGATCGGACATATATTGAGGGAGATATTAATATTTGATTGATTTAATCAAATATTAATTATTTGGTCTAATTTTAAATTAGATATTAATTAATTATTAATTAATTGGTCTAATTTTAAGACCCTAATTCTAATTTAAGAATTGGTCTAATTTTAAGATCCTAATTCTAATTTAAGAAGCCCAAGTTCTAATTTGAGGAAATCTAATTTTAGCAAGCACACCTTTGGAGGGTATAAGGGATTCTCATGGGAGAGAGTTTGTATTATGCATATGATTATTGATTATTGATTTTGAAGAATTCTTCTGTGAAGACTGAGCCAAGGGTTCCAGGATTCCATTTGCAGTGGAGAACGTCAACTCTTCATTGTGTGCGATTCAGAGGCTATGAAATATCAGCTGATCTATTGCCAATTTGAGAGATAGCTTCATACAGAGGTTATCACAATATTTCAGGTCTTTTGAGAGATAACTTCACACAGAAGCTATCACAAGGGTTTACAGGTATTTATTTCTTTATGTTTTGATTCAAATAAGTTATACAGATAGAGATATTCTATATTAGAGTCATATATCTTCATATCAGAGGTCCTACAAATAGGGTGTAATTTATTGGTGGCCGTACGAAGCTGTACAGATCCGTACAGGTTCGCACAGATACTGACATCGGCAGAGAGAGATCTACAGAGACCGACGTCGGCAGGTTAACAACGCCCAGTCGACCGACGACGGTAGTATAACCGATGTCGGCGTCTGTGTGTCGACACAGAAAGGCCGAGACCTTCTAGAATTCAGGTTTCATTACCAGATTTGCGAAGGACAAGGGTTTTAAGACTGTATTTTGATATTATTTTATATGAATGACTGAAGACATCTATTGTAACTATCTGGACAAATAATAAGATTAGTGATTTGGCAGTTAAGAGATTTACTGTGGCTTATTGTTTACTTGAATTTATTCTGCAAAATTGTATCTTTGTTCAGAGCTATTTGTGTTTAGATATTCCCTACTGAAAGGGGATATTACACCAGTCAAAATCAGGGACTCTATACTAAACTCAATAGATTATTTTGTTATGGGTGGAGTAAGTTTAATTTAATGCTCTATGTTTTTCACCTCTTGTTGTTAAGAAATTTAGTAGCTTTTTTAGCATAGAAATTTCAGGGATTTTTATTTCTTTTTTATGTTGAGAAATTTTAAAAGATATTTTGAGAATTATATGTAAACAAGTGATTTATATTTTTACCAGTTATAAAATCTTAAAAAAAAAACATTCATACTAACCTATAAAAAACTTTTTTAAATTATTGAAAAAAAATCTTAAATTATTGAAGGAAATTTTCAGCCCCCACTAGTTTAGGGAATTGTTTGTTTTGAAATTTTAAGGCTCTTATTTTAATAGAAAAGATTCATTTTATTCCTATACATTATTAAAACTCCATTAGACCAATCTCACATTGAAAATAGGAACACGAGCCCTTTCAATGATAGAGCATCCTCAAGGTAATGTGTGTAGTCATAGTGAATGTTCTTTCTCTGCAATACAAGCAATAAAAACAAACTTTAGCTGGTTTCTATACAAAATTATGAAAATAAAAAATAAAAAATGAATGTCACATGCAAAATAACATTAATTTGAAAACCGTCACAAAAAAATTTCTTGACGGATAAGGGTCACCGTCAAATTTAACCCTCGACTATAAGGGTGAGTCTATTAGCTCCTCCAGCTGGCAGTCTGGTCGCGCCTATGCATTTCTGAACAAGTCAAGGTTGTGTTGATTTGGTGAGTACGCGTCAGATTTGAAGTTTGTAAATGTCGGGATCTATCTTAGTTAGTTTATCGGATTGAGCCGTGCGTTCTGTCCCTGGTCAACAGTCCGGACGAGCTTAACCAGCACGCAGAAACTACTTGCGTGTTAGCGTCAGCTCACCATGTTTTACCTTTCAAACAGAAAATTGATTCAACTGCAACATTAAACTAACCGCCAATCGCAATCTTCTACCTTCCACGTATCTCATCCAACGTGGCCCATACATATGGAGACGGTCAGGCATTAATGTGATGATCCACGTCGGCAGTGGGGTAGGCGAGCGCAACAATGCCTCCCCTGTTTCCTCCCTATTTGAATATTTTATCCCCTTCTCTCCTTTGTCATGCGCTGTTCGAAGAATTGATCGGTAGAGGACTGCAGAGCTTGGCAATCGGAGGGCTTCGGAACCAATTCTATCGTGTTATCCTCGTAGGTAATCAATAACCTTATCTTCGCACTATTAATGAGAATTCATAAAACCATTTTGAAGGATTTGGGGAACATTTGCTAAAAACTTATGAGAGACTAGTAATTTTTAGGTTTCAATGAAAGCATGCATAACACAGTAAAGCCTTAATGAGAGCCATTAACAATTTTACGGAAGCAGAGAGAGTTAGTAGCATGTATGACCAAAAATCATCGCCCACTTACCAGATAATGGTCCATTAGGTTGAATATGTCAAAGATGTAGGCCCGGCGCATGGCTTAATCAATGCCGTCAACATACTGTTGCACAGCAACACGTCCTGTGGTTTTTTCCCAAACCCATTTATTTTCTCACAATCATGACAGGCTCTGATTGTAATAATAGCATGGGCATAGGGATTTTTCTTTCGATCCCTATTTTGTATTGTAGTCTTGTACGTTTTTGTCCAGACTAGCGTTGGAGGAAATTAATGAAGTTTGTAGGAATAAAGGAAATGGCGTCTGTAATTATATATGCCATTACCATTTTTTTTTGGAGGGTTTGTGTTTGGTCAAGCGTTTGGTAAGTAGCCACCAAAAAATAGAGATGTTGACTTTTCTTAACATCCTCCATACTACAGACTGACATGGATGTTGTTTATACTACACAGACTGACATGGATGATTTTGTCCACCCAAGGCGAAATCATTTTAAGCCTATGATGAAAATGTCTGTAAATTGGTCAAAATACTCAAAACAATTCAATTTTTAACATGAAAGGTTCAAATGTCAATCGCATAAACCTTTTGATTGGATTTTATCATAGATAATTGTATATCTCTCTTTGCAATGCTGTTCTGTGCAGACATTTTGAAAACGATTCTAGTAAATCCACCCCTGCCCTTCAGTTTAGGGTTGAAACATGTATGTTTTAATAACTCAATAATCTTCAACATCATGAGATATAATGAAAGAAAATATTATAAATTTGACGAAGCACCTTCGTGACATATTGCTCAGCTCCTGGACTACAACTTCCCTCCTATGAAATCCATAGAATTTTTTGCTTTGTAAGCAGCACCACATTTCCACTTTCCTTCCATGTAGGCTTACATAGTCACGAAATTTTAGATAACACTAAAACATGTGTAAAGTTATGAATTCGACCTACTTGATTACTTTCACCGCCAGTAATGAAATAGGGAAACATGCAAGGTTTAGGTTTTTTTTTCATTCTTGAATGTGTTTGAAATAGATTGACACATATTTACCATGAATTACTTGATCACTCGAACAATGTCTTAATACCGCATCCTCTCACATTATCATGTTATTCTGTGACTCACCACTTTAGTTCTACAATTATACACCTACAGGAACCTTAATGTCTATTTCAAAATTGATATATATTTGTAAATGCACAATAAGGTACACATTCTTGCCAACGCCTAGCTTGTGACGTACATTTCCATTCAAATGCAGTGAGTTTTCTATTCATATGTCTCATGTATCAATCCCAATTATAGTTTTTATATTTAATTTTGGACCTCTACCATCCCTCTCATCTACCTTTTATAGTATACAAGCTTTTATTTGGCCGATGTCCATCATACTCGTAGCCTTAAGTGCTTATTCATCAATCTTGTGGAATTTCTTACAATGCACAGAAGTGGTATACTTGGTATAATATCTTTGGAAATGGTCTTCTCCACATTTTCAATAAGTTATAGGACCATATACCATACCTTTATATCCTCTTCCTCTATCTCCTCAGGGTCCTCCATCTATATTGATTGGGATGCCTTCGTTATAATTATACATAACACTTTCATGTTGGTTATAACCTCCTTGGCCATGATAACCATGTTATTTTTATATTCACCTTGTAACTGTGGTTGCTTAAAATCTGTTGTCGATAAATAGGTTATGACTAGTACATGGCTTAAATAGTCATGAATTTCTGTGGTTATATACCTACATGAATATTAATGTCCATTTCAAGAATGATATATGTTTGTGAATGCACAATAGGTTACACATTCTTGCCAACGTCATGCTTGTGATGTACATTCCTATTCAAACATAGTGATTTTTCCATTCATATGCCTCGTGTATCAATCCTAATAATAGTTTTTGAATTTAATTTTGGACCTCCACCATCCCTCTCATCTACCTTTTATCATTTCCAAGCTTTTGTTTGGCCAATGTCCTTCATACTCATAGCCTTATGTTCTTATTCCTTATAGATGATATTTCATTGTAAATATACATAATCCTCAATCTTGTGGAATTTCCTACAATGCCCACAAGCAGGATACTTGGTATAATATCTTTGGAAATGGTCTTCTCAACATGTTCATTAAGTTATAGGACCATATACCATACCTCTATATCCTCTTCCTCCACATCCTCAGGCTCCTTCATTTATATTGATTGGTCTACCTTCATTTTAATTACACTTGAGACCTTGACGTTGGTTATAACCTCCTTGGGCATGATAACCATGTTGATTTTATATTCACCTTGTAATTGTGGTTGCTTAAAATGTATTGTTGATAAATAGGGTATGACTAATACATAGATTAAATAGTCATGAAGTTCTATAGTTGTATGCCTACACGAACCTTAATGTCCATTCAAGAGTGATATATGTTTGTGAATGCACAATAGGGTACACGTTCTTGCCAACATCCTACTTGTGATCTACATTCCCACTCAAACATAGCGAGTTTACCATTTATATGCCTCATGTATCAATATCAGTCATAGTTGTTATATTTGATTTTGGACCTCCACCATCCCTCTCATCTATTTTATTGTATCTGAGATTTTGTTTGGCTGATGTCCTTCATACTCACAACCTTATGTGCTTATTCATTCTAGATGATATTTCAATGTAAATATACATAATCCTCAATCTTGTGGATTTTATTACAATGCCCACAAATGGGATATTTGGTATAATATCTTTGGAAACGGTCTTCTCCACATTTTCAATAAGTTATAAGACCATATACCAAATCTCTTAATCCTATTCGTCCACATCCTTCAGGCTCCTCCATCTATATTGATTGGGTTTCCTTCGTTATAATTAGACTTGAGACCTTGATGTTGGTTATAACCTCCTTGGCCATTATAACCATGTTATTTTTATAGTCACCTTGTAATTATGGTTGCTTAAAATGTATTGTCGATAAATAGGTTATGACTAATACATGGCTTAAATAGTCATGAAGTTCTACGGATATACACCTACACAAACCTTAATGTCCATTTCAAGAGTGATATATGTTTGTGAATGCATAACAGTGTACACATTCTTGCCAAAGCCTTGCTTGTGATATACATTCTAGTTCAAATGTAGTGAGTTTTCCATTCATATGCTTCATGTATGAATCCAATCATAGTTTTTATTGGACCTCCACCATCCCTCTCATCTACCTTTTATTATATCCAAGCTTTTTTTTAGTTGATACCATTCATACTCACAACCTTATGTGCTTATTCCTTCTAGATGATCTTTCAATGTAAATATATATAATCCTCACTCTTATGGAATTTCCTACAATGCCCAAAAGTGGGATAATTGGTATAATATCTTTGGAAATGGTCTTCTCTACATTTTCAATAAGTTATAGGACCATATACATATTAGTATGAAAGTATTTAGAAATATAATAAAGATAATTTTTAATTTATGATATGTCAGGTTTGTAGTATATATTTTGAATATTTGTCCACTGGCAATACTCTACAAACCAATTTTTTTATGTTATGTCATTTTAAAAAATAGGTTTTGATTTTCAAGAGAAATTTGATATATGATATATTTAAAATTTCAAACCCTAACTTGCATTTTTCTCTTTGCCTAATCAAACATTACCCATAATGGTTCGTTAATGTCATTTTTTTATCATTTTTCTTGGATTTATACCCCTTATAATAGTATATTTATTTTCAAACTCCAACTCTTGTTGTTTAAATGGTCATTCTATCATTACAAGGACATCATTTCTATAATTTAACCCTCACATATCCATCAAATAATTAAACAAGTCCTACAATCAAAATTAAAATGTTTGGATTTATTTTTATCATGCTCCTAAATTATCCTGAGACAATTACACTACCAAAAAAATCCACCTTTCCTACATTTTTCTATCACTTAAACCTTATGATAAATTACTCACCTTATGTGCACATACATTGCCAAGTCTTGTTAATTTAGTGATTGAGAAAACATTATAGAGGCATCCACTAATAAAAACTTAAGCATTTAACATATATTAAATAAACACTCATCTATACTAGCACATAAAAAATCATTGCGTATATTATCACTACATAATAACACATTAGATTTTAAATTTATCATACTCATTCATAATAAGGTGATTTATACACCAAAATGCATATGTTATAATAGTATATTACACCTCAAATAATGGTAGTTTTACATACTATTTTAAAACTTAATTCTAAAAATTCTACCAAGGATTTACACCCTTGGAAATGACAACGCTGGCTCTCAATGCAAGACCATAAACCCTAATATTTGTTTTTAAAACAACCATTGTAAAACAACCTAACCAAATATGTTTATTTAAATTACTATTTAAAGATATTTCATATGATTGAATTAACAACCCATAAACAAACTTTATTTAATAAAGTATATTAAAAATATTACACTGGTGTAATATTAATTCTAAAAAGTCATGATGATTGATCCCATGGTCCATAAAACTAGTTTTTGAGTAGTATGAGTTAATGTTTAGATGATCGTGGGTTGGATGTGGTAACCCAAAACTTTTTATTATGTGAAACAATAATCCCCCTTGATTCTATAGATTAAAGCCCCAATTTTACTAGTCAGAGGATTGACATTCATCCAGTTTTAATGCTTTCATTACTTTTCTTGCAAAAGCAAATTGGTCCCTTATGGTTTTTTATTTCTTGTAGCTTGTAATAATGGTAATTCTAGATTTCATTCATCCTCTCAATTCCCCATATTCCATCTAGTTATGGAACAATATACAATGCATAAAAAATGATGAACAAGAAGCTCCCAGAGCACAACCATATTCAAATTCAGTTCAAAATTAGCCTATGGATCTGTTTAATCATCCACCTCCACCATGGATGGTAGCATGAAATAACATAGTATAATGTTGGTTTAATATATTATTCAAGATTTTTAGTTTGAATGTTGCACCCTAACTGGAGCAAAAGACAAATGGATGGCATAAACATTCTGCTAAACTATGGGTTGCTCATTACCTTTGAGTTTATTAATCAAAGTTTAGAACCTGGTCTAATAGTACAAGCATGGCTATAGACTTATTTTAGAAGGACTGATTATGAAGTCTTTCTTCTATCTAGATTCTGTAAAGAGTACTTGATGGTGATCATAATTAATATGATAGAATGACTTGATCTTCTAATGATCTGTCAAGATATTTAGAACTATCTAGATAACAATCTGTGATTGGACCCTAATCACTGGGCTACTTAGGTAAACTACATTGAGTAAAAGTATGAAAAGAACAATATTCCAATGATGAGCTCTCAAACCTACCATCTCCTGGACATTATAATTCTTGTTTTAATGAATAAAGTCACTTTATGTCATATCACCAATTAATTTTGTATAAAGTTTGACAATGATGAAAGAAAGTAGATGCCTACTAGCTAACACTACTTTGCTTTAGTCATGTTATTCCACCTTCTCATCTAGTTGGTGCATAATTTTACACTTTATGTTAAATCGTAGATATATGATTATCCAATTGGCACCAAGAACCATGTCTATATATAACTTAGCCAATGGATGCTTAAGAAACATTTTTTTGGGAGTCTGGAATGTAATCTATGAATATGAAAATAAAGGGGCAAGTTTGTCCTTAAAATATCTTATATTTTTCTTGGTTATCATTTTTGTCTAATAAATATTTCCATGCCCATTTTCAAATTTTAAATTCCCAAAAGCATACGTACTACTAGGCTTTCCTACTAGTCACATTGTGATCTCTTGCTGATATTTACTATATTGGTCAAGTAATTTCACTACATTAATTGAGTAACTGAATACATTGGCAAATAAATTTAATTTATATTGAGTCTCAAATGACATGATATTGTTGTAATTATGTTTAGGGGGATGATATGCCCTAATTGAGTGCTCCTATAGCTAGTCACGCTACTGGATGAATAAGGCAATCAACTAGGGTACATTGAATCTAAAACATCAGGTTGTCACACTTGTATTTAAGGGTATTGATATATAAAGTGTCTCATGAAATAAATAAAGATATTGGTTGCATGGGTCACCCAATTATGGCATATCAATTCTTAAGTGATGAGGGGTAGGTCATTACATATGAGGCATATTTATACAACCTAGGAAGGCTATCATCCCTAACAAGTTCCATATCATCATCAATTATATGTAAATTTTATAAATATAAAAGTGACTCATCTCATTGGCCTCATTGAATTCAGGGGCCAAAAATTGTGGTTGAGTAGGTGGTAAGTATGATAGTGGTGGTCTATGGGGAAAACATTTAAATTGTTTTGGTACACTGTAACTCTCATACCTTTATATGGGTGATGCCCATACCTTTTTCATTAACCTAAAAATGTTTAACCCTTTTTAGAAGCTATGGTATTGATATAAACAATACATTCTAGTGCCATATTGACATGCTTGAAACTAGTGTGTGCTGGTGAAGATCATCTACGAATATGACCCCCACTGGGTTGTATGTGCTAACCTAAGGTATGATTTGTAATGCACACATGTCATACAATTTTTTGTGTCACCTTCTAACATTTATTTTCACACGGTGTCCATAAAGGTCATCATGCCCTCGTTCAATACATTAAATGAGTAGCTTATGCACAAGATGATCAAAAATTTAGATGTCTTTCATTGAATATGACGTATAAAGCTAAAACAACTTGGATTTAGATATTTATTCCACACAAAAGGCCATCATACATGGCCTTTAAATTTGAATGTGATAGTCTCCTTATCTACATAATCTTGGTCGAGATTGAATATAAGAGAGATTATAATGTGGGGTTTTGTGCATTTATTGGTGAAATTTATAATTGAAAGTCGCATTGTTCGATACCCTGCATTTTGAAAGAGGGATGGGATTATGACATAAGTGTGAGTGAAAAGGTAATGTAACACTAGATAAATGGGATAAATTGCATTCTGATGAGGTTCATATAGGTAAGCATGCCCTTATGTTAGAACTATCTCGTATCTTTTTTCATTCACACAAGGTTCACTAGACACCTTTTGGTACATTGCATCTCTCATACCTCAATATAGGTGATGCCCCAATCTTATTCATTGGCCTAGAAATGTTTAACCCTTTATAGAATCTGTAATACTTGTATAAATAACACATTCTAGTGCCACACTAAAATTCATGTAGTTAGTGCATGCTAGTGAAGCTTGTTTATGAATGTAACCCCCACTAGATTGTAAATGCTACCCAAAGGCACATATTGTAATGTACACATGTTGTATAAGTTTTCTTATGTCACCTTCAATAATTTCCTATAATATAGTGTCCATAAAGGGCAACCTGCCCTCATCTCAAATTCAATACATCTAATGATTATTTTATATACATGACGATCAAATATTTAGACATCTTTATTTGAATATGATGTACAATGCTAAAACATGGATTTAGATATTTACTCTACTCAAAAATCCAACATACATGGTCATTAATGATGAATGTGATAGATACTTAACCACATAATATTGGTCTATATTTAGTATTGGATAGATTACAATGTGGGGTTTTTTGCATTTATTAGTTAAATTTATAATTGAAAGCTACATTGTTCGATACCTTACATTTTGAAAGATGAATGGGCTTCTTGCATAACTATGAGTTATAAGGTAATGTACCACTAGATAAATGGGATTAATTATATTTCCATGAGGTTAATACATGTAATAATTCCCTTACATTATATTTGTCATGCATCTTCTTTCATTCACATGAGGTTCACTACACACCTTTTAGTACACTACAACTCTCATACCTTAATATGGGTGATGCCATGAACTTATTCATTGGCCTATAAATGTTTAACCCTTTATATAATGTATGTGATTATTATAAAAAACACATTCCAAATCCATAATGATATGCATGTAGTTAGTGCATGCTAGTGAAGCTCATCTATGAATGTGACCCCTACTAGGTTAAATTTGCTACTCCAAGGCACAATTTCTAATCAACACATGTACAAATGTTTTTGTGTCACCTAAAATCATTTCCTTTTATGTAGTGTCCATAAAGGTCAACATGTACTCTCCTTGAATTTGATACATCAAATGATTAGTTTATGCATAAGCTGATCAAATATTAATATGTATTTCACTACATATGAGGTATAATCATAGAACATACATGGATCTTGACATTTATTCCACATAAAATGCCATCATACGTGATCATTAAAGGTGAATGTGATAGGCCCCTTACCCAAATAATCTTGGTCAAGATTTAGTACTAGAGATATTATAATTTGTGGTTTTGTGCTATCATTGGTGAAATTTAAAATTAAAAGTGGCATTGTTTGATACACTGCATTTTGAAAGAGGAATGGGATTCTTAAATAATTATGAGTGATAAGTAAATGCACCATTACAAATGAATTAGATAAATTACATTCCCATGAGGTTCATAAAGGTCAGCATGCCCTTATGTTGGAACTATTAGATTATTATATTCGGTGATTAATTCACCATATGCATATTATTGTTTTTTGGTTAATTTTTTATACCCGTGAACTCTATTTTGGGTTGTTTGTTTATAAACCTTCCTATATTTTAGGAGGTTGTTCAGTCTATTCCCATGGATATATATTAGCCTATGTAGTAGTTTCTTTTTTTTAGCTAAATAAATTAATCATTCAAGCTCTCATTTGGTTTTAAAGCAATTTTTTTTATAAAACGTAGGAGAAATGAAACTAAGAGGTGGAGCCACGAGGCATCCTCTTCTCTCCTTTTCTTTATTCTACTACTAAAAAATAGCTGGGAGGAGCCCGCTCTCTTCCATAGCATGATGTTGAAGCAGCCTATGGTCTAGTAAGAAGGCAGTGAGATTTCTCTTAGAGTTGTCAGAAGATCCAATGGTGCCAAAACTAGAGTAAGCATTGGTAGCATTAATGACTCCATCATAAGTATAAAAGTTATTTTCAGCACAACCACTATCTAGAGTGCCATTAATGGCATCAAATAAATCTTTAATTCTATGTAGATCTAAATATGACATACGTGATTGTCTATGTATCCATGACTATCCATTTTACCACCATCCCAAGGGGACTGTCACTTTTATGTTCTTAGATGAAAAGTAATCACGATAGAGTTTACGAGAGGAGAAGTAAATTGTTAAGAAGCAAATAATTAGTTTCAAGGATTTGTGGTTCTTCCAAAATACATGTCCACATTAATGGATGGAGATGACATCATTTAGTGTCCCTTGTAGCCCACCAACTCTACATTGATTATTTTGAGCCTCCTATAAGACAAGCAAAAGTGTTTAGCAGAGAAGTTTTTGTAGTGAAGGCTTACTAAATGAGTATATCAAGTTGGTGGTCACTCATTTAGATTTATTTTTTACCTCAAATGCTTGACATTAGAAAAATTTAAATAAAATTTTATTCATTAACAATTTTGAATTGCTATGTAGCAAACTTGGTTACATCATTTTTTGTAAAACCTTGAACCAAAGCATAGGTCAAGAGTTCAAGAACCCTCATTTTAAAAAAAGAATAGGGGGTCAAATTTTGTTTTCCATCATATAATCTTTGAAAGGTATTTATTTTTTTTAAAAAATTGATTAAAAAATCAAAGGAGGGTTCTTTTTCTCTCCGAACATAATTTTATTTTTCATAATTTTTAATATTTTATTTGCAAAAATCTTTGTAATATTTCATTTTTGCAAGTAAATTTTAAAAAAAACACAACATAGTGCATTTTTGCACATTCACAGTGTTTGGTCATAGCTATGCCTCTGACTCATGTTTATGGGTAATGTCATCACGCTTGAGTTACTGCATACATAAACTAACATATCTACAAGAATGATGTTTGGGCATCGACACTATCAATCATCAAGTAGAAATAAGGTTAAAACATTCCTTGAGCAATCCCTCTATTTTACCCATTCGATTCAGTCTAAAGTCATAAATCCTAAAGGTAGAAAGTCTAAGTATATATCAAAGTTACACATGCGTATGAGGAATTGCATCTAAACAATTTCCAATGATTGGTCGAACCTATTTTAGTATAGTCTAAGTACCATACCTCAATCTCTTTCATTTACATTTATCATTATTTCATGTACCACCAGGTATATAGATAAGGGTGAGCTTATTCCATGTAAAAATGAGTATACCGGAAGGGCACATATAAAGATAGGATTGGTATCTCTAAATGATGGTATAATGAAAGGGAAACCTTGATAACTAGAGTGATAAGGAACCACTCAATCATCTTTGGTCAGATTCTACATAATGGCCAGAAATGGGCCAAAATTCTTTCTGCCAGACTCACAACTTCTCTATAACGACAACTATGTAGCTTGGAAAACTAAAATCAGGACACATTTGGAATTTTAATACATTTGGCCTATTGTAAATGGCACTTTTACCTAACATATTACTGACATTGATTAGAAAAGTAAGTTTGACAAATTCAATCAAAAGACAAAGTTGATAATCATGTTTGGAGTAATGGATGGGGTACAACCTCATATTTATGAGACCACAATAGTAAAAGACACTTGGGATAAGCTCTAGATAGTTTATGAGGCCAAAAATGAAGGATCCATTCTTCATTTGCAGAGTCAACTTCATTCCCTCAAATTGAAGTCCAGTGAAAAAGTGGAAGTTTTTCTATGCCATGTTACAATGTTGAGGGATTCACTTTAAGCATTGGGCAAAATAGTGTCAGATGCATCTCTTGTACCTATTATCCTAATAGCACTACCAACCCCGTACAAGATATTCATGACTAATTTGACAATCATAGATTACAAACCATCTTTTGACAAGTTGGTAAACATGTTGCAATAGGAAGAGTCTATGTATAAAGAAGAAGAAAAATTAGAAGAGAATGCTCTTGACTCTAACCAATAGAAAGGTAATAAGCAGATCAAGTCTTCTAAATAAAATCAAGGTCAATAGCATCATTCCTAGGGGGATAAATAATAGAAAATTTTCCTTATATGTGGAAAAATAAGCCACGAGCTAAAGAATTGTTGGTATAACTCATTTTCAAAGGGCTCCTCAAGCAACAAGAAGCCCAGTCCCCAAGAATCATCTCAACCACATAAAGGACAAGGATAAAAGAAAGGGCATTGGAAGAAGAAATCCAATCATCAAGGCAACATTGCTGAATAGAAAGACACCTACTCTGATGAGGACTTCCTATATGCTAAATAGTCTCATGACAAATTAACATCACAAAGTTCTATCTGATATGTCGACTCAAGTACAACTCAATATATTACTAAAAGAAAAGATTGGTTCTAAAACATGAATGAGAGTTCCCTAAAAAATCATGTTTTTTTGGGTGATGATTCATCCTACCAAATTCAAGGCATTGGTAATATCTCCTTATCACTTGGATGACATGATTGAAAAAATTTAGATGTCGTGTATGTCCCAATGATCACATAGAATTTTCTATTATTCAATCAGCTACTTGACCACAACCTCAAGTTTGACTTTGATTTCAAAAGTGGAAAAAAGATGTTTTTGATAAAAGATAATTCAAAATTCTCAAGAATTATTACACAAGCCTCAAGAGTTGGAAAAATATTCCAACTTGACTTTTCTCAGTTAAACAATAAAGCACTTGTAGCTCAAGATTAAAACTTAGCCAATCTATGGCATCATAAATATGGTTATGTCAGTTTTAGATATATCAAAGCACTCAATAATCAAAACATGGTTCATGGACTTCCTTAGTTGAAGAAAAATATAGGTCTATATATTGGTTGTCTAGTAGGGAAATAACATCAAACATCTTTTGGTCAAAGTTCCTCAAGAGAATCTAGTAAGCTTGATATGGTACATACCAACCTATGCAGCCCCATGAGATCCAATCACTATGGGTTTCAGTATTTCATACTCTTTATTGATGACTAATCACACAATATGTGGGTCTATTATCTACATACCAAAGACGAAGGCTGCAATACTCTCAAAAATTTCAAAGCAACAATTGAAACTAAAACTAGTTATAAAATCAAGGCTCTCTACTCCGATCAAGGGGTAGAATTCACCAATAAAGATTTTTATGCTTATTTGAAAGAACATGGCATTCATCGACAAATTACTCCACCATACACTCCATCACATAATGGTGTTACAGAATGACAAAACCACACTATCATAGAAATGGTGCATAGTATGATTAAGGATTCAGGTTTGGCATGCACATATTGGGTAGAAGCGATGAAAATAATAGTTTATTTGTTGAATAGGTCACCCACTATATCTCTTCATAATATGACTCCACATGAAGCCTAGATAGGGCATAAACCTTCAATTTCTCATCTTCAAGTTTTTGGATGTAAGGCTTATATGCATGTTCCTAAAATGAAGAGAAAGAAACTAGATACTAGATCTATGCCTTATATCTTCGTAGGGTATAGTGAAGAGTCATTAGCTTGTAGACTGATGGACCCTTAAATAAAGAAGATCTCCATCAGTAGGAATTTAGAGTTTGATGAGAAATTTAAAATGAGTCTGCCTTCCACAAACTCACATGATTTAGTAATCAAACCTCTAGACAATTCAGAAGGTCATAACCACACTGAAGGTGACCATGATGATGAGGATGATCAATCAGTCAATTTAGATCAACCCATAAGAATAGTGAAATATATGCCTAAATGGTAAACAAGTACATTAAGAGATAATAAATTGGATAGAACTCCAGACACATCGATTACTAGACCAAGGACTCGAAGCATGACTCAATATGAGATTAATTTGGCCCTAATGAACATAGTTATAAAATTAGTAGAGCCCTCAATAGTTTAGGAAGCCCTATATTCTAAACCTTGGAAGGATTCCATGGATGCAATATATCAATCACTAATGAAAAACAAAACATGGTAGCTTGAATATCTACCACTAGGGAAGAAGCCAATTGACTGTAAATGGGTCTTCAAAATGAAATATAATGTAGATGGTTGTATAGACAAGCACAAGGCTCGACTCATGGCTAAAGGATATGCACATTAAGGAAGGCATAGATTATGAGGATACATTTGCTCCTACATCAAGATCAAAACAATCAAAATTAGATTTTCTTTGGCTACATAATTTGGATGGAAGATCCACCAAACAGATGTAAAAAGTACCTTTCTCAATGGAGATCTATAAGAAGAATTTTACATGACACAACCAGAAGGTTTTGTCTCACTTGGTACTGAAGGAAAAGTATGTAAAATCATAAAATCTATGTATGGTCTCAAGAAGGAACCTCAAGTCTAGTACATAATGATTGATTAACATCTCATCCAACATGGTTTCTAGAGGTGTCCCTATGATCTAAATCTCTAACTAAAATAGCAAGGGGAGATATTATAATTATTATTATCATATATGTCAATGATCTAGTCATCACTACTAGTTCAATGAAGATGATATATGAAACTAAAAAAGATCTTAACCGATCATTTGACATGAGAAATCTTAGGATTCTACACTATTGTCTTGGATTATAAGTATGGTAAAAAGAACACCACATCTTTGTGTCCTAGATGAAATATGCCAAGACAACACTCAAGAAATTCATGATGATGAACAATAATCCAATTGATACACCTATGGAGATAAGGCTTCAGTTGTCTCATAAAGATACATCACCACAAGTAAATACAACTCTCTATTGGCAGTTGCTTGGGAGTCTTATTTACATAATATAGACTAAGACAGACATCAACTATGCAGTTAGCTATCTTTCACAGTTCATGCAGGAGCCAAATATGTCTCACTAAAAAGTAGCAAAGTGAATACTAATATATATCAAGGGTACAATGGACTTCAGCCTATAATATAAGAAGAATGATAATTTCTTCTTGACATGATATTCTGACTTAGATCATGCAAGACATAATGATGATAGAAAATTTACTTCTATATATGTGTTCTTTTAAGGAGCTGGTCTTATATCCTAGGGGAGCAAGAAACATAACTTTGTTTCTAGATCTTCCACTAAAGCAAAATATCGTGCTATAGGAGATGTTTGTGAAGTGATATGGTTACGTCACATAATAGAAGGATTAGGAGCACTGTAAAAGACATCTACCACCTGTACTATGATAATGAGGGTGTTCTCAAACTTGTTTGCAATCTAGTCTCTCATGAATACATAAAACACATTGAGGTACAAGTTTATTTCATTCATGAACATGTACAACAACACAATATCCAACTCTAGTATTGCCTGACAAAAGAACAACATGAAGATGTCTTCACCAAGTAACTTGCATGTGACAAATTTGAGGGATTTAGAGAATTTATCTCCTATTCACTTCAAGTTGTGTTGAATTAAGGGGGATAATATTAGATTATTATATTTGGTGATTAATTCACCATAGACATATTATTATTTTTTGGTTATTTTTTTATACCTATGAACTCTATTCCGGGTTTCTTATTTGTAAACCATCCTATATTATAGGAGGTTGTTCAGGGTATTCCCATGGCTATATATTAGCCTATGTAATAGTTTTCTTTTTTAGCTAAATAAATTAATCGTTCAAGTTCTTAGGAGCCATCCTGCTTTATGCATAATTTGATTATGTTACTTTGCAACTTTAATACCTTCATATGGGTGATGCCCCCACCTTTTCCATTGCCTTGAAATCATTTAACCATTTTTGGAATATATGGAATATGTAGCAACAACACATTCCAAAACCACACTAATATGTATGTAGTTAGTGCATGACACTGAAGCTCATCTATAAATGTGCCCCCCCAACTTACACTAGTTTGTCCATTTCTATGGTTTCATGCTTTGATTTTCATATGTTTTGTGATGGGTTTTATATCAATTTCAAGAAGGTATTGTACATTGTTCTAACCTTTTTGTTGAGATTTTTTGTCATAATTTTTCTAGTGGTTTCAATTCTCATATTTTAATTTTTATGTGTAGTTAATGGCTTGTATTTGTAGTATGTTTGACGAACACATACGTTTATTGGTTACTTCCAAATGGAAAGGAAAACATATTTATATCAAAAGCATGTTATTTACTCCTAAAAATGAAATCATATGGAAAAATGACACTTTATTATTTGTTGAGGTTTATTTACATTGTGCCTCTTACATTACTTTAACATATGGGTTGAGCTTATGTTTGTATTTGCAAAATTAAAGAGGTGTCTATGTGGAGGTTGATTTTGAGGACATTTTTTATGAAATGATAGGGGATAGAGATGCTCCTAGAGGTATTCTCAGTGATATACATGAAAACACAAATTTATTATATCGGTTGATTCAAGATATTCACATTCATTGTAAAAATGGATGTCTTCAACAAGCATCATTGGGGCATGAAAAAAAAGAAATTTGGGAAATCACTATGGATGCATTTGACATGCCTGACTTAGAAGACGTGCCTGTAGATGAATTTTTTGATACTTTGTGAAATTTTACATTGGTCAATATTGTTTCTGATATGCACCCATTCTCACTTACTTATTGTATAATTTTAACTTTTTTTGTTGTCATACTATTCTCCATTGTCTTCCCCGACTCGATGTAATCTTGAATAGATGTCATGAAATGTTATTTTTGTATATATGTTGCACTTTTGTTTGAATGATCTTTCATATTTATTTTGAATGTTTATATGACATCTATATGTTATTTGGATGATATTTTGTTTATCGTAATGTTATGTACTTATTATAGTTGTAATTTTACTTTTGTTCTATTGCCATTGTGGATCACCTAAAGTTTGGAGAATTATAACTAGTTAAGAGCTTGATGTGTTTACAATATTCAAATACAATCATGAAATTCATAATGTTTTTACATATGAAAAATTTAAAAGAGATTTATAGTTTGAATGATGTAATATGGGTTAAATTAAATAATGCATGCAAAACAACATATTCAGACGAGAGGTATGAGAAATGTAGTCAAACAAGCACTTGCATTTTTGATGATTTAGATGTGTAGATGATGTTTTAATAATGTATTGACCACCAAGTACTTATGTTGTATGTATTATTCAATCATTATCATTCATACATTACAATATTTAAAAAAATCCATTGCTAATTGGTTGAATGGAATGTTCTCCTTATAGGCTAGAATAGATGGAAAATAGGTGGGAAGAAATTATGTAGATTGCATTGTAGAAGCCAAGTGAGGGTGCATTTGATTCTAAAAATATCATGTGGGAGAATTTCCTGACATCAATGACAAAGCCCTGTGGGTTGCCTTGGTTGACGCTGATAAGTTTGACAACTTCATCAAAGGGGAATCAAGAAGGGAGTTGTTCCCTACATTTTTTTACGTTTCACATCTTAAAAGAAAATCACATGTTCTTGGAAATAATAGCATGATCAAATCCACCTATGAATACATCATTTAAGTGACCTCAAATTATGGATTTCAAGTGAGTGTATATTTAGATGTTTTTCTATTACATTAATGTAGAGTTGTTTTCCAATTTCCATGAGTGTTCATTTGTTCACCATAATCATGTTGATAATAGTGTTTATATGGGCCTAATGAATTTAAATAAATTTATGACATGCCAAAAGATAAGTTTGTAATGCCCAAGTCAGGAACACATAGATAATTCATGCAACTATTGCCATGGCCAACAATGTGAATAGTTCAAGGGAAAGAAATGTTTTTTTCTCCTTACATCATCCCCTAACTTAATGAATGGGTTCATAGGCTAATATTGTTAGGAATTTTTGCTGATGTTTTCCACCTTAAACATTGGGAGATGGTGTATGACAAACTTGTATTTTATAATGGTGAAACTGGGATGATTTCTTGAGCAAGGATGATATATACAATAGAGAACAATTGATCAAGGAGGAAAACTGTGTGTACAGTCCCAATGATGTAAAACATTTTCGGAAGTAGGTGCTAGCAAATCCTAACAAGTGATTTTTATATCGTGGATACAACGAGGGAGAGATTGATGGGGAGGGGAAAATACCCTTTGTCTTGGGCATCTAACTCCCACAATAGCCAGAGTGGTTGTTGTTGTTTGGGAAGCATAGCGTATTATCAATGATTAAATGTTTGGGATGAATGCAATGAAGGTATGTTTCTAATGTTTCTAACAGTAATCAATAATATATGTATTTTGTAACATATAATCTCATATGAGTTATGTATTTTTTGTATAGTTCCAATTGTATACATTGGTAGCATTTTATTCCAAACATGAATATGTGCACATTGCATGGGTAATTATGTCATGGTCCTCTACTACCAACATAAGCCAATTGAATGGATGATCAGTGCCTTCATGGTGGATGATGTTGGTGTGGAGATCAAAGTTATTAGGTGTGTCTTTGTTATTCCTACACACATCATAGATTTCATATTAGGATATTCATAAACAACATTCCCACCTTGTACCATTAAATCTTATAAAACTATCATGATATTCATGGATACATTCAACTATGAGGTCTACTTATATAGTTGGCATGTTCATCGTGTGTGGTTGAAGAGTTTGATAACAAAAGTGAAAGATGATGATGTAATACGTGTGATGTTTTATGAGGTAGGGTACATAATTCATAGCTTTGGTGATGAATACATGGTAAAAAGGGAATCCAAAAAGTTTGTATAAAGGTATCATTCCTCTCAGGACACTTTTGTTGAATACTAGGAATATAAAAAGTAGACAAGGTTGGAATGTGGTTCTGATGTTGTCGTGCACTTCTGCATGCTATGAAAGAAACAAATATAGCCATATAATCTTATCATTCCCATTTGAAACATTGTTTCTTAAGAACAATACAAACTTATACACATCACAGGGTGGATTGATTGGTTCACCAACTAACAACAATAGTTTACATATATTATTGGTGGCTACAAGTATGCAAGGACATCGGTGTTCCCTCACTTGCCCGATCTAATACTCTTGAGAGGGTACATGATCTATTTTAGCTAGAAAAATTGGGAATAGGGCAAAGCTTTGTATTTATAGAAGGATAGAGTAAAAATGAGTCATTTTACCCCTCCACCCCCTATTTATCACTCCCCCATCCACCATAATTTTATTTTTTCCCCTGATTTTCACCATTTACATTGATTTTCACCATTTTATCCCCCTCCTTTTCACTAATTTAACCTTTTTTACCCTATTTCCACTTATCCTCATCATTTTTCATTGTTAGTCCTCTTCTCATTTCGAGAGCCCATCTATCTCCTTTCATCATCGCTTGTTCTCTAGAGGGTGTATGACACATTCACCACATGTGACTAGGGGCATCCTCGTGTGCCTATTTTTTATCCTTCTTCATTCTTTGAAAATCCATCACTCCATCCAATTAGTTGCAATTCCCTTTCAAAGAGGGAAAAAAATAGACACTCCATTTCTTCCACCTCCACATGAATCCACGCTATTAACATGAATCCCGCTATCGTAATCAAATCATAATCAACACCCCTTTCATAACCATCACTATTTTAACATCACCCCCAATCAGAGAATCTAATTGCACATTGAACCTTGTCCAATTCCACAAAAAGCAAATTAGGATTAATCAGTTAATTAATTATATTAATTGGTTGATTAATACTAATAAGAAAATCTATAAGAATCTAAAATCTAAAATATGAAAAATCAATTAAATCAAAATCATCAAATCAAATAAATCTCAAAACAATCTCACATCAAATCCTCAAAATCCAAGACAAGAGACAAGGTGAAAATCAAGCCACCCTTCGTCAATGCAAGGCCATGCCTTGTCCCAATCCTCACATTTATGAGACAACTCCTCTCATTCAATGATGATTTTAACTCAATCCTCACCCTTTATCTCAACTCAATATTGACCATCCATTTTCTCTAGGAAATTTTGTAAATTGATACATGTAGAAGTGCTTGCGCACATTACATTGAGGAACTACATCCATCCTCTATATGATAAAATCAACATCACAAGGGAGACATCTTCATGGTAAACCAAGGTATGTTGGTTTCTCTTACCTTCTCAATCAAAAGTATTTGTGTTTTGTTAGTTTAGAGATTTGGTTTTGTGTTGAATTTATATTTGATACTAACTTTACATACATATAAATATGATACACATATCTAACACACGTCAAATATATGCTTGTAATATTCATTTATTGTACACTACTACGTAATTATTGTAAAAAATTTAAAATCTAGTAGTTAAAGAGGATAGGCACCAACCATCACAAGCTAAAATTGTAAGACTCTTTCATTTCATAATGTGAAAAATTGAAGTATTCAATTTAGAAAAAAAATAGATGAATCATTAACATGTGAATATAAATTAAAATTCATTTTATATATTGTATGCTTTAACTAAAACCATTTATATATTTTTAACACTAGATAGGATTGTTCATACATACTTAGAAATTGTTCCATTTATATCAAACCATGACCTTAACTTACTTTCATTATTTCAAACTAAAAAAAAATATGCATTGATTAATTATTAGTTTTAATTCAAAATTTTCCTCTTCATTACTAATTGACTACCATTTTACACTGTCAACCAAAAGCATATTGAATTAAAAAATTTCAAGATAATATATAGTATTTAAAATTTAGTATTTTCTTCGATTATTGATACAATTTATTCTTTTCAAAATGGGGAACTAATTGTTTTATTACCCCTTTTTAGTGGGGTTTAGGCTGTAACTTCTAAATGCCTCGTCACTAGAAGTTTCGTGATAATATTCAGACTAGTTATTTTCTTCGTCACTACTATTTTTCATTGAAGATTATATATATTTTATTACCTTTTATGAAATAGATTTTATATTAATTAAATAAAAAAATTAATTTAAAAAAAAAATGTTGGCACGAGAGCATGTGACAAAACAGCCATATTACGCTTCAAGAAAATTTAGGAAACAACCGTCAAGAACATTATAAAAATTAAAAAATAAAAACTGATAAACAACTATGTAACCATGACGAAGAAACTGGTAGTAGAAGGAGCTTTGTCCTCCAGATTTCCGTAATCAACACCTGGAAGGTCTTCCCCTTCAGACGTGGGGTCGTAGTTTGCACTTGTATTTTTCGTTATCTCTACTATTTCCATGATACCCTCTCGAAAGACTTCTGGATCAGCTCGTCCTATAAATTACTACGGACAAATGTAAAAACTTTATTGGGTGATGCGGAGGTGCCCAGCTGTGTCGGTGTGCAGGCAAGGACCCCTACCTGTCTCAGTGAGACAGCAGAAGATAAAATCTTCATGGTGCAAGCTTTAATTTTACTCAGTCGCTACACTTTTTTATTAATCAGCTACATCTTAACTCACAACACGATATCCGTAATAAATTTATTTCTCGAGAAAGTGAGAAAACGTTTCACGACAAGCTATATGTAGGAATAGTTTTTTGACTGCATCTAGCGTTTTTAGAGCCACATCATAATTGAAAGTTCATTCTATCACCTTCCCGTGCATAGAACATTGTTGTTTTAACCAAACAAAGATCAAAACCGAATGATTGGGTTGGAAATTAAAAAACCAATGCTTCATACAGGAAATAGTATAGATAATTATCATACCATACATCCAAATCAACTACAATGGGTGCCTCACGTTTCGAAAATTCTAATGTCTTATGTTCGAACACCCATGTTTCAAAAATTCTAATGTCTTATATTCGAACACCCATGTTTAGAAAATTCTAATGTCTTATGTTCGAACCATGCATAAATATCATTTGGGATTAGTCTTTAGAACATATGGCAACCTCAAACTGAACAAGGGTTCAAATAATGGAACAAAACTATTATCTCGTTCTATTTTTGTATTTTTAAAACCTAAAGTCAACAAGCATAAATCATTACATCAACTCATATAGAACAATTGACCAAAGGCATGCAAGATGATGTTATAATACAATAATTGGCATATTAAGTTATATTAAAAAAGAAAAACAATAACTAATTTTACAATAGTGTTATAGTATGCATTTGTTAGTTTATATATATATAGAGAGAGAGAGAGAGATATATATATTTTACTACAAGGGTGGTTAGATAAATATACATACCCAATTTCATTTAATACATCACTAAGCCATAATGTATATGACACATTATTTGAGGAACATGTCCCAACTATCAATATGGATGCAATGTTTTATATATCATCACAATACATAATACCTTTACTTATATAACAATATACAAAATACGGTGTCAATGATAAATGACAATATAATTTTATTTACTTTTTAATTTAATTTATTGACTAAAATTGATTTCAAAATGTTTTTTATTTAAAAATATATATTCAAATCTATTGATAGACTTAAATGTTTGTTTGTGTGTGTGTATATTAAACTATATTATCTCAATATTACAATTCTACATCTACTTCATCATAATCATTGAAGAATAATTTTTATATAAATATAAACTTATAATATCATTATCTAAATTTAACTCCATCTAATTCTCACTAGAGAAACATAAGATAGTAATTTTGAACTCCATCTAATTCTCAATAGAGAAATATCTTTATATAAATATAAAATTATAATATCATTATCTAAATGTAACTCCATCTAATTCTCACTAGAGAAACATAAGATAGTAATTTTGAACTCCATCTAATTCTCAATAGAGAAATATAAGATATGTAATTACCAACGTTAAAATTTTGAAAATTAGGGAATCATATGAAGTATATGATGCCAAAAAGATGGTAATTTATTTTGTTCCTCTCTTCCATAATATTGTCCCTATATGCATTTGTGCATTCTTATAGAAATGCGATTTCATATCTTTATTATATTTAAATAACACAAAACTTATTTTATAAAAATGTGATTTCATATCTTTATTATATTTAAGTAACACAAAACTTACTTGCATATAACCAATCAACATTTTTTATTTCGATAAAATGACAGTTTTGGATTTTAGTGAAAAAAAGCAAACTTGATTGCATGGTGTTGAACATGTTTTCTCATGATATATCATTTCTTTTAAGTCATTATCATTTTCTTCCATAATATTTGATTTTTTACTATTTTATATATTATGAAAAATTTAATATGATTTGAATAATTTAGATAAATGATCATTTAATTTACTCCTTAATTAATTATTGGTTGTATATAGTTTTCAAGTTTTATGATTAATTTCGTCTAAATGTATTAAAATTTATTTATATATTTAAAATGTGTAATAGAAATCGTAACATTTATAATTAATCATTTAATCTACTCCTTAATCTATTATTGATTGTATATAGCTTTTAAGTTTTCTGATTAATTTCATTTAAATACATTAAAATTTATTTATGTATTTAAAATGTGTAATAAAAGTCGTAACATCTATAATTAACTATCTTTTTATAAATTATTTTAATATATGTAACACATAATTAAATTTAAAAAATCTTAAAATTAAAATAGTATTTATATATATACAATTAAAAAATATTAATACATTTATTTAAATTAATTATCAATTTCATTAAATAAAGAAAGATACATATTATTAAAAAATATTGATGCATTCAATTAAATAAGAATTTTAAATATTCTCACTATTTCATCTCCACTATATTATTATATTATTCTTATGGTAGACACCACTCCATAATAAACACTTAGTGCACGAATCGTAGATTCTACACTTAAGCATTTGCTCAACGAAAAATAATGTGATTCTTCAAAGTAACGTATCACAAAACAAAGGGCACGAAGTGCCAAGTCCCTGCAGGGATTTTAACTAGTTTATAGATATACGATTAAGTGGTAAGGTTTGGAACCAGGAAATCGATTATGAGATATAAGGTAATTATCAATCTAACAGGCAGGTTATGTAAAGAATATAAAAATGAGCTATATAAATATAAACTATCTTATGTGAGACTGACAAAGAACCAGATCAATCCTAAATTTATGGTCTTAATTGCAAAATAAAAATACTGAAAGTTAATTGGTAGCTCCCTTTGTATAATACAATCAAAAGGTTGGTGAGGGAAGCAATGCAGGAGCAAGTACAGCATACATGAGCCTTCAAATCCCCTTATGATGGTTGCAAAATAAAAATACTGATGGTTTATTGGTAGCTCCCTTTATATGATACAATCAAAAGGTTGGTGCAGGAAGCAATGCAGAAGCAAGTAGAATAGACACGAGCCTTCAAATTTTCCTATTATGGCACCTCAAGCTCCCCACAAGCACAAGGCACAAACTGGAATGTCCCTATCTACTGTCCCATGTCCCAATTTCAATGTGTTCCAATGGAGGAAGGAGAGTATCTGTTAGAAGCCTAGCTAGCTTCAAGTTCTACAGCTTCGAGGTGCAGCAATCAGATACATACATTTTACCCCAATATTGTGTATACCTTATGATCATGGCTTTCCATAGTATTGCAATTTATTCTCAGCATGTATAGTTGGTTTATTTAAGTTTAGTTCTATCCTGTCCTTTTGATGATAGATGATGTATATGACCAGTGGTTCTCAGCTTGTGTGTCACAGCTAGTATCAATAAAATATCTTTACTCCTGTGTTTGTTTTGGCTACTCATAAATTTGTTGTTTTATGAGCCAGGCTCTTCGAAAAGTTAAAGAAAAATGAAAGATGAAATTCATGATAAAGATCATATATGAAGTATTCTCCACCCCTCAATTAACCCGAAGGATGCACACAAAGGCATACATAGCCCTATTTTCCTCATCTCAACAAAAATACCTCATAATTCTCCAGATTTCAACAGAAAAATGGAAGATCGAGAAGCCCAAAGAAATGCGGCACAATTTAGAAACCGCATAACATTATTGTGACAAGCACTACAGAGTTATGGAATGAAATGACTGATTACAGATAATTTACTTTCTCGAAAAAAAATAAAATAACAGAGGCCATCATTTAGACATTGTGTAAGAAAATTTAGCCAAAAAAGTCAAAATCTCGAGCATCTGAAATGATGATACCACCATTACAAGCACTAAATCCTTGGAAATAAAGTTGGTAGTTCGGTAATTTGGTAAGCATAGCATTTATTCTAAGTAATAGAAAAATCTCTCATTTTGTTAGGTAAAATATATGTCAGATGCATAATACACATAATGACTATAATATATGATTGAAGCAAACATATGTTACAGGGAGTGTTGCAATTCAAATCCGTCTCTGATATGCCAATATGATCACCCACCAAAACAGACTGTCAGTCGATCTCATGACCCAAAAACATTAGAAGTGCTGGGGACTCACTTGTAATGGTCTCTAAGGCATTTTGAGCTTCTTCTGCCAATTTGCAGAAAGAAGACTCGGTGGCAGCAACGATGATCGATGGGGCAACAAGTCATTGTAAGTCCTACGCATCGAGATTTTTCCCACTGAGTACTGAACCTATCTATTTATATCCAGCGGGGCTTCTTTTTGTCCTTAGTTTTGATTAACTGAGAATATATCAACTGCTGCTTGTGTCACAGGTTTTACTCGCACAGTAACACGTTTCTTAACGATCTCACTTACCAACTCCTCCCCACTTTTAAGCAATTGATTGTCCACTGAAATTGATGATTTGAGGCGTTGGTAAATGTAATTGAGTTGAACCATCGCATGGGAATGAAGCTCAGTACTGCCTCTGCCACAGGGCATTATTACCAACGTATTTGGTATCCTTTCCTGTATAAATTTCAAGCCTCTAAAAATATCCAATTTCTTAATCTCAATTTCTGACGCACACTCTGCCAATTCCTCCATGCTTTTCATTTGGTTGAGTTGTTTTTCGGCACTGTGAATTCCTTAACGTAAAAAACAGCCATCTCAGATATGTGAATTCCTTAATGCAAAAAACATAGAGGTGCTAGGGGCTCACTTGTAATGGTCTCTGAGGCATTTTGAGCTTCTGCTGCCAATTTGCAAAAAGAAGATTTGGTGGCAACAACGATGACAAATGGGGCAGCAAGTCATTGTAAGTCCTGCGCAACGAGATTTTGCCCACCGAATACTGAACCATTGTATTTATATCCAATGGGGCTTCTTTTTTCTCCTTAGTTTTGATTAACTTGGAACATATCCACAGTATCGCTGCCGCTTGTGTCATAGGTTTTACTCCCACGCTCAGTCATTTACATCTGCCTCACAGGTGTCAACTGAAACATTTGCGTGGCTAAAACTGTCGGTTTTATGCTTTCCACCCTGGCCACTGCTGATAGCAGTAATTACGAATTATCTGATTGCCTTAAAAAACGATTTCAAAATTATGATTGCCTTGATAAATGTGAGCTCGGTAATAACATAAAAATTATTGAGCCAATTACCCTGCAGAAACAATACTATTATATTAAATTGTTTAAAAAAACTACAGCTTTTCTTAAATAATATTTGCCTCTTATAAAATATGTACAATCATATAATTTGATTGGCAGAGATTAAATAAATTAATAAACAGTTAAGTATAACTGAAGACTAAAAAAAGGCCTTCCGAAAGTAATAACTTCCATAGTCTTTCCACAAATCAATTTGGAGACATCATTGGAAGGCATTAAATAAACCAAATATAGGATTCTAAAACACATATGAAAGAGACATTAAAAGGGTAAGGTTAAAAGTAATGATTGAGTTTAACTACATTCGAGTCCTTTTCTAAAAACACCAGAATTTTTTGGGGGGGCACGCTAATAACACATACCATCGATAAAAAAAAGTTGTTCTCTACTTGTTAATAGAGCAGAAAGTTTGCCCAGCCGTCATACCCAAAATAAGTATGGCCGCCACCAGAGAGACAGCATGCCATGGCTTTGAGCAATGTTCGTCCTTAAACTGGCTGATTCACACCTTCCATTGACTGTTATAATGTTGTCTTGCCTCTTTCATCACCACCTCCAATTGTTCAATTTTTGTATGGGCTATTCCGTTGCAGATACGATTGAAAATATCAGCTACCTCTCCTTCACTCCGCAAATAGTTTTTAGTGATTCCCTCTTTGCTGAGCAGAGAAACATCTTTCTCTGAGTTAATTAAGATTATAAAGAGAGAACGAAAAATCAGTAATGTGGTTACCTAATTGTCCTTCAACATATGTATTTCAAGTATACCATATATTCCATTACAGAAAATAGTATTCTACAAATAAAAAGTTTATTGTGTCGTTTCTTTAGGTCTATGTCCAGCGAGACCATTTATTTTATATAATGTTCAACCTGGTCTTCCTATAAATTTTATTTTATTTTAAAATTATTTCTTTTATCAAATTTATTGTAATTTTAAACATTATAGGGAAAACGTTTAGAGAATTTACATTAAATATATTTGAACTGGATGTGTGGCTCGTTCATATATTATTTGAACTTTATATAATTAAAATCTACAATTTCAAACCACAACGATGAATGGTAACAAAATGTGCCTTAAAATTTAAATTTTAAACTCTTTCAATGAATTTTTATCTTCCTCAAAGCTTTTTTTCCTCAAATCTTGAACATGTGGATCCACCTAGAACAATATGATCAATTATTTTAGACATTCGAGCAATTTCACTATCATTTTCTTACAAATTTATGTCGGAGGGAATTGTTTTAGTAATAAAGTTTCATTTTAAGATTATAAATTGATTGAACTTTTAATTATGTTAAGAGACTCTTTATAATGGGAAAAGGGAGAAGGATAGAATTTGATATCGTATCCGTGTAAAAAATTATTATGAAAAGAGCCTACACAATATAATAATAAATTTGAAATATTAATTTATATACAAATAATACATTAAAATTAAAAATTAAAATAAATAAATCAAAGTACAATAAAATAGCTATCAAAAACATAGAAGTAGAATTTAAAATAAATAAATTAAAGTGCAACAAAGAAAATAGCGATCAAAAGATAAAGAACCAACGAAATAAATAAGATACATAAATTTTTATATTCTAAACTTGAATCATTGAATGATTTTTTAGTTATGTATTTAATGCTATGCAAATATTCCTATGTCATCTTATCAACTAGATTGTCTAGGATACATAGTAAAAGGATTTCCTTGTTCAAATAGGCTTCTGCAAAGCACTTCACCACATCCATTCTGATCAGCGCAGAAAATTCATCCGGCAATCAGTACATAATAGATTTTGCTACCACCACAACACAAAATCTACCTGGCATAAACACAATAGGAATAAGAATGGTTCGTCTAGATGTGGTTGTGGGAGGAGTGGTGCCCCCTCATATCCACCCCAAAGCCTATGAAAAAATGTAACACCAATTAAGATGTCTGGAAAACCAAAACAAAATGATTTGAAACCTGCTGACGATATGTGACTGAAAAAATAATTAATAGCCTTTGCCGGATGAATTTCATAGTCCTCAAAAATTTATGAATGCATACTAGAAATCGTTACCAGTTAACACTAAACTCCAAACCTCTTGCACTGCCTATTCAAAAACCGTTCCCTGTCACCCAAATCTTATGAAGAGATTAATTTCAAAAAAAATGATGGCTGCCGTGAAATTCTCTGACACGTTGCCTTTCTAACTTTAACACATCATTCATTCATATTCTCATTGCAGCACTTTTATAGCATTCTGGTTAACACACACACAAATTATATTGAAGAAAAAAATATATTGAACACCCACCTTTATGCCTTCTTCTCTGACCGTCCTTCAAGATTCTCCAACTACATAGATCAATGATGGTGAAGTGTTTGTAAGATATATATAATTTTTATTTCTTTAAATTTAATTCAAATTTATTTTTAAGAAGACTCTAAATTTAATTGTACTCTTGTCAAAACGTTCATGTTATTCCCTCATAATATAAAAACTTAATCCATGCATTTTCTTTCTTATATATAAAGATTCAGTTTTCAATTTTATTTATTTTCATAAAATTATATTTATTATAAAAAATTTAAATTAATTATTAAAATTATATTTTATTCAATATATTGTTTTTATTTAATTTTAATATATATATTTTGAATTAATTATTATATTTTAATATTTATAATTTTATTTAATATATTTAAAATATATTTTTTTATTTACTTAAAAATTGATTAGATATGGTTCGATCAAAAGTGAATTTTGTAAACAAAGAAGAATGAAGAGAATATCAAAAAGAACAATAAAGAGAATATCATAGATGAAGACAACAACAAATGACAGATGTACAAGAGAAGAAGAAAGTAAAATAGAAATGACAATGATAGAGAAAGATTTCAAGAACATAGACGTGAATTGATCGCTGAATAATTAGAAGTAAAAAAGAGGCAACATGTAAATAAAATGAAAGACATTCAAGCACAAACATCTCAAGATGATTAATATTTATTTAGAACAAAATTACAAATACAAATGTATTTAGATCAATTAACTAAGGCAAAAAGACAACATAAACAAGAACTTCATCGTGAAGCATTTCAAAGGCACTACCAGTGATCGATTCATAATGTTGACATCAATTATGAAGAACCAAACTCAATATCGATAGGTCATGTGCTCCAAACACCAAATAATGCATTTCAATTTGCAATGGATGTCATTTTTACAAATACTACACAAAATTAAGATATACATGAGCAAACATCTCAACCTAAAAGAAGATGAATGAAAAATAATGATTTAGAAGAAGAGTCAAATTTGTAACCTAAAAGAAGTAGAAAAATACAAATTACAAAAATTGAAAGAGAAAAATATAACTGATCCCAATGAATTGGTTGGGAGAGATTTTAAAACATTTCAAATAATTTTTTGACATGGCTTAGGTAATATTGTTTCACCAAGCATGTGTTACATTTGTCAAAAACATTATATCAGATTAAATATTTTTCAAACCCCTGAAGGCCTTGTATTCAATATATTTTGATAAGAAAAAGGTCATCATCAATTTTTTGCATCAAATAATATGGATCCTAGACAACCGCCACCAAAACTTGTAAACTTAACAAAATTTGAGAAATTTTTAATAGCCCGTGTCAACCCAATCTTATATCTGACGCATGCAACAGGGGTCTAATATAAATATAAAGGACATACAATCAATTTTCTACAAGAATTAAAAGAATTTTTTAAGGTTTTACCACATCAAATAAGAGATTTGCCAATGATTATAGTTCAATGAAGGGATCAACATGGAACAAATTGCAAATTTATTTTTAATAGAGAGAAAGTATATAAGGCACTAAAATATAAAATATAACATAACATATTTTATTCAAATGTTCAAATTGATGAAAATGCACTCAACAATCTTACCCCTGACTCTGATGAAAATATATTTAACCAATTGAAATTTGTTCATATATAATTTGATTATGATGCAAATGAATTTGTATTTGTGGGTCCACTAATGGAGATGGATGAAAGAAATATCATTGATCACATAAATTCAATGGCCTCTAAACCCCCAAAAACTCCAAGGGAGATGGAATTAATCCATACATGGGTAAATAATCCTTATGCGAATCCTAGATCACTGATTGACTAGTCGACGATCAAAGCATCTCCTATAAATGAGTATGTCAGATTAAGATTGCTTGTTATGCCATTTCCAACATTATTTCTTAATGGAAGATGTGATTGGATAGAACTAAGATTGAAATGAGTATACCCACATGAATTTATTAAACATCTATTTAGATATAAGGATCATCATTTTGGTTCACATCCGTAATTTAGATATTACATGATGAACCTGATCATGAGACATCATGCTTAAAATTTAAGTGCATTGTTCATAAAAAAAGATTTCAGGAGATACAAATCACTATTATTGAGTTACATGAGAATATGGATAATGTACCCCACTCCCATCTAGCAGATCATTTGATGTAGTTTAGAACTTCATTGAAGGGTACAAGGTCATATTTGGCAAAATGTCATGGTGAATTAATGCACATGTTGTATCAATTTGGACTACCTATTATTTTATTCACATTGAGTGCAACTAACATGTATTGGCCTGATCTACATGCACTGATACTACGAACCCTATCAAAAGATACATGAAAAGCCCAAAATTGGCAAAGACATAATGTTATTGATTATTATCATATAGTGGCACATTATATTCACTTTTGACATTAAATTTTTCATAAAGAGATATTGCAAAAAGGAATGAAAGTAAAAGATTACTAGTCTAGATATGAATGAGATCATAGAGGTTCACCACAAGTGCATGGATTCATATGGTTAGATGGAGAACCAAATATGGATAACCTTGATTGGAAAAATTATTGTGAATGAAAAAATGCTAAGAATTACTTCCATTCTATTTTTCATGCTTGGAATTATTGCTAAGATCCACACCAATGGAACACATAGGTATGCTATCAATCATCAATTAATCTATGTTTTATGCAATATCTATATTTGTGAGTGTAACTAACAAAATGTTATACATCATTCAGTTTAGTGCATGTCAAAATTTTATTCAACATCCATGTCTTCGAAATGCAAGCCAACTTATAGAGGTCAATATGGAGAATGATTATGAAGAGCTACTTAATTATATAGAATGACATACAATGTGTAGAGAGGGTGCTTGAATACATAAGAAAAGAGAAAAAATGGTTTGTAGGTAATATTTAAACTCATATAAATAGTTGTATAAAAATTATACATAATATTTGTAAAATAACTAACAATTGAGTTATTATTTCTTCTAGGTATGGCACACTGTGGCCATTGAATCTTAATGGATCAAAATTATATGAATACTTAGACACGTGAGATAAAAAGTTTGAGCCTTCAAGAAATGATGATAGAGTTAATACACACAATAGCTATATATTATAGATATAGAGAGAAAGTGTAGATTAGCAACATATTGTGTCCAAACACGTCATGGTCAAATACAGTGCTAAGTATACAACAAAGGTAGAGAAGAGTTCTGAAACGTATCATCAAATATTGATGTGGCTTGTAAACATTGAAAACCCTAATGAATTAGTAGGATAAGCATATAGAAGATTTATAACTGAGATAATTATTGAAAGAGACATTGAGGTGTAAGAAACATGTCACAAGTTGTTGGAGCTTCCATTAGTAGAGAAAAATATAGTATTTTTCAACTTGAATGTTTTGTGTTAGGTGTTCAAACTTGTAGACAAAAATGAAGAAGATGATCATGAAGAGCATACATTGTCTTTCATTAATGGATACAAGAATAGGCCTTTTTCCATGGAAAGCACATCACTTACTGAAGCAACAAGATCTTGGACATATAATCCAAGGAAAAAATACAACAAATGGGAGGAAAGGAGTATTACAACTATAGTGAGAGTATTTCCAAGGTTTTCTCTGATCCTTGTGCATGAATCAAATAGATGGATTGATTTTTGTTGGTCAGAGTTATTAATTTACAATCCATTTCATGATATACAAAGAGATATTGGAATTGGTGATGAAGAAATAATATCAAATTAGGATTCAATCAATTATAACTATTAGCACATGGAGGGAAGAACAATTCTTGAAAATGTTGAAAGTCACAGCAATATTGAAGATGAGGATAATCAACTTGTTGGAACATGAGTGGGAAATCATATCTAGGCTACAACATGGCCAAGTTATGTAAATAAGTGAGCTAGATATGTTGAGAAGAAGAGATATTGATAGATGAGAATTATGGAATAATGTATATAGAGGTGAAGAATACACAAATAAAGTGATCATATTTATAAGTACCACGAAAGATAATGGATTTATTATAGATGACAATATAACACCAGAGATGAATTATGAAACCTTGGGTGCCAAACAAAAAAAAGCACTTGATATGGTTATGACACATTTTCATGGAGGTTAAAATACTTTACCCTTATGCATGATAGTCCAAGGAACAATAGGAATAGGAAAATCATATCTGATAGGTGCCATTCATTGAGCTCATCAAGATGCATCATTCCTAGAGTGATTTCCACTCCTATTACTTGCACCAACTGAAGTTGAAATATTTAATATTGGTGCCTTAACTATCCATGCACAACATTGAATCGCAATTGTAGATTTTGTTTAATAATAAGGAACAAGACTTACAAGTTTCCAAGAGGATATTCACCACATAAAATACATATTGATTGATGAAATGAGCTTCATTAGGAAAAAAATTCTAGAGAATATAGACTTTAGACTCCATCAAGTATTTATTGAAAATGCAAACATGAGTTTTGGTTGTATATTTATTATTTTGGTTGGAGATTTGGGTCATCTTCATCTTATTAGTGATAGACCACCATATGATAACAAAAAATGAGCTAAACTATTGTGGGAAGAATTCAAAATAGTTATTATTTTGGATAAGACATTTAGATAGGAAAGAGAAAGTGAAGGCCAATAAAGGTTTCATTGGCTACTCACAAATCTGAGAGATGCAAATCTAATAATAGATGACTCAAAGATATTGATGATTAAAACAAATGTTGGAATAAATATATCCACCAATGAAGAGTTTGAAAATTGTATGCATTTGTTTTCCACAAATGATATTGTTTGTAACCATAATAAAATAAAATTATATTCGTTGAAAATACCAGTTGTACGTAGCATTGCAACCAAGGTAGGAAGTGACAATGCACCAATGGGAGGTCCAAATGATGAAATTGATGTGGAGTTATTGATTGCCATCGATGAAAGGGACATGTTAACTTCCAATCTTTGGATTAAAGCAAGTCTTGTAAATGGTACTCTAGGGTATATCAAAAGTATAATCTATAAACCTAGGAGTACCCCACTAGAACCACCAACATATGTTATGGTTGAGTTTGATTATTACTCATGAATATCGTTGGAATATGAAACTCCATATGTAGTTCCAATTACACCAATATAAAGGACACAACCCAATTACCCTTAAGGTTGGCTTGGGCAT
This sequence comes from Torreya grandis, assembly GCA_037957365.1. Lineage (NCBI taxonomy): Eukaryota > Viridiplantae > Streptophyta > Pinopsida > Cupressales > Taxaceae > Torreya > Torreya grandis. Next base: position 899,964 of record JARHVA010005185.1, on the reverse strand, counting down.
CAATAATACACAAATCATAAGGTTTGATCCTTTCAAAAGTCACAATTAATATAGGTCAAAGATAAAGAACAAGATTAATATTTGTGATTATATCCCATGTAAAGTCCTTGGAAGTACTAAGAATATTACCTCGATTTACATATGACCACTATGAAAAGCTAAAAAATGGAATGCTAAGGAATAGAGATTGAAACTCTTAGAGGAAAAATAATTTCATGTAATTATGAAAAAAATCATGTACTTATTCATTATTTGACATTTTATGTGATGTGTACTTATTCATTATTTGACATTTTATGTGATGTGTATAGTATATTTTGATGAGTACTAAATAACTATTTAGATTTAGAATATTAAATTATGTAAATTAAATTAATGTGTATTACAATTTTGTATTATTTAATGTAATGTATAATATACATTTCAAATTTTATGTCAAATAAATATGCAAAACAAACAGTTGCTACTAGCATATCTATATTAGATAAATTTATATAAAAGACACCAAGAGATATCATTCTCAAGGTGTCTATTTCACTTATGTCACAAATTCAATATAAGATAGGTGCCTCAATAATGATATCTCTCAATATCTTTAGCATAGATTTATCTAAGATACATATGATAGTTGTAAATTCAATTGTAAGGTTTAGCCTTTAGAGAGACAACAAATTTTACCATAAAATTTTCATAACAATTTCAAGAAAATGTAATTCTTATATCCAACTAATTATTTATTCTTAAAAGAAATTAAAAAATTCATAAAGTTTGAGATAATTAAGTTATTTTTTTCTTAAAAGTATTTTACACAAATTTACTAATGAAAGTAAATATTTGTGACTTAAACTCAAGACAACTTGGTGTTAAGATCCAAGTTGTTAATGTTGTGTGATTAAGTTTTAAATCTTTATTTATTTATAAACATGTTTTGATATGAACAAAATATACATGTGTTACTTTGATTTTATATATATATATATATATATATATATATATATATATATATATATATATATATATATATATATATATATATATATATATATATATATATATATATGACTTTTTCATCTACGTTTGAAGAAAAATAAGGTGATAATAAAATACACATTATTATATATTTAATTTAAAAAAAAATCTTTAATATATTTTAACGTAGTGGAAAAGAGACTAGATGACTAGTTTTAATTTAGGCTCAATTTATTTATAAATTAATTTAAAATATAATATATTTATTAAAATTTTAAATAAAATATTGACAAAAAAATACATCATTTTTTTTCCAACTTTTCAATAAAGAGCTGAAAATAATAATTTCAAATGTTTAAAAAAAAGGAGCGAGTGAAGGGTTCCAGTGGAGAGGAATGAGAGAAAAATGAAATAAAATATAATTATATATCTATTATGTTTCTCTCTCTCTCTCTCTCTCACACACACACACACACATATCAATTTCAACTTTAAATTTTAGACCCATTTAACATAGAAACTAAAATAAAAAATACTACAATTTTCTATTATAAATAGTCTTTAAATTCATGTGTAGGAATCATAATTCATCCATCCAAGTTCAGATATATCTAATTTTAAGAAACATTAGCTACTTAGTTAATGTAACATCTAAAGGAAGTTGAAAATATTTTATCAACAAAAATAATACTAATCTTAAATAACAAATAATCCATAATTATTAAACATTCAAGATAGCATTTACTTTTTCATTGAAGTTCTATTCTTAAAAAACTATAAGTATTGATTTAGTTTTATTAAGTATTGGAGAAAAGTATGCTTTCTCTTCAAGGTGTGATCTTGACATTCACTTAGATCATTTGATAAGATCTACTTTTTTGATATATAAAATTATGTTAAAAAAATAAAAATAGAAAAAATAAAAAGAAATATAAATGACACTTTTTTAAGTCCTTGAAGTATTTACAAATATAAGATTGAGCCTTTTGAACCTATAGTTCATTAGTTGAGGTTTTCTTAAAGGTATTTCAATAAAAGATCGAATAATATTTATAAATTTGACATTGACAATTGAATCTGACTAGGTTGAATACTATTTAAAATTATTCTTCAATCAAAATTTTTATTTTTAAGAATTTTACTATTCACAAGTTTATGTAATTTGAAAGGTTATTATTAAATTTTATAGTTTTAAATAAAATTCCTATTCACATACCTATATATATTGAGTGTATAATTAATTAAATTTGTTTAATTTTAAAGTAATTTTGTATTATTTATTTATAATAATTATAAAACAAAAGTTAATTCAAAATATATATTTGATTTATTATATATACTGAGAATTGGATCTATTATATATAATATTTTATTATTTTATATTAAATATTTATTTATTACTCATATAAATTTATTTCAATCGAATATAAAATATTTTAAATTTATTTTAAAACATTAATTTATAGCAAGTGTTGTGTTGTCCCAAGCTCTCGGTAGAAAGGGCACCCCTCCATGCATTCAAACCCTTAAAATAAAAGTAAGATTTGACATACGAGTAATATAAATAAAAAATGTCTCGATTAAGAACGTGTCTTAAGTTACAAGGTAAGCGCTCTTTTCATTTGGTTCAAAAGAAAGTCTAAGGGATCCCTTTGTTTGAAAGTATAATTTTATATTTATATATAGAAAATTATTATTTTTATATTTTAAAATTATTTTATAAATATATGTTTAGATATTTAAGATTGATTTAAAAAATTTACAAGTTAAAAAATAAATAATATATTTTGAAAGATTTTATTAAGTTTTAGATTTAATTAAATTTTAAAATTTAATAATTTTAAGATTTTAATAGTTTAGTGTTTAATTTTTTTCGCTAAAGAGATTGTGACTAATAAGGATTAAGAAGGGATAATTGTGATTAATAATGATAAATTTATGTCTCAATTAAAATTTGATAAGATAAAAACAAGTTTAATTTTGAGATATACACACACAATTAACTCTTTTTCTTTTTTTAATACTTGTATTTTATTATTAGACCAAATTTGATTAAAGGTAACCCTATTTAAAATAAATAGAATAAATATTTCATAATTTAATGTTATGTACACACAATTAACCCATATTTTTATTATCACATGTTTATGATGTTACTCGGTTTAATTTGATAAAACAAAGCCCCAAATTTATCAATTCTTAAATTAAAATAAAAAAATTGAGAATTTTATTATGACCAATTATTCTCATTCAATGATGTGATTAGTCTCAAATAGACTATTTTTTCAACTAATCACACTTAGCTAATTGTGACCAATTAAAACCAATTTGATGTGATTAATCCCAAAATGGTAAACTCTTACACTAAAAATGACTAATTAAAATAATTATTAGAAAATTAAAACAATTAAATATAATGAAAGGTGAAAATAATCTCAAATAAACTATTTTAGTGTTAAGATGGTATATTTTTAACCAAAAATTACTAATTACCTAATATATATTTGATTAACCAAAAATTGACCAAAATATTACACTAAAATGGGAAATTTTCTACAAATAAAAATGATTTAATATCAACAAAAGGTGTAATTAGCCAAAAATAGATAATGTTTCAGTAATAAAGGATATTTTATAATAATAACATAAGTAGTTATGGGAATTTAGGTTTGATTATTTCAAAATCAGTTAATTTTAAATTAATAAAAAGAAATTATAATAAAAAATAACCAATGATAGTCAATTAAAGCCAATTGATAGCCAATTAGAGTCAAATTGGGAAATTGGCTCCAAATCAACCAATTCTTGCATTATGATATGAAAACTAGGACCAACAATGATAAATTAAAAACAATAAAGTTAATTAATAATTAATTAACCATTGTTCAAACTAAAAAGGGATAACTTTGATTAATAATGACTAAATTGACTTATTAGTTATGATTATAGGGAATGGATTCAAATCAACCAAATCTTGCATTGAGAAGGGAAAAATAGGACCAATAATGACCAATTAATGCCAATTCATGTTGATATTACTTAAAATAACTGAATTTTTATAATAATAAATGTTAATAGTAATTGATAATGATAAATATTGTGAAATTGGGTGAGTAGCTACAAATGAACTAAATTTTCACATTCAAGCAAACAAGGGCCAATTAATGTCAGTGAAGGGAGTAATTAACCTTTAAAAAAAATTATGTTAATAAGGACTTATTTATAATAATAATTACTAGTTATAAGAAACTAAGTGAGATTATCCCAAGATAAATTAAATATTACACTAATGGTTAAATCAATCATAACAAAAATAAGTAAATATAGCCAGTGAAGGGTGTGATTATCCTCAAATATATAATATTTTTTCATTAATAATGAATAATTAATATTATAATTAACTAATTAGGGCCAATTATTGTGATTATCTCTAAAAAAATGTCAACAAGATAATTCAAAGCCCAATATCTGAAGCATTAACAACAAAGGCATCACAAGAAGAGTTGTATATCCACAGTATGAGTCCTGTAAATAAGTCTTGATTAGGTACTCATATACAATATATATCCATGAAATGAAGAAAGGAAGAAAACTCATAGGAACAAACGCACCCTCCCCCCTCTTCCCTCCACCCCCAAAAAAAATGATGTAAAAGAGAGAAAATAAGGAAAGAAATGAAGGACTTCATGTGGAATATTCCCTAATAATAACTTCCTTCACCCCACACCAACATCATTACTATATATCTTGCATGGATGGAAAGGATGTAAGGAACCTTCTACATAGGTGGTGAGATAGTCCCAATAATAAAATGTTGTTCCCATAAATGTACCTTCCTCTCGAGTGATACAAACAAGATATCCAAAAGACACATCACCTATAAAAATATCAATGCCAATAGGAGAGACAATATCCTATAAGAGTCTGCTAAGACCTCCATGAGTGTAGCCCATAGAGTGAAGTATACAATATCCACATCCAAGAGTATGTTTATCAAAGCAACCAAACACATAAACAAGTAGATCTAAAGTGGGACAAGAAATAAATGTAGGAACAAGAGTAGCAACAAGCTCAAAAATATAGTCTACAATAATAATAGGTTTCTTGTGGAAATCACCATTTAAACACATATGATCACAAACAAGAGGAGTAAGTGATGAAGGAAAAATAACTGTGGCACAGTAAAATTCATCCTCAGGGAGTCATGATGATGTCTCATATACGATCTTCAAAAGTGATGGTGAAGATTCCAAATCCTCAAGAATCATGTCCTTTCAATCAATGAAATGAATATGAGTAAAAACTATATGAGTAGTAATAGGTGCCTCAAGAAAACCATCATCAAAAGATAAGTCCTCACTAAAAACTAAATAAGGAGGAATAGTGATAGGTGTAGGATGTAAGAATGCCTCATCTAGATCACCATTAAGAAGTATATCCTTAGATAATGAAAAGGAATCTCTATTCATTATCACTATTAAAGAGTAAATCCTCATTAGAAGGAGAAGTAGGAAGTGGCAATAGTTCCTCACACATGTCACTGTTAAGACACAAATCTTGAACATCATTAGTGTCATCATCAAAAGATAATTCATTGTTAATAGGAGGAGAATAAAGTGGAACAGAAGGAGGTGGAATAAAATATAGTGCAAAATACCTAAAAGATTCAGTATCCTTCTCAAATAAGGCTAAAATAGCATCCCATGCTTCCTTTAGTGATGTGGCACATGTGACATATTACTAAAAACTATCTAAAACATGGAGGTAAATCAAACAATGAGCCTTTTCTTGCATGGATGAAATTCAAGCAATATTTTCCTCATCTGTAAAGTGGGGAATGCCACTAAGTATAATACTCCACACACCTTTTAACTGTAAGTTTATCCACATTTTGATCTTCCAAGTACTGTAGTTGCATGTGTTGATGGGCTCAAATAAGTAGGAATCCATTATCAAAAAATAAGAAGAAATTAAAAAATAATAAGAACCCTCTAAAAAAACCAAATCCCCCCATGACAATTTAACATCTCTGAATGAAATTAATGAACACCCTTAAAATAGTGTAAGAACCCCTTAATTTGGCACTTTATAATTGAATAAATTTTATAATATAAATAAATCCAATGTATTTATAATTAAAAAACATACACTTTTAAAAAAAATAGTACTCGATTTTGAGTCACGGTTCAAAAGTTATAGTCTTTACAAGTTTTTCATCATTAAAATGGGTCAAATAAGAAAACATTGCACAAAACATAAATTCACTAAGTAACAAAAAATTATTTCTCACTTCATGAATCTAGTAAAATATTCAAAAATATATTATCAATAATTTCTCTATCAAAAACCAAGCATTGGTTTTCAAAATGGGTGAAAACCAACTTCAAAAAGACTCTTTTCAAGATCTAAAAAACTTAGTTGAATGGGCCCTGTTGTGATGTCTTAAAATGTGCTATGGACTAATGCACATGGTAATACCTATTATATACATAAATTATACCTAAAATACTATCCTATTTGAGAATGAAATATAAAATTTCATATCGTACAACATCAAACCAAAAGAAAACTGACCAACTATACATATGATGAAAACAAATTACTTTAGTAATGTTCAAGCTGCCAAAAGGGCCATAAGAGATGATCCAAAATGATTGAAAATTATATATTAGAAAATATGGGTTTTTTGGCTAACTAAAACAAGTTTCATCTCTGAAAGTAGATCGATACTGCCTAAGGTGAGATAAAACCAAACTATTTGTAAGTATCTACCATTAGACTAGTGAGCAGATATTTAAGCATAAAGTGTGTACAACATGATATCTATAAATTATAAAAAAATTAATAGGTAATAAAACTCAGATTGATATACCCCTATGCTTTTAGATCTAAATTTTGATGCATGTATGGCCTAAAACCATCAAAAAATATGCTCAAATTACCTTTAAAACTTACAAAACAAACTTAAACATGGGTTTAGAAAAATAAGTACGTAATGATAAAGCCTAGGATCTATGTGGCCTGAAAAATCGACAAAAATAAATAGATATAAGATCCATACAAGGTACCTCCACTCTGTAAAAAAGAAATTTTGATAAATGGACAAACCCTTGTAGCAACAAATTCATAAATGGATGGCTATAAGACCTCCAACTCTGATACCATGAAAGGAATGAGAACAATCTCATTCCAAGATAGGAGTTTGAAGTATAGACAATAAGAACATAAAAATAAGATAGCAAATAAACTAAATTTAAAGACAAGGCAAATCAAATGATATTCAAAATAAGACATGTTTAATATAATGGAGAGCCCTTACTTAAATAGGCAAAGTAAAGTAATAATCAAGCTTAACTAAGCGATGCAAGATAAATCCACAAAAGATAAAACTAAGAAAAAGATGAAATATTTAGCTATAGCCTATCAAACATGAGAAATACATACTCTAATAGCCCCCCTCAAGTGATGATAGGGGATAACAATAGATGATGTAGTATGAAGCCATGTGTCCCTATGGATGGCAATCCATCTTATCAAAGTTCATGGATGTCAAATTGGTATAACCCCCAAGTGAAATTAGGAATGGTGTTGAATACGAGGATCACTAAATATGAACATTGTACTCTAAAATACTGAGTAGAATGATGAACTCAAGGAAGCATTGCCTGAACACCCTCCAAAAAGATGGCGAGAAGTGAGCACAAATACTAGTGGGGACACCACACTAGTGTCACTATAAGATTCACCAAAAAGGACATAGAGAAAATTAACAATCCTCATATGAGTTTTGATTAAAAAAAGTACCTAAATAAGATACCCATGTACAAAGGAGGAATCCAAAAAACACTTTAAAAAGTGCATATAACTCTCATAAAGTGGAGAGAAGAGAAAACCTATAGGAAAAAATCCTCCCCAAATGAGACAAAAGAGAAAGAGAGAGATAGAAATCTCTCCAAAGATGATGTTGAAGAATTCCATATGCTTAGTACTCACAAGTCATAAAAGAACTCAATCTATACAAGTGGTATGAATCCACTACTCAATAAAAAAATAACTAACACTAATCTCCACTAAAATATATCCAATCAAGAATACTGTCAGCAGTGTCAAAAGTAAAAATGAGTACTACATGTGTAAGGAACAATCAACACTTAAGAAGCAAAATCTACACCACACCCCCTAACTACTAACTGGGTGGAGTGATGCCAAAATAATCTTCATGCACAACCCTTTTAATGATAAATGGGTAGAGTAAATGAAAAAGGTTTGTATAAGTGGTCTGAATCCACTACTCAAACTCTAAATAAGATGACATTGTATACACTAGAATAATTCTATATCACATTGAAAGAGACTGTCAAACTATCGATGAAGACAAGATGACACTGGGATTCACTAGAATAGCTACACTTTAAGCTATGGGAGACTGTTAATTATTAGAAAAGTGGTGTCAAAATATATAGATAAATTGTCTCAAAGAGGATAACTTTAGTGGTAATGGAGAGACAAACAACTAAAGAAGTAAAAGGTGCCCAAAATAGAGCACACAAACACATGAAGGTAAACAAGGTTGAGTCAACAAACCCCCATAAAAATTTATAAATCAGTGTGAGTATAAGATATTCCATACACAAAAAAATACCAAATAGAACTAATGAAGACATTGGGCTTCACCAAAATAGCTTCAAACTATAAATTTATCGACTTAACGAAAAAACCATCATGAATCATGAGAGATGATCCAAAAATAAGGGAGAGAAAAAGTGTCTCCATAGAAGAAGACAAGGTGATAATAAAGGGACCATGAGGAGACATGACAAAATCTACTAATGTGTCAAAGTTCCAATGTGAAAACTATCATGTCGTGGGCTGATGGAAGAGTTTGGCAAATGACTAAAAAAACATGTATGTAAAAAACACCTAAAATAATATTGAATAAGAGGGCATGATATAGGGGTCTAGGGGTGGCATCCCCCAACATGGTCAAGGGGTAATAACCCATATGGGGTCTAGGGGCAACTCCCCCAATGCACTCTATGTCATGATAGAAGGCAGGGTCAAGGGGCGGTGCCTCCGATGCCAAATGTAATTTGGAGCTTACATGTTGCTTAGAATCAACCAAAATTCACCAATTTTGGCTGAAAAATACCCTCAATAATGGACATTAGTTACCACCAAAAATTCATTTGAAAGTGAGTACAAAGTGTATAAAGTACAATGCAGAAAGTAGAAGGGCCCATTGCACAAGTAACCCTCTTGAATATGGAACTTTATAAAAGTAGTGCATTTTTAGAAATTGATGACACTAACAAATAGATAACTGAAAATCATACACTTTTGAAAAAAACTAAACTCAAATCCAAGTTATAGTTTAAAATATATAGGCCTTACGAATTCCCATGAATGGGTTAATTTTAATTAAAAAACACTACAAGTTGATTTGTGTGACCAAATCAAAAAAGAACCTAGACTTATAGCCACTCCTTGGAACCAAAATTTTGTTATAGATGTTCTCAAGCCACAAAAGTTAGAAAAAGTCTAAATAGTGACTGCTGTAAGCTTTCAAGCATACTATACTTCCTCTTGAGGCAAAAAATACAATATAGTAAAAAAAATAATGAATATACTTCTGTGTGAAGAGGTGAAGTGAGTGGATTACAAGTATCTTATGCTTATAAGGTGTCTTAACCCTAAGTAGGCACTACTAAAGGAGAACGAAAGTTATCATATCTACCTCCGAGAGCTCTTGAAGTAGATAAAAGCAAGCCAAAGAGATCTCCTCCCAAATTTATTTAACATAACAAATAAGAGGAATGGCACTTGGAGAAATAAGATATAGTACATGTAGATTTATAAGAGACTAATACATCTCACACACAATAGATGATGCCAAACACAAATGAAGTCTTATTCCATTGCAAAGTGGAAAACAAAAAAAACAAGGAATGGGAAAATGATGTTTTGGCAGATGCTCCAATGCAGTCCTTCTCCACAAAAGATGGAATACTGAAATTTCTTGCTCTTTTGATGAAATTGGTTCTCCAAGAAGGACAAAATACCTAGATCTTACATAAACCAAAAGAAGGATTTCAAATAAAAAATGCAAATATCTCTTTTTAGATTCCAAGACCTCATCTACAAAGGACACTATACAACAACTCCAATGCCTTAGTTATTATGTATTCCTCTCCTTATTGGTATGGCATAGGTGGAAATCCAATACAGATCGATAATTTCTCCTCTTTTCCAACACAAACCTCTAGATCTTCAATGTAGCTGGAAAATAATAAAAAAAAATAGGAGCTATGGTCGATGGTGAAGGTTGGGTGATGACATCAATAGTAATGTAAGTGAAAATATATGTCCATCTTGATATAAATACAAAGCTCCAAAACATAAATCAACCAATATAACTAATCTAACCCCAATAATGAAGGATTATAATGTCTCTCTATAAAAGTTCCAGTGCATAAATTTGATTTTCCATTCAAACCTTTAGAAGCTATACTCTTTACACAATGGAAAAAACACAGTCTCTCCAACTCTATAAGCTTCAAACCACAACATATCTTATGTAAATGAGGAATGACACACTAAGGATGACTTGGGGTTGATAGAATAATCTATCAATTTTGAGTGGTAAGGGGAAAAAAAATTTCAAACTGAATATCAACTTTTCAATGGATGTATGTAATCATTCAAAGCTCTGATATCATGAAAGGAACATCATCAAGATCTTTCTAAGCCCAAGATCTGAAGTATTACCAATAAAATTATCACACGAAGAGTTGTAAAAGTTTCAAAGATGATATGCAAATACAAAGTTAACATCATATAATATCCATAAAATAACTTCTATATGTTACAAAGAATAAGCCTTGCATATATAGGCAAGGATAAATAATAAGTGAGTCAAACCAACCAATGTGGGATAAATCCATAAAAGGACATACTAAGATAAAGACAAAATTATCCATAGAACCTAGCAAACATGAGAATCAACTCTAACAATCTTATAATCAGTCAAAACTTTCAATAGGATGTGTTAATTAGGACCAATAACAACCAATTTAGGTCAATTAAGGTTGTGATTGGCTCCAAATATACCAATAATTATAGCAATAAGCCTTAATTGAGTGTGGTTATCCATGACATAATAAACACTTGCTCTATGTATGGTTAACTACTAGAAATAATGACCTATAATGACTAATAAGGGTTAACGAATGGTGTAAGACATATATTTATTTTTTAATTCACTAATAAGGGACAACTATGACCAATAATTACTAATTATATGAAGGTGACTATGATTAGCTGAAAGAAACCAAATATTGGACTTAAAAGGGTGAATTGGTACCAATGATGAAGGTTGTGATTAGTTTCAAATTTCTTGGTTTGATTAGATCAAAATATCTTATTGAAAAAAATAATGACCAATTAATGTTAAATAAAGGGGAAATTAACTAGAAATTGATAATGTTTTTACTAATAAGGGCTAGTTTATACAAATAATGACTAATTATGGGAACTAAGGTCTGACTATAAGAAAAAACCAACTCTTACATTAACAACAACCAATTGTAATAAATAATAAATGATAACAAATAATTAATATTAGTGAAGTGTGTGATTAGTCAAAATTCAAAAAATATTTTTGATAATAAGGGATAATTATGACCAATAATGATCAATTAAGGTTTATTGGGGTGATTATACTTGAGTAAACCAACTCATTCAGAAAAAAGCACAAATTAGGATGACTAATGAATAATTCTGTTAAATGAAGGGTGTGATTATCCATAGATCAACCAATTTTTACAATAATAATGTCTAATTGAGATAAATAATAAACAAGGAGATCTAATTAACTACAATCATCCATAAATTACCTAATTCTTGTACTAAGAAGAGTTAACAATAATGACCATTTAAGCTGAGTGAAGGGTGTGAAGCTTAGATAGAAAAATATTTATATTAAGAAAGGATAATTATGACCAATAATTACCAATTAAAGGAAAGCGATTGTTATTTTATTGAACGTAACAAACTCTTACACTAATAAGGGCAATTTGTGAGCAATAATGAACAATTAGAGTCAAATTTGTGTACTTAGCCCCAAATTGTCTTTTATTTATCTGGTCACTCCAAATTAGGGCTTTGGTTTGATAAAAAGATATTTCAATTGAATGTAAATAAAAAGAAATGGTTAATTATATGAAAATAGCCCAAAATAAGACTACGTTCTTCTACTCAATTATTAATATGGGATTTCTTTGTCAAAATAGATATAATTATTAAATATAAATATATGAAAAATGAAAAAATAAAGTAAAATATTGTGTATAAAAAATAATCATTCTTCGCATCAATCCTAATTAAAATCGTGGTTTAGGAAATGTAACCTAATAATGCTTTAAGAATACATAATGTTAATAAATGAGAGTCAATTATGTATAAATTACCCAATAAAAACCTTTATTACTCCAATCAATCTTAATTAGAACCTTGGTTTTTCAAGTCGATTATAGTAACATTTGATCTATAATTATCAAATAACAACAATCATGTTTAATGTTTGTGCACATACAACCAAATCATCATTTATTACTTTGGCCACTTTGCATTAAGGACATTGTTTGTCAATTCTTAGGATTATTGAATATTTAAAAATGGGTTAATTATATCAACATAGCCATAAATAATGCTTCATTCTTAATATCTCTCCTCACTAGGATCTTAATTTGTATATTTTTTTCTAATAATGATTTAGAAAAAGATTAATGAGATAAGAGAATAAATTATATTTTTATTACCTTAAAAAAGTATTTATTTCCACAATCATTGTCAATTAAAATCAGCGTTTTTCAATTTTAATCTAATAACAATTTAGATATGTCGAATAATTATCATCATGAGTCACTTATGTGTTCAGATCTCCAAATGAGCCTTCATCACTTGGACTCTCCTAATTAAGGTATTGATTTTATACATTCATTTTAATAATGAGATAAGAACACATCCGAGTGAAAATTGAGGCTCAATTATGTGTTTGTAACCCCATATTTCCCTTAGTTACTTTACTCACATCTAATTAAGACATTATTTTAAAAATTCATTCTAGTAACAACATAAGAATATGGAATAATGATAAAAAGGGTCAATTTATTTGTGTATAACCACAAATCATCATGATTTTCTTTGATTTATGATAATTATCCTTTATTATCATAAACATTATTGAATTTTGTGGATAATTACACATTGCATCAACCTTAATTATTGTTCTTGGTCTCAACTTACCCTTCATATTTCTATAGTTATTCTCTTCCAAGTTAATCACAAACAATCTCTAATAAGTGGTAATCATTAGTCAAATTTATCCCTTATTACTACAAGCATTTTTTTGATCTAGGTCTTATATTCTTAACTTACTTTAATTGCCCATTATTGGTCATTAAATGTCACAATAATCCTGTTGATGACTTAAAATTGCACTAGATCTTAACCAATCAACAATGGGAAGTTTCAAGCTGTGGGACAATGCAGCTTGAAACAACCTCCAAATTTTAGAGAGCTAGACTCTTCTATGTATCAGTTGTTGGGGCAAAAGGGATAGGAAGCTTAAATAGAAATGCAAGTGTAGGAAATGAAACCTAACTATGGTGATGTGCCTGAGTGTAATCCTAATCCTAACCTGAGCAGAATGAGACTATTATAGGATTCAATTACATTTAAGAGTAGAGAAGTGCATGATCAATGTAAAAGATTGAAATAACAAAAATAGAGGCTCACAACAGGGGAGTCTTTCACTGAGATACAGGGGACGTCAACAAAGGCATAGTGTTCAATCTTCTTAATAGAATCTTCCAATCACATAAGAGGTGCAAAAGTCATGTACAGTTATATAAACCTTTTGATTCAAGAAAATGAGACAAAAGCAAATGACATTCCTAATCACAACTCCAAAGAATCTACAGTATAGACTACTTTGCAAATGACACAAACAACACCAACCAAGGCACGAAGCTCAAATTTCCTTAATTCATTTAGCCACATAAAGGGCACAGAAACATGCACGGTTATATTAACTTTATAACTTATGAAAATTGAGACAAGGGCAAATGATATTACTAGTTAAAAACTTTAGAAAGTCTAAAACTATGAGAAAATTTCCCTCGTTTTTAGATTTTACAATTCTTCTTATATAGACTTGGATGTCTCCTTACATCGCTCTCTTTCCCATGCAATTCTACCTCATCATTTACTCATAGGGGACAAAATAGATGGCACCTTCAATGCCTCAGATGTATCTTGGTCTTATCAAGAAGAGCCATGCTGGAGTGGGATGGCTGTTTTTACTGTGACATGGTGATTCATGTCTACTACCTCCCTTAGCGCTTGAATTTCCTCATTCCATCACCTGCTTGGCCGGTCAACTGTCTACTCTACCTCTACTATTAGGGGACAAACAGATGGCATCTTCAATGCTTGCAGGCCCCAAAAATCTACCTGGTGCACTGTTATATCTACCCAAAATAACTCTTGCTGAGCTTTCCCTCCATCTTTGTTGTAACAGGTAGACGGGCACTCTATTTTATTGAAAGAGAAGAGGACATTTAGTCAATTCATCAAAATTCTCCCTTTTGATCTGGAAGGCACTGGAGAATGACACTTGGCCACTTTCACTTTCTCTATATTCTGTTCAAGAACGCTCCACCTTCGACACTTGTTGCAGCCCGCTTCCTTGATACTTTGCAATTTTATTAAAATAAAACTCACTACGTTCCTTGCCTTAGCAACTTTTCAGGATGGAATGGATGCACGTGGCAATCTTCATTTGTTGACACTCGGTGCTTCCATGGTCTTTTGAAATAACAATCTTATTCGGCGATTAGGCTCAAAGATGGTTTCTCAGAAGTTGACACATGGCAACCTCTGTTTCTCTTGGGAAGATACGTGTCATCTTCTGTTTCTCCTTTTAGGGGTATGTGGTGCCTTCTGGTTTCTCTAGGGATGGAGTAGAAAAGGACTCAGAGAGTGACACTTGGCAGTATCCGCTGCTCTTCAGCACTTAGCAAAATAAAATGACACCATTATGCATTAAATAAAAGCATCAGACCCAGGCATTGAAACAAAGTCTCTCGATAGTTGACACGTGGTGACTTCCACTACTTTGCAATTTAGCTAATTAAAAGTCTTTGTCAAAAGGGTAGAATGAAATGTGGGTGCCTCCATGATATGCAAATGTTGACACGTGGTGACTTCCACTTAACTGCTACTAGATATGTGGCACATTCTGCTGTCTTCCAGAAAGTCACAAAAAGGGCCTCAAAAGATGCCAGCTGGTCAGCTCTATGTTTCAAAAAGTGACACTTGGCAGCTTCCACTTGAACCTGATACTTGGGCAAAAATGAGACAAAGGAAACAAGAAGGGGAAAAGGAGGCCCGCAATCAGAGGGTGACAATTGGCAGCTTCCACTACACTTTGACACTTAGGCAAAATGAACTGACCCTTTGCTTCAAAATTTTGTTGCTACGTCCAAGGTGCGCAAGAACCAAAATTACAACTTGATCATAAAAATAAAATATGACGTAGAGTAAAATTACTCTATAGTTATTGGTGACCCCCAAGACTTTTGAGCCTGCTAAAAAAGAACTCAACTCCCACCGGTCAAAATTTCAAAATTATGGAAATTACAGCTTCAAAACAGTTGTTTGGTAGATATACCACTCATGGTCAGATAATCCTTGCTTGCTCTACAACTTAGCAAAAGCCAGATCTAGGTTAATGAGATCCTTGTGAGAAAAGGTGTGTAGGATCTAGACCATGGCCTTTAGTTTGAACTCCAGCCGAGAAATAAGAATCAAAATAGCTTTGACCTTTGAGGCTGAGGAATCATCCCGTAAGCTCTAGAAGATTGTTTGATCCCTCTATCTGTCCAGTAGCAATGGTTTAATCTGGTCCACCATCAACACCATCTTTGCATTCAAAAATATGGAAGGGAGGCCTAGTTGCACCAGATCTTCAATATGGTGCCTCATCTCACTGTTGCCTTCTTTCATGACATCAAGACAGCTCTTACAACTGTTGGTTGTGGCATTGCAACTGAGCACCTCATTGATCTATTTCACAGTGGCCATTCTGTCTGAGATTCTTATGGCTACCAATGTTGCATCCATCATGTCATAGAGCTTCTCTAGCAATGAATGGGAGTCTATGACTCTTTTGGAGACTATGGCCAGAGTGTTTTATACTAAATTCTCCACCCTCTCATACAGTTGTTGTGCATTGAGCAGGAAGGTGAGAAATGGCCTAAGCTAGATAACCTCCAAAGAGATTCTCTCCCACACTAACTCATAGAGTAGCTTCACTAGCTGCACTACTCTGACACTTCTTGGCCTATTAGCTAGTTCAATTGCCAGTTCCATTGTCCTCTATTGCTCTACTTGGAATTGGGCTTGAAAAGCCACAGCCTTATTCTATTCCTCCAATAACCTTTTCTATGATTGGGTAACTTGTAGTTGGAGTCCTTCGACTCTTCCCTGTAATGTTGCATTCTCCCACCTTAGGGATATTGCTACATCTTTTGCAAGTGTGAGCTCTGCCTTCAATGAATCATTTTGGGCCTAGACTACCCTTTGAGTCTGGAGGTAAGTAGTATCTTGTAACTATTTCTATAGACTAGCTATTTCATTGTCTCTCCTATTTATTTCTTCAGCCAAACTGTTATAGTTTGCATTTTCTTTGGCCAAATCGGCCTCCATCTTCTGTAGTCTTCTTGATTTCTTCAAATAATCTTTTATGACTACAAATGTGGATTCGATCAACAGCTCGACTCTATCTTAGGGCATGAATAGAGACATATCGATGGCCACTACATTCATTGTGTAGTCTTTTAGCTGCATTTGCTCACTCGGTTTAGCAACATTGGGTGACAAATGGGTCACTGTCAGCTGCTGTTGGATAGGGTCAAATTGTGACCTCAAATTTGGGATAGCTAGTGCTGTATTATCTTTAATCCTCTTCTTCTCCAACTGGGCTTCTCTTGCCCTTCTAGCAGCATCTGAAAGGTGTAAGGGGATGCAATATGTCCTCTTATGAAAGGAAATCCTTATGGCAGGCCCTATTGGAGAGCCATTGGTTGGCTATGGGTGAGTTGTAGGGGCATCTTTCTAGGAATGGAGAGGGAAAAATGGGGTAATGTTAGGGCCTGAGGCACTGATGATGGGGTGGCTTGCGAAATGGGAATGCCAGTAGTGGCAGCTGTCATCTGACTTGGTGGTGGCATCATGCCGATAGGGTGAGGAATAGGTTGAGAGGGAGGAGGGGGAGGAATACTTACCTAAGGAGAAGTTGTAGTGTTTTGTGTTGGGTGCTGTGAAGGCTCCTCTTCCTCCTCTAGATCTAATTAGAATTTCACCCTCCTTCTCTTTTTGGGTGTCTCTGCCTCTGGCTATGTTTGGCTCCCTTCTACCTCTACTATTATTGGTGGCACAAGTGGAGAATCAGGGACTTCAGTTGCTCCCAATGATGGGGAAGCATGTGGTGGTGGTGACACCACACCTCTTTGTTATTCTATGGCAGTCGTAGCTTTCTCTAAAGTCTGCAGTTGCTAGCTTGGAACCACTTCAGCTTCTTGCTCTACCCTGAGTGTTGGCACTTGGCTTGTTTTTAGGCTAGATACAAGGGATGGATGCCATTCATCCAAGAGTTTTCCCCACCTTTCATCTAAATCTACGCCTCTGAAGGCATGGGTGGTTTGGGAAATTTCTTGCCTATATTTCCAATAGGCCTCAATTTTTTCTACATCCCATCCTTTGTTCCTCAGCATCCTTCTCAAAGTAGAGTCATTCTGACTTTAGGATCATAGTCCCTCTATTTGTCATAGAAGGTTTCCCATGGCCTATTCTGGGGTATGGGAAGATCTGTTAGTTTGACATAGAGACCAAGGACATCTTTCGTAGGGTTTTTCCTAGTCTCCCAAAAGGGGTGGCCTTCATGCACAATCCTGGCTCTGATTCTATTTGTCCTCACTACAGAGGCTATGTAATCAGTTGGGTCATAAACCCACTTGTCCTTGACCAATAGGAACCCTAGGAAGGCCAGCTTCCTTAGTAGCATAGTTTCAACTTCTCTGGCTTCTAGGCTTATGCCACCTGCCATCCATGGGAGATTGTACATTTTCCTCTTCTTCTTCCTGGAGCCATACTCATTATCAACCACTAACACCTACCTAACAACTTCCAGGAATGCTAACCTAAGAGTTAAGGTCTTTGGTAGCAACACTGGTTCTCAAAAAAATCCATGGACTCTTATGATTGTGTGACAGGAGCCAAAATAGAAGTCACATGGGATTGGACAACTGACCAAGAGGTTCATGACACTCAGGAATAACCTATTTATGATAGGCTTAGGGCTGAGGCAATGGACAATAGGGGTAACAAATAGTTCCCAAAAATCATATGGGTCACTAGTTCTTGATAAAATATGTGTCCATGCAGACACAGGGATGGTCCTTTGGGGGTCAAAAGCTAGGTCATAAAGGTTCAAACTCATAAATTGGGTGAAAAGGTTAGGGTTTTGGTGCAGTATGAGATGAAATAAAAAGGAAGAATACCTAAATATCCCTTTCAACCTGAACTGGGTCAGCTACTCCACCATTGAGAAGGCGATGTGTTCTGAGAAGTCGAGTCGATATTCCTGTGTCTTATCAACTATTTTCATCCTGAACAGGATGGCCATTTACTCAGCATATACCACCATGTCATCTTTCATGCCAAAGATTAGAGCCATCATTGATAGCATGTCTTGGCTAGCGAGCACAAACTGAGTCCTTGGTATAGGGAGTGTGGGTACTATGGTATCACCATCAGCCATTTGTAGCTCAAACCTCAGAAACCTTGTCTGAGTATTGACATTCACCCATGTCCTTTGCATCCTATCAATAGTGGGGAAGGTGGTGGTACCATCGTATTGTAGGGAAAGCATGTCCCTGATAGCCGATGGGGTGATCTACAGCATGAATGGGCCTTGCTAAATGGTGTAGGATTGTGGATGGAGCAAGTTTGCGCACAATTCAATCACATCAAGACATGGGTGCACAATTGGGACAATGAACTGAGCCAGCTGTGAGGTCCATATCCTCATTTCAAACGTTTCATATTGCCTTGCCCTAGCTCTTTGTAGACACCTTTGGTGTGCCCCTACTCTCATGTTCTTGCCACTGGCTCTTTGTAGAATCGGGTCCATGATTCCATCTGTATAGTCCCTTACTTTTGACGGGTCACTAGTTTGACTGACTCCCAAGGATTTAGTTCTTGGATAGCTTCTTGGTAGTTGCATAGGAGCTACAGTGTATGATTTACTCGCTGATAATTTGTCGAGATATCTAGGTGTTCCTATTCCTTGCTGAGAAGATGATGCTCCCACCATCTCTATATCTGTTGTATAATACCTGGTTTATGAGCCTTGTGTAGGATAGAAAACATGCTCGCTGAAACAAACTTTCTTATGCGCTAATAATCACAATGAGCAGGATAATTTCATAGGAATGCAGGAATGCTTGAGAGTTTGTAAACTTTAAAATTTGCTAAGGGATATTTATGGGCCTATCAAGTCCCAAACAACACTAATTTTAGGTGACCGTTAGCAAATCCTACTCAATCTTCAGGAAATAGCAAGGTGGACACAGTATGTGGTACAAGGTACCTTAGAGATCTTAAAGATTTGGGGAAGCATTTAATGCAACAAAATTTAAAGAATTTAAAAACTTCTAAGATGTCGACCCTATGTTTAAAATGCTTATTTTAAAAGAAAAGCGGGAAGACAATAACTAAAAATAATGTGGGAATGGGAAACTACCTAACTACATTAATTAAATATCCTTATTTCCCTCCGAGATCAAAAACAAATTTTCCAATGTCTTCTTTATGACAAACCAACTTATGTTGCCATATTGTTGATTGAAAGAGGTAGATCTTTGGTGAAGTGTCCTCTGCATTGGTCACACGGATCTGCTTGTATGCAGGTGAGTCTAAGTCGAACATGCCTTCGACATCCATAAACTCTTCTTGTCTTTGAAAGCCTATTGAATGTTGGTTATTCATGCTATCGTGTGTTATCAAGAAATCATTAGATATCGGTTCTTTACTCTATGCCTTTTGATATCCATTATCTTTCAACTTATCTCCTTCAAACTTCAGCTTTATTTCATCATCCTGCTCCTTGATGACTTCATCCCTTCGAAAGGATAAATCTAAAAGCTGGCATCCCTTCTATATACTCAGTTGAATCTCACTATTGTTTTCTCTATAATTGGCTAGTTCATGGCTTTCTTGAAGGATAGTGTCACCTGTCCCAATGACTTGATCGAGGGAGTGTCCATGTTCTTCCATATCTTCTTGCAAAGTGAGGAAGTAATCAGAAATGATTTCTTCCTCATCAGAGGTTAAGACAGAAGCTTGTGACTTGTCCTCTTGTTCATCAAAGGGGGCACCTATGGTGATTTTCTCCTTATCTTCACTTATGTAATCCTCTTAACTAGCCATGAATTGAGTGTACTCTTCTGCATACTCATTTGCTTCCTTCAAAATATATTCTTCTTTAAAGGAGGTAAAGAAGAAGGCTATGATGAAAAACAAGAAGCTTTTTGAGGAAGGGTTGAAGGGACTTGAGCGGAAAGTGAGTGATTGAGGTTTTCTTCCCTTGCTGCTATTATGGACTCCTCATTATTAGGGAAGTAACCTTGACAAGTTCGACCTTACTCATGAATAGGGGTGGCGTATGAATGTGCAGGTTGATAGACTTGGTAAAGCTGTCTCTCAGGAATGCTTAGCTCCTTTTCTAGGAATGCAATCAATCCACACACATCTAGCATCTCATATGTAAGCTCTTACCAATTTGCCCTTTCAATGGGATCCCACTCACTTTTAATCAGGTTCTATTGCATCCCTTACTTGATGGATCATATGACAAGGAATTTATTGGCCATATCCCCTTTTTCTATCAAGCTCTAACACATATTCTTTAAATCCCAACAATGCTTTCTTGAAGGCAAAAATAAGGTTATTTTGAGCATGGGATGTGACATATTGGGGAGACTAGGCATAAGATTGGTATAACTCATGACCATCTGTATCCTTGCTACGTGTCATGAATCCAGGAGGAGCTTGTTCTTGATTAAAAATATATGGAGAATAAGACTCATAGCTATGAGTGATAGAATTATACATACCAAAAAAATGATTTCTTGATGATACCAGGATTGCTTAATCTATCGGTTTGACTCAAAGTCATTGTTGGTGTCACTAAAAACCTCCAAAGGCCGATTGGCCGAAAAACACACCAAAATTCTTTAACTCATTGAAAGATTGGTTCAACCAGGCATGCCAAAAACTGTTGATGACTTAAAATTGCGCTAGATCTTAACCAATCAACAATGGGAAGTTTCAAGCTGTGGGATAATGTGGCTTGAAACAACCACCAGATTTTAGAGAAGTTAGTCTCTTCTTTGTATTAGTTGCTGGGGGAAAAGGGATAGGAAGCTTAAACAGAAATGCAAGTGTAGAAAATGAAACCTAAGTATGGTGATGTGCCTGAGTGTAATCCTAATCCTAACTTGAGCATAGTGAGACTATTATAGGATTCAATTACATTTAAGAGCAAACAAGTGCATGATCAATGTAAAAGATTGAAATAATAGAAACAGAGGCTCACAACCGGGGAGTCTTTCGCTGAGATATAGGGGACGTCAACAAAGACATAGTGTTCAATCTTCTTAACAGAATCTTCCAGTCACATAAGAGGTGCAGAAGTCATGTATAGTTATATAAACCTTTTGATTCAAGAAAATAAGACAAAAGCAAATGACATTCCTGATCACAACTCTAGAGAATCTATAGCATAGACTACTTTGCAAATGACACAGAGAATACCAACCAAGGCATGGAGCTCAAATTTTCTTAATTCATTTAGCCACATAAAGGGCATAGAAACATGCATGGTTATATTAACTTTATAACTTAAGAGAATTGAGACAAGAGCAAATGATATTACTGGTCAAAAACTTTCGAAAGTCTAAAACTATGAGAAAATTTCCCCCCTTTTTAGATTTTACAATTCTTCTTATATAGACTCGGATGTCTCCTTACATCACTCTCTTTCCCTCGCAATTCTCCTCCATCATTTACTCGCAGGGGACAAAATAGATGGCACCTTTAATGCCTCAGATGTATCTTGGTCTTATCAAGAAGAGCCATGCTGGAGTAGGATGGCTGTTCTGACTGCGGCATGGTGATTCATGTCTAGTACCTCCCTTAGTGCCTGAATTTCCTCATTCCATCACCTGCTTAGTCGCTCAACTATCTACTCTGCCTCTACTATTAGGGGACAAACATACGGCATCTTCAATGCTTGCAAGCCCCAAAAATCTACCCGATGCACTGTTCTATCTACCCGTAATAACTCTCGTCGAGCTTTCCCTTCATCTTTGTTGTAACAGGAAGACGGGCACTCTCTTCTATTGAAACAGAAGAGGACATTTAGTCAATTCATGAAAATTATCCTTTTTGATCTAGAAGGCATCGGAGAATGACACTTGGCCACTTTTGCTTTCTCTATATTCTATTCAAGAACGCTCCACTTTCGACACCTGTCGCAGCCCGCTACCTCGATACTTTGCAGTTTTATTAAAACAAAACTCACTGCCTTCCTTGCCTTAGCAACTTCTCAGGATGGAATGGATGCACATGGCAATCTTTGCTTGTTGACACTCGACGCTTCCATGGTCTTTTGAAATAACATCTGGGACCCACCACAATCTTATTCGGTGATTAGGCTCGAAGATGGTTTCTCAGAAGTTGACATGTGGAGACCTCCGCTGCTCCTGGGAAGATACATGGCATCTTCCGCTTCTCCTTCTAGGGGTATGTGGTGCCTTCCACTTTCTCTGGGGATGGAGTAGAAAAGGACTCGGAGAGTGACACTTGGTAGCATCTGCTGCGCTTCAACACATAGCAAAATGAAATGACGCCTTTATGTGTTGAACGAAAGCATCAGACCCAGGCATTGAAACAAAGTCTCTCGGCAGTCGACACGTGGTGACTTTTGCTGCTTCGTTATTTAGCTCATTGAAAGTCTTTGTCAAAAGGGTATAATGAAACACAGGTGCCTCCATGATATGCGGATGTTGACATGTGACGACTTTCGCTTAACTGCTGCTAGATACGTGGCACATTCTATTGTCTTCCAGAAAGTCACTAAAAGGGGATCAGAAGACGCCAGCTGGCCGGCTCTGTGTTTCGGAAAGCAACACTTGGCAGCGTCTGCTTGAACTTGATACTTGGGCAAAAATGAGACGAAGGAAAGAAGGGGAAAAAGAGACCCGCGATTGGAGGGCGACACTTGGCAGCTTCTGCTGCACTTCAACACTTAGGCAAAATGAACCGGCCCTCTGCTTCAAAATTTCACTGCTACGTCCAAGGTGCACAAGAACCAAAATTGCAGCTTGATCGAAAAAATAAAATACGACGTAGAGTAAAATTACTCTACAAATCCATTCTTCATACGAGAATTAGTCAATTTGGGGCTACACTCAATTAGCCACCATTATTCACTATTGATATCAATCAGGTTTTATTAGTAAACAATGGTGGATTAGGGTTAATGTAACCCTTCATTGACCTTGATTGATCATTATTTATCTTAACTATCCATTATGAGCATAAAAAATGGACTAGTCACACCCATTAAAAAAAACTAACTGGTTAGTAATGATAATTTCCATTAAACTCCAGTTGAAGTAAATTTATTAGAATAACAAGGGGAATTTGGTTTTCCAACTTCAAAATATCCTCTAGAATCGAACGTGACGTATTGTTTCAAGAACCAGCTTTGTCAAAAACAAGGCTAAAACGATCTATATCTCTCTCAAATCTAATGTATTCTAGAATAAAACATGCATCCATTGCTAACATCCAGCACAACGTCTTCCCATCCCATTCAATTTCTTCTTCATAGCACTCTCTGATTTTATCCTCTGATTTTTGAATCTCTGAAATTATGTCTATTATGGTCACGTCATTGAGCCTTCTCAGAATTCTATGCACTGCAACAGCTTATGTTGATCCATAACAGATACTTCTGTGTTCGTCTTGTGATGGTAAGGACACAAAGATAAAACCATAGGTTCATAGGCTTCTGGTTTACGAACCATTATGGCTCTAGGCACCCTGTAAATGCAGACCTTTTTAGACACTTGTCGCATTTTATGTCCGGCATCAAATGCCTGTTGTATTTGACTAAGCCATGACCTTGCTGAAGCATTGCCTTGTGTCTGGCCTCTGCTATTTTCGGCCATCTCCTCTCTGTTCTGTCGTCCAAAATACAGTTTTGAAAAAGAAGGTTCAAGCTAGCTTCTGCCACCCATTTGTTAGAGAAAGAAGCGAAAAGAAATGCATTCATATCTGAAATGTAAGATTATAAAGAGAAAACGAAAAATCAGTAACGTGGTTACCTAAACATCTTTCAACTTATGTATTTCAAGAACACCATATATTCCATACAAAAAATAGTAGTCTACAAATAAAAAGTTTATCCTGTCGTTTGTTTGTGTCTTTGTCAAGTGAGACTATTTATTTTATATAATGTTCAACCTGTTTTTCGTATAAATTTTATTTTATTTTCTAAGTTAAATTTTTTTATCAAATTTATAGTAATTTTAAACTTTATTGAGAAAAACGTTTAGAGAAATTTGCATTAAATATATTTGAAATAGATGTGGGGCTCATTCATATATTATTTTGAACTTTTAGAATCTACATATTCAAACCGCATCGATGAATGGTAACAAAGTGTGCCTTAAAATTTAAATTTTAAACTATTTCAATGTATTTTTTTCTTTCTCAAAACTTCCTTTCTTAAATCTTGAACATCTAGATCCACTTAGAACAATATCATTAAATATTTTAGACATTGGAACAGTTTCACTATCATTTTCTTGCATGTTTATGTATAAAAAGAAGAATTTTTTTTAGCAATAAAATTTGCTTTTAAAATTATAAATTGATTGAGTTTTCAATTGTAAATTCAATTGCTTTTAAAATTATAAATTGATTGAGTTTTCAATTGTAAATTCAATTGTAAGGGTTGGCTCTTAGAAACATAATAAATTTTAACATGCATTTTTTCATAACAATTTTATGAAAATATTGTTCTTAAAAGTATTTTAAGTGAGGTCATTAGTGAAAATAAACCTTTGTGACTTAAATTAGAGACAATTTGATGGTAAGGATCTAAATTGTCAATGTTGTGTGATTAAGTTTTAAATATATATTTATTTATAAATATTTTTTGATATGAACAAAATATACATATGTTATTTTTATAATATATATTTTTTATTTGCTCATTTAATTTTGAAAAAATAATGTGACAATAAAATAAATTTTATTACAGATACAATTAAAAAAATTAATTTTCAATATATTTTAGAGTATTGGCAATGAAACTAGATAACTAGTTTAAATTTAGGCTCTGCTTACTTGTAAATTAATTAAAATAAAATATATTTATTAAAATTCTAAATGAAATATTAACCCAAAAAAAATACACCATATTTTCTAACTTTCCACTAAAGAGTGGAAAACAATAATTTCAAATGCTTTAAAAAAGGAGCGGGTGAAGGATTTGAGCTGGGAAGAATGAGGAAAAAATGGCATAAAATATGATTTTTATCTATTATGTTTCACTGATAAAAAAATATGTAACTCTTTCAAGTTAAAGTTTTTGGATCTGTTTGACATAAATAATAGACTTAAAATGCTACAATTCTCTAGTATAAATAGTCTTTAAATTCACCTATAAGAATCTTAATTCATCCATTCAAATTCAAATATCTCCAATTTCATAAAACATTATCTACTTAATTGATGTAAGAATATCTAAGGTAGGTTGAACATATTGCATCAACAAAAGAAATATTAGTCTTAAATAACTAGTAATCCATAGTTATTAAACAATCAACAAATACTTATGATAGAGCATTTACTTTTTCATATAAGTTTTATTCTTTAAAAATTATAAGTATTGATTTAGTTTTATTTAGTATTGGAGAAAAGGAATTTTTCTCTTGAAGATGTGATCCTGGGATTCACATGGGATCATTGGATAAGATTTAGTTTTTCTATATATAAATTTGTGTTTTTTGGAAAAAAAAACATAAATGACAATTTTAGAGGTCCTTGAAACATTTTGTAGAGCCTAAAGATCCAAAAATTCAAGATTGAGCTTTATGAACTTATAATTCATTAGCTTAGGTTTTTTCAAAGGTATTTCAATAAAAAATCAAATAATATTCATAAATTTTGACCTTGACAATTGAACTTAACCAGGTTGGCTATTATTTAAAATTATTTTTCTACCAAATTTCTTATTATTAATAATTTTACTATTCACATACTTATTTAATTTGAAAGGTTATTATGTATTTTTTTAATTTTAAATAAAATACTTATTCACATACCTCTGTATGTTGATTATATGTTTAGATAAATTTGTTTACTTTTAAAATAGTTTTATATTATTTATTTTTAACTATAAAACAAAGATTAATTTAGGGTATTATTTGTTTATTTTATCTAGTTTAAAGTATATATATATAATACTTTGTTATTTTGAAATAATTTTTTCTTATTATTTTTATATATTTATTTCAATTTAATGTAAAATATTTTATATTTATTTTAACACACTAATCCATAACGATTATTGTGTTGTTCCTTAAATCCTCAATTTAAATTAGTATATCAAAAAAAGGTTAGATCATAAATATCACATCAAATAAGGTCATACAATTTTACAATGAAACCCCAAATTGATGTGGAAGTAGAAAACAATGCTCATACCGAATATAATCGATGCTAAAAAAGTATTTAAAAAATGAAATGGATAAAATGATAACTAATTTAAATTGATTATTTAAAATATTCAGAGAAAGATGTTACTATATCTAAATAGAAAGGGCACCCTTCCATGTGTTCACACCCCTTAAAATAAAAGTAAGGTTTGACCTACAAGTAAAATAAATAAAAAATTGCTCAATTAAGGACATGTGAGTTTTAAATACAAGGTAAATGCTATTTTCCTTTGGTTCAAAAGACAAGTCTAAACAGTTATATATGGAAAATTACAATTCTTATACTGTAAGATTATTTTATAAATATATTTTTAAGATTGGTTTCAAAAATTTAAAATTTAAAATGAATAATATATTTTGAAGGATCTTATCAAGTTTCAGATTTAATCAAATTTTAAAATTTCACAATTTTAATATTTCAGTGTTTCAAATTTTTTTGGTCAAAAATATTGTGACCAATAATGATTTGGAAGGGATAATTGAAACCAATAATGATAAATTGATGCCTCAATTAAAATTTAATAAGAAAAAAAATGTTTAATTTTGAAATATCAACTCATATATTTCTTATTCAATATTTGTAATTTATTATTAAACTAAATTTGATAAAAGGTAACTTTAGATAATTTAGTGTTATGCACATATAATTAAACAATATTTTTTTAATCATATGTTTTTATGATGTTACTCAGCCTAATTTGATAAAACAAATTCTCAAATGTATAAATTCTTGAATTAAAATAAGAATATTGAGAATATTCTAATGATCAATTAATCTCATTCAATGATGTGATTAGACTCGATTAGACTATTTTTCCAACAAATTATACTGGATTAATTGTCATCAATAATGACCAATTAAAGCTGATTTGGTGTGATTAATCCAAAAATGACAAACTTATACACTAAAAACAACTAATTGAAATAAATATTAAAAAATAAAATCAATTAAATCTAGTGAAAGGTGAAACTAACCCTAAATCAAACATTTTATTGTTAAGATGGTGTATTTTTGAATAAAAATTACCAATTACAAAAAAATTGATTTGATTAGCCAAAAATTGAACTAAATATTGCACAAAAATGGGAAAATTTATACAAATAATGATTATTTAATATCAATGAATAGTGTAATTAACCAAAAATAGATATTATTTGAATAATAAAAGATATTTTATAATAATAAACACGTAGTTATAGAAATTTATGTTTCATTATCCCAAAATCAATTAATTTTACACAAACAAAAAATAACCAATAACACCAATTAAAGTTAAGTTGGGTGATTGGCTCCAAATCAACCAACTCTTGCACTAAGATATGAAAACTAGGACCAACATTGATACATTTAAATCAATAAAGGTACAATTACTAATTCATCAACCATTGTTCACACTAAAAAGGGATAAGTTTGACCAATAGTGACTAAAATGACTTATTAGTTATGATTATGGGGATTCGATTCAAATCAATCAAATATTGCATTGATAAGGGGAAATTAGGGCTAACAATGACCAATTAAGGTTAATTCATATTTATATTACTCAAAATCATTGAATTTTTATAGTAATAAATGTTAATAGTAACTGATAATGGTCAATACTATGAAATTGAGTGTGAACAATTACAAATGAACTAAAAATTTATAATTCCAACAAATAAATACCAATTGATGTTAGTGAAGGGAGTAATTAACCCAAAAAAAAATTATTTATGCTAATAAGGACTTATTTATAATAATAATGACCAATTATGAGAAACTAGGTGAGATTTTATCAAGAAAAATTAAATCTTGCACTAATGGTCAGTCAATTGTAAAAAAAGTAACTAAATAAGGTTAGTGAAGGGAGTGATTATCCTCAAATAAATAATATTTTTACATGAATAATGAGAAATTAATACTAAAATTAACCAATTAAATTCAATTATTGTGATTATCTCATAATCAATCAAAACTTTCACTTAGAGGTACCAATTAGGACCAATAACAACCAATTTACATCAATTAAGGGTGTGATTTTGATAATTAAATTATGAAATAATAACAACTAATTTATATCAAATCTCAATCACACCCTCGAGCCTTTTTCAATCCTAAAATTAGGAAATTCACACTATATTGGACCTATTGGGCATTAAAAGGATTGAGTTGATTGGGTGTGACTTTGATAATGGTCAAACAATCAATTAAGATGATATCCCCCTTGTGTGATTTTTGGGTTTTATATGATACTTATATTGTCATGTCCCCATTTTTATCATGACACTATTAAATACCCTTAGCCTTTATTGGTTTTTCGAAGGTTATGGAAAAAGGGAAACTTTTGGGTTCTTAAGAACACTTGTGAAAAAGCACTTTATTGTTATAAAATTCATTTAATTTATGACCCTTTTAGGGTCATGGGAAACCAATCCACTTAAGTCGATTATAAGATATGTTACTTTTATATTTTTAAAATATATTTCCCTCCATTTTGGGTCTACCCCTTAGGGAAGGATTGTATAAGCAATGGAGGGTTCATTTGAACGTTATGTTATGAATTATATTTGAGCTTTTAAGCTTCAAGCATTAAAAATCTTAAGCCAATTGACTTGAAGACAAAACCTTAAATTCAAATAAGTATTGTGGGATGTAACCCTCATTCCTCATTAAGGGTATCTTCATCTAGAGGTTTCTATTGAGCATCAAAGTTAAACAATACCAAAAATAAGGGATTGAAGGTTGACAACTTTCTCTTGGGGGTTGGTAACTAGGGTAGGATGCCCTAGATTTATGTGGATCATGTTTAATACCCATCATTGGAGGAATGCATTGGATTTTTTCTAACAATTTTATTCTCCAGCTAGGGTGACTTCATTTGGAGCTGATTTACTAGGGTTTGAAGGGTAATTTTGAACTAATTTTCACATCAACCACTAAGGGTAAGCATTTCAAATGATATTAACATCAAGGGTTTGTTGCATCAACACCTTAATTTACATTTATAATATTTTTAACATCATAAATATCATGCTAAAAATCAAGTCAATATGAATGGCACTAAATGGAGGAAATAATTTCCTTTAGAGACCCTAAGGATGGGGAATTACAAAATCTCAATATGGATGTGGGATCCAGGTGAGACTTACAAGCTTAGTCTTTTTATCATACATATTATAAGTTATTTGGCACCCATACAATAGGGTTGGTAAAGCCTTTGGGTTGTGGAAAGGAAATATAGGGTGAAGATCATTTTGAAGAGCATGTATACCACTCCAAATCTTGGTAAGCATATTCCTAGAGGTATTCTATGATGTGTATTGAAGCCAAAAACATAAATTACAACTATGAGTGTGTATATTTTCCAATTAAATTCCAATTTTTTTGGTTCATATATAATCTAGATGGTTTGGTGAGGATCAAGGTAAATTTCACATTTTCATTTTAAGAACAACAGTACTGAAATATGTATGCTCAACTCCTCTTATATAAGCATGCCTTGAAGGAATCATTTATAAATTTTAAGGAAAAAGATATTGAAGGTGTCATGAAGGGTGGAAAAGTTATGGAGAGTATTTCAAACTTTTTTATTACTAATATAACGTCTAGGGGGAGTTGTTATGAAGGGAAACACATGTGAAAAAGGGACCAACCCTTACACCACATGAAGTTTTATCCTATTACAAACTTGGTAAGTTCTCTTTATTTTTCAAATTCTAAGTGGGATAAACCACCTATACTTGTATAACTTGATCATTCCCATGATGTGGTAAAGGTGTCAAAGGTTGGAAAGTGTTTTTCATCAAAAGAGGTCAGCCAAGTGGCCAAAATTGAGTTGGGACAACCGCTAAGGTCTATGGAGAATCATTTAAACTCTTGTTTTATGAAACTTACATATTATGAAAATGTAGGTTCATAGTAAGTTTTTGAGAGGGTTTAATTTCACTTTTTAGAGGAAAGGATAAGGTCTAAAGTTTTCATGGGAGATATGCATGGATTACACTCATAAAATTCTGAGTCTACCATGAAAAGTTAGAATATCTCATGCTCAAGAGATTCTAAAAAAAGAGATTCATTCTAGCATATATCAAATTCAACAAAGGGAAGGAAATATGGAACTTTGGCATACAAAAGGGATTAGAACTTGGAAACATGGAATCAACCCTTCATAGGAAAGATACCTTGGTCTTTTTTGAACATGGTAAGTGTTTTATATGTGGTGAAATCTATTTAAAAATAGCAAAGGTTAAGATTCAATATTTCAATGTTTTTATAAAAGATTTATGGGCAAAGTAATATTAAGGTTTTAGATTTTAAGGGTGATTTTAAAATCACAACAACACTTTCTCACAAGAGGATGGAGTAATGAGAGAAATAATAAGGAGCTTAAGTGATTAAGCCATGGCCAGGCTGATCAAAATATTGTGAAGGTATGATTTTAAAATTTGCTAAGATTGTTTGTTTCATGAAGGAGAGAAAATTTTGTTTTATGTTCATGAAGGGAAACTTAGTGTCTATTTAGGATCACGTGAAGCACATAGGGAGAATAATAGACATATGGGATAGCCATGGAATTTATTTTCTCAATGTTGTCCATGAATGTTGCCACCCACTATTTGTGAGCTTGAGAACCCCCAGATACATGAAGGTTGTTGATTTCAAGGGGACACCTCAAAAAATGGAGTTGTGGTTGACCAAGTGCCTATGGAGGGGTAACAAGAGTTCTAATTTTTTCATACCCAATGATTCAATCACATGGGATATGACTCCTTTCACTATTCTCTTTGGATATAAGGGTATTTTTTGGTTGCCAAGAGACAAGTGGTAGAATTTTAATATGGTGAAGAAGTTTCCAGCTCTCACATATGGATTTTTTTTGAGTTTTGAGGAAGTTTTTGAGGGTGTAGATAGCATGGGAAGACCTCATATACCCTCTAAGGCATCCACATACATGGAGGACATTGTCAAGGATGTAAACATTAAAAGTAAGTGCATAACTCTTGTTTTGATTAATTTATTTGTGTGTTGTGAAGGTGTTTATATATGAGAAACCAAGGCCCAAAATACTAAAGACTACCTTGCTGGAATAAACTTTTCTATCCACTATAATGATGCCATTTTTGAATAATTCCCTTTTATCATCATCGTTTTGGCATGTCTAAGGTACAAAGCCTCAATGGGAAGGGAAATGAAGAGTAATAACTATTGTTTTAACATTTCCAAATTGCATAAATAGCCTAGACCTTTCAAGGACATCATTAAAGAGCTTCATCAAGCGGCTTTCCTTCGATGGGAAGAAGCTAGAGTGGAGTTTTGTACAAATACAATGACTGGGACAGCTCCATGGTTGCTTCTATTGCTTGAGGACAAGAAATTTTGGGTGGGGAGGATTGTCATGTCCCCCTTTTGAGCATGATACTATTGAATACCATTAGCCTTTATTGGTTTCTTGGGGGATAAGGAAAAAGAAGGGAAATAGTTGGGTTCTTAAGAACACTTGTGAAAAATCACTTTATTATTGTAAAATTCACTTAAGTTGGGACCCTTTGAGTGTCATGGGTGCCCAATCCACTTAAGTGGATTATAAGAGAGGTTATTTATATATTTTGAAAATTTATTTCCCTTCATTTTGGTTGTACCCCTTGGGGAATAACTATAAACGCAATGGAGGGTTCGTTTGAATCTTATGTTATGAATTATATTTGAAAATTTAAGCTTCAAGCATGAAAATATTAATCCAATTGACTTGAAGAATAAAACATTCAATCCAAAGAAGGATTTATGATGCTATCCTCATTTCTCATTAAAGGAAACTTCATCTAGAGGTTGTTATTAAGCATTAAATTTAGAAAATAACAAAAAGAAGGGATTAAAGTTTGGAAACTTGATTTTGGGGGTTGGAGACTAGGGTATGAATCCCTAGGTTTATATGGTTCATCTTGAAGACCTCCATTATAATAATGTATTGGATTTTTTGGTAGAAATATTATTTTCCAGCTAGGGTGACTTGGTTTGGAGCTAATTTATTAGGGTTTGAAGGGCTATTTTTTGCCCAAGTAATATTCTATTTTTTCTATATAATTTTTGAATTTATTCCTAATTTTTGGAATGGTTTTGAATGTCATTTGTATTTCACACATGTTCCTAAATTACAATAATATTGGCATGTTTATTCAGTAATATTTTTGTAAATTTTAGTTTTAAATTTTGGGGTGAAAAAGTTTTATGACAACCAATAATATTTTGTGATTTGTTGGTTATTTTCTAATTATAAAGTTGATGGTTTTGAGCATGATACATATTTAAAATGGATAATAAACTTATGAAGTGGGATGCCTAGGGTTTGTATAATGATTATAGAGTTGGAGGGGATAAACTTGTGTTTAGTACTGCCTACTAGGTTTATTGAGTTTGCCATATTTTTATGCTAATATTAAAAGGGTTATTATAGATAGAGTTTGTGGTTAAAAATATATAAAATTAATATTTGGCTTGGGGTTATAGTAAATTAGAGAATTTATAAAATACCCCCCTTTAGGGATATTACAATGGTATCAAATCCAAAATCTTGGCCAGCTATAGGGTTTGGAATTGTATACAATGGATGATATTTGAGATTTTTTGATACATCTACAAAAAATAGAAATGGATAGTATTAAGAGACAAGACACTAAGTATCAACTTGTGCAATAATTTACTAAGAATGATAACACCCTAGAATCATTTGAGGAAAGACAAAGGAATGGTCTTATTCAAAGGGAATGGTTGGAGGAATAAAATAAAGAAGATGAGGACAAAATTATGGCCTTTGATGAATATGAGAGAAAGGTTGATATTAAGGTAACCTATAACACCTTGGAAGATAGGAATGGAGGAAATTTAGATAAACCAAAATTCTCCAAGGAAGGGAAAGGGCAAGATTTATATGAGGGGTGTCAAGAATCTAAGGTTGAAGCTATCCCAGTCATAGAAATAATGAATAATCATGCAAAATTTGAAAGGTTTGAGCCATCACATGTTGAAAGTAGTGTTATGCATTTTTCCTTAGTGGTGAAGGAAAAAGGGGAAATCTAGAGGATGAGCTAAAGGAATATGAAGAATCCATTTGGCATGATGATGGAGAGAATTTTATGGTCAAATTCAAATTTTTAGGTACTATTGTTCATTTTTTACTACTTGTAATTTTTAGACAAACATTTAAAGGTAAGTATCTAATTATCTTCATAACAAGGAATTATTATATCACCGTCATGCTATGTTTGTACCATATTTTTATCAACATACGAATCATGCTGACAATATATAACATTAATGGATCTAAATGGAGGATGAAATTTCCCCAAGGAAATTTAAGGATTGAGAAATTCAAATACCTTATATGGATGTGGGATCCAATTGAGACTTACAAACTCAGTGTTTCTATTATAAAATTTCTGAGTTTTTTGGCACCCATACAAATGGGTTGGTAAGGCCTTTTGGTCATGGAAAGGAGAAATTACTAATGGGTAATGGTTTGGAAGGGTTTCTCAACATTCATTATAGTATTTTCATTCCCTATAATACTCTAAATTCATATTTTTTCATCAAAATTTCAAAATTGTAGTTGTTGTTCCATTTCCAAGTTACAAATATTGGAAAAATTAGATTTTGAATTGTCATGTCTAGCCTTCGATAAATATAAGTTTGATCATTTTAAAACCATTACATCATTAGGGAAGGTGAGAGAATGGTTTCAACTAAAGGAAATTAATGCTTCAACCAAATTAGTTAAGATTTGGGTGGAAAATTAGAATAATCATGGCTATCATAATATGTTTCCATCTTGCACACAAATTGATTAGTGTCCTTTCATGAAAGGAATAGCTTGAAATATGATAAATAAATAAACACTCACAAAGGTAGAAACTAAGCCCAATCTAAGCATGTTAAATTCTATAAATATTTTAAATTTTATGTTGGGGAAATATAACATGGAGAGAGATGTTCATCCAAGTTTGAAGAGGTATGCTTTGAGGGAAAAAAATTGAATTCAGAGATAGGATATGATAAAGAAGTCACCAAACCTCTCCATCGTGTGAGGAAGGATAGGAACTAGATATTTTTTCATGGATTAAGTGATACGGTACCCCCAAAAGTGACCTCATGCGTGATGTAAGGGACCTTCCATGAGACACCATTGGTAGGGGTATTAAGGACAGCAAGCAAGGCTATAGTTTATGTGTTGGGATAACCACCTCTACTTATGGAAATTCATAACACACTTAATTTGTTAAGGGGCTCAAATATTAGAAGGTGTTGTTCTTCAAAATGGTTCAATAAATTAGCCAAAATTGAGTATGGGCAATCATTAAGGTATGTGAAAGACCATTTGATTTGATGTTTTATGAACTTTGCAAATTTTCAAAATAAAGGTTCAAGAAAATTTCATGAAAGGGTTAAACCTTAGCTTGTGGATGGAAGAATAAGGTCTGAAACTTCCATAATAAATATTCCTAGATTATAGTCATAAAATTTTGAGTTTTCATTAAAAAAACTGAATATTTGATGCTCACAAAATTATGGAAAAGTTGGTTCACTTCAGCCCCTAGTGAAAGTAATGAATTAGGAAGAACTTATATCCTTTCCATACAAAATAATTTAGATATTAGAAACTCAGGATCAGTGCTTCCAAGGAAAGAAGAATTGGCTCTTTGCAAATATAGTGAGTGGTCTACATTGTGTAGAAAAAAATTTAGGATAACAAGGGTTAAGTTTGGCTACGCACATTTGTTTGAAGAAGCCTGCTAGGAAGAAGAGTACTAAAATTTTAGAATTCAGGAGTGGTTTAGAAACTGCAAGAGCTTCCCCTCTTAATGGGATGTAAGGAATAAAAATAAGGAAAGAGACATGTGTGGTGGAATCATGCCAAGGTTGATCTCTCTTTTTAGAAGGTATGATTTTCAATCTATTTGAAATTGATTGTTGCATAGAGGAAGGTGAACCTTATCTTCGACTCATGGAGGGGAATTTAGAGTCCATTAAAGGTCATGAGGTGTATGTGGAGACCTTACAAAATAATACCCTTTATAAGGTGCACATGTGGAGAAGGGGCATGAGGGAAAACCATGATACTCTCTTTTATCATGTTTCCCATAACAATTCAAGCTCACTTGTTGTGAGCCTTAGGGCCCATGGTTGCATCGTGAAGGTTTATTACAAGGTGAGACCCCAAAGAGGTGAGTTTTGGTTGACCATGTTCCTCTTGAGGGGTCACACAAAATTTGATTTATGTACATAGCTAATCAATCACAAGGGAAGTGACTGATTTCACCATCCCTTTTGTATTTGTGAGCACTTATTTATTGTGACAAAATAAGGTGAAGGATTCAAACAATATAAAGGAGTTTACAAATCTTATATATGGTAAAATTATGAGTCTAAAGGAAGATTTAGAGTTTGTGAACAACATGGGTATCCCTTCTATGCCCTCCAAGGTGTCTAGTACATGTATATAGCCACTCCACATGTGGAGAACATTATGAAAGATGCAAACAAGAAAGGGAAGTGGAGAACTCCTGATTTAATTAACGTGTTTATGTCTTGTGCAGGTGTTGATATGTGGGAAACAAAGGCCCAAAATGATAGAAACTACCTTGTTGGAGTAGACTTTTCTAGTCTCTATAATGCTATCAATTCAAAGGATTCGTTTGTTCTTGTCACATTTTTGGAATGCCTAGGGTACAATGCCTCAATGTGAAGGGAAAGAAGGAATATGTTGTTGTTCTACCATTTCAAGCTTGGGTAGGAATCCAAATTTCTTCAGGTATAGTAGAAGAAGTCTTCAATATGAGGCTTTACATCCATGAAAAGAGGAAAAGGACATGATTGATGTGAAGCGAATAGTTGGGGTAGCTCCCTGGATGTTCCTATTTCTTAAGGATAAGCAATTTTGGTAGGGAGAATTGTCACATCCCCCTTTTGATCGTGGAGCCATTGAAGACCCTTAACCTTGTTTTGTCTCCCAAGGGCTAAAGGAAAAAATAAAGAATAAGGGAAACACATTGGGTTTGTTAAGAAAATTTGTAAAAGTACTTTATTGTTATAAAATCACTTAAGTTATGGGCTTTTAAGGGTCATGATTGTTGAAGCCACTTATGTGGATTATAAGGAGTGTTCTTTTTATAATTTGAAAAAGGTCTTCCCTCAAATTTAGATGCACTATTTTGGGGGAGAGTATAAAGGAAAGTGAGGGATCATGTGAAAAGGTTATGCATTTTATAATATTTGAATTTTGAGTTCTTAAGCACAAATATCTTAACCTAAAACATAGATATGAAAGCCTTCAAGGGTAAGGAGGCATTATGGATGAAACCCTCTAATCTACATTGAGGGCAGCATTAATTCAGGTGCTATAATGTTCATCAAATCAAAAAATATAGTTTTAACCCTTCTTAGGGTGTGGTGAATTATTTACATGTGTGTTGACTACATCAAGGAGTGTGGTGACTTAGTTTGAGGCTATTTATCAAGTGTTTGAGGCCATTTTGAGGGAAATGAATAGGGTTGTGTGTTTAATACCCCTATCACTAGGGAGGCTCTACATTTGGAAGCTTAGAAACCCTCTTCTAGGGTTTGTTATATTATCATAAATAATTAGTTATTTAATTACATCTGGGAAACTTGATTGGGAGGCCCAATTGAGAGTTTGATATGATATTTTAAATTATAAAAATAACACTCCTTATAATGCACCTAAGTGGTTTGGGCACCCATGACCCTTAAAAGACCATAACTTAAGTGAATTTTATAACAATAAAGTTATATTATAAATATTGATAAGAAACCCATAGTATTTCCCTTATTCTTTCTTTTTCCTTTAGACCTTGGGAAAAAAATCAAAGATAAGGGTCTTCAATGGCTCCACGATCAAAAGGGGGACATGACAAATCTAGGAGCAGAAGGACACAAGAGTGAAAAAGGATTTTCACGTCCCCCTTTTGGATATAAGAGTGAAATAGTACCCTTAGCCTAATTCTTTGGTGTTTACCTTAGGCTAAGGGAAAGGGGACTTAAAAAGGAAGCACAAACTCATCTTCAAATAATAAAAAGGTACATTTTAGTTAATTTGTTCTAATTTTAAGTTGAGGATGGGACATTTGGAGTTCATGGGGATTACATATCCCTTAAGTGATTTTAAAATAAATTTAACCTTATAACATTATGCACTTTCCATCCAAATAGAACACCCAACTTGAGGAGTAAGGTGTATAAGTAGGCTTGTGATGCACTTGAAGGGCATGCATGATTTTGATAGTTGAATTTTTAAGCTTAAGTACCAAAATGTTCAAGTTGGCCATTGAGGATGAAACCCTTCAATGGAAGTTAGAGTAAGGATGAAAACCCATACATTTAACTACAACATCCTCATTCATGGGTTACATTGAGCTTCATTGGTTTTATTTTATAGGATATCCATCTAATATTGACAAATATAACAAGGTATCATTCATCAAATTTTACCATTCGT
This sequence comes from Torreya grandis, assembly GCA_037957365.1. Lineage (NCBI taxonomy): Eukaryota > Viridiplantae > Streptophyta > Pinopsida > Cupressales > Taxaceae > Torreya > Torreya grandis. The sequence goes on along the minus strand of JARHVA010005185.1, from coordinate 861,593 downwards.
TCCCCAAGTGTTTTTGACTTTTTGTATGGCTGAAACTTGAGCAGTGAATGGCATATAAAGGGTAGAGTTTTAGGTTTTAGGGTAGTGTTGGTGGAAAAACACAATAGTTCCCTTCTTGGTAGCTAAGAGAGTCCCCTTGGGAGTGTATTTCATTATTTTTATGGCAATTTGAGGTCCAAATTTTGTTTTATAAATTCTAAAAATATTATTAAATTATTATCCAACTTTCCATCTATTATTTGAGAGAAAAAGGTTGGTAAAAAGGTTCCAAATTCTTATTGTAATATTCTAAAATTATGCCATGTAATTGATGAATAAAATATTATAGTCATGCCCTAAAATTTGTTGAAAAGCATGATAATTTTCTATGGAGTTTAACATGATTATTGGTAGTGTTTTGGTAAGATTCTCATTAATATATTGGCTTATAAGGGCACTTGTTGAATTTTTAAATATTTCCAACAAGAGGATGCCTAAGATTTGAGTTTGTATCATCATTTTATGTCCTAATTTGTGCTATTATAATATCTAAATTATTTCTAGGGTTTGGAAGTATTTCATCAAGCTTTAGGGTCATTTTTATAAAATTAGGGTTCTCTATAAAATTTAGACAATTATATCATTTGGCTAGGGTTTGTGAGACTCTAGATTTCAGTGTTATATTCCATTTTGGGATATTACACTAGTGTCATAGCCAATTTCTTTGCTAATTATGGGGTTTAAAGGTTTCATTTCAATTTATGGCATAGGAGATATGGACAATACAAGGTTTGAGAAATCCTCTCATGCTCATGAAAGGAATGAGAAACCTTCTATCCAAAAGCATTTAATAGACATTTATAAGGAATATATGAATACCTAGCCCATTTCAAGAAGGATATGGACCTTAATTATTTTATGTCATGAGAAAGAGGTATGGGAGGTACTCAGGTTGGATGGTAGTTCATGATGCCTTGAGGAATATTGCTCTTCCCACATTTGATGGTCCTACAAACATTTCAGCTAGGGCATGGATTGATACGTTAGGTACATACCTTAAACTTCATCCATGGAGGTAGAGGAGGCCTAAGATTCATCATAGTGCATTTGGAAGAGGTTGGCCATGATTGGCAGAACCATGGGTTGATAACCCAAGGGCATCACCTCATAAAAAACTATGAGGAATTTAGTAGGAGGCTCATTGGGAGGTTTGATAGGGCTGATTTGGAGCTTTACTTTGGGGAGTTATCACACTTGTAATGAATGGGGATATAATTAGGATACAACAATGAGGAAAATCAAGCACTTTAGGGCTACCAAGTGTTGAAATTTATTAGTTTCATAAATTATAAAATTTGGGGAAGCAAGAAGTTGTCCAAAAATTTCATGAGCAGCAAAGAAACCAAAAATGGGAAGAGAAGAATGGAGGAAAAATAGAAAAATAATAATTTCCAAGGAAGGGAAAGAGCAAGCCTTACATAAGGGGTGTCAAGCATCCAAGGTTGATGTTGTCCCAACCCTATAAGTAATGAATCCTCACACAAACTTTGTAAAATTTGAGCCATCATATGTTGAAAGTAGTGTTATGAGTTGTTCCTTAGTGGTGAATTAAGAAGGGGAAATATTGGAGCATGAGCTAAATGAACAAGAAGAATCCATTTGGAATGATGATGGAGAGCATTTGATGGTCAAAGTAAAATTTCTAGGTACTATTGTTCATTTTCAACTTGCTATTATTTTTAGACCAGCATCTAAAGGTAAGATATTTTATTATATTCATAGCAAAGAATTATTGTATCATTGCCATGATATGTCCCTACCATATTTTGATCAACATGAGGATCTTTCTAACAATTAAGATAATATGAAGGGTATTAAATGGAGGATGAAATTTCCCCAATGAAATCTAAGGATTGATTAATGGAAATTCCTAATTTGGATGTGGGATCTAAGTGAAAATTTCATACCATGGGAAAAGGCTACAATTTCTAAGTTTGGGCAGCCACCACCACCAAGAGGGATTAACCTTGCTTCATGTTTGGTAAGTATATTTAATTAAGGAAATTATTGTTCTTCGAATGGGGTTAAGAAAATCACAATTTTGAGTTGATACATTTAATAAGGTGTGTTGAAAATCATTTGAATCCTTTCTAAAGGAGCATGTAAATTTAAAGAAATAATGAATTTAGGCATCTTAGGCATTGGGAAAAATGTCAATTTTTAGATGATAGGAGAAAATATAAAATTTTCACAAGGAAGAGGCCCTTAATACACTCAAAAAATCTTGAGTTGTACATACCAAATCGACTTGTTTCTTGCACTCAAAATTATGAATTTTACAAGGTAAAAAATTACAAAAGTGATGAGGAATAAATTTTTGGAAAAAGGTACAAAATCAGCTTCTTACATGCATTGAAAATTCTAGGAATGCTGGCATAATATGGCCCTTGGCACATTCTAAAAATGTTGAAGGAAAGTGGTCCATCACTCATAACATAAGGTTAGAATTTGTGTAAAAGGAACTACCCCTCTAAAGAATTAAAAATTGGTCCTTTTCATGTAAGATGAGCATCCCAAATGTTTTGAATTTGGTGATGGGATAGTGAGAGGATAATCCATGAAAATCTAATTTGGTATCATTTCAAGGCCACATGCTTTGCCAAAAGGTCAATAACAAAGGTATGCTACTTAAAAGGTTCAAATTTAATTATTGTAGGAGAATTTTTAGGACATACCTTCTAGTGGGAAAGTAAGCATTGAAGCACCTTGAGAGGTTTTGGCTTTCCTCCCCAAAAAACCACTATTCCAAGGTACACACACAAGAAGAGAATGCTATAACAGGAAACCTTGGTACTTTATTCCAAAGTGTTTTTCATGATTATTCTAGCAACTTTGAGGTGAGGGTTAGAGTCATACCATGTTTCAGAAAGTTAAGAAACATAATAATACTTCAAATGAATAAATGGGGAGTAAGTAGTTTCAAAGGTTTTAGTGAGAACAAGGTTGTAAACTTCAATCACAAACCTATAAAATATGAACACAATTATATATTGAGGATATTTCCCAGCCATATAAGGGAGCACATAAGTATAAGAGTGTAATATTATATCATAGCCTTTATGAGGAAGCTTCCAACACTTCGGGTGTTTGGAATTATGTGATTGAAGAATGGTTTGGAGGGGATTAACAATTGTTATGTGTTCCATAATGAAATCTACAACAGGGGAAGCCACTTATTTTTGAAAGGATTGAGCTTGGTGGCTATTTTGGAGAGTACTAATAGCTAGTCCATGCATAGCAATAAAAGGTATAACCATGGTATACTCTTTCACCATGCTACCCATAATAGTTATACCTCACTTGTTGTGATCTTGAGGGTTCTTGGATGCATGGGGAAGGCTAATTATAGGATTTAACCTCAAAATGGAGAGTTATGGTTTGATAAGTTCCTATATTGGGGTAATAAAAAGTCTAATTTGTGTGTAAAAAACCAATCAATCACATGAAAAATGGCTGACTTGGTCATGCCTTTTAAAAATTTGAAGTGTTGTTGGTTGTTAGGAAGAAAGGAATGGATACCAAACACCTTGGGAAAGGTTTTCAAGTACACAAGAAAGGAAATGGAGTGGAGCTACCCCCACATGGAGAAAGAAGGAAGAGTATCCTTTATTTTGATAAACATGTTTATGTCTTGTGTAAGGGTTTTCAGGTGAACAATCAAGGCCCAAATTTCTAAAAATCACCTTGTTGGAACAAACTTTTCCAACCCCTATGTTGATGCAAATTCAAGTAATTCTTTTTATTTTATCATATTGTAGGGAAGCCTAGGGTGTAAGGCCTTAATGAAGTGAATGAGGAAGATAATGTGTTATTGTTGTATCATTTTTAGCATGAGAAGGAAGCCAAAAATCTTCATGTACATTAGGAAAAGGTGTCAAAAGGATTCCTTCCTTCCATGGAATGAAGTGAGAGTCGAGCTTTGCATGGTGATAATTGTTGGTATAGCTCCATGGATGTTTTTATTGATCGAGGACCAAAAACATTTAGTGGGAAGTATTGTCATGTCCCATTTTTAAACATAAGAGTTAAAAAGGACCCTTAGTCTTATTCTTTGGTGTTTTCCTTCGGCTAAGGGAAAGGGGAATTAAAAAGGAAACACTAACTTTTCTTCAAATTATAAAAATGTACCTTTTGGTTAAGTTGTTCTAATTTTAAGTTGAGGAGGGGGATTTTTGAGTTAATGGAGCTCACATATCCCTTAACTCATTTTTAAATAAAGATAACCTTATAACATTTTGAAATTTCCATCTAAATGGAGCACCCACCTTGAGGAGTAAGGTATATAAGGAGGACTTTGATTCATTTGGAGGGCATGAATGATTTTGATAATTGAATTTGTAATCTTAAGTACCAAAATATTTAACCTAGCCAATGAGGATGAAATCCTTCAATGCAAGTTGGAATAAGGATGAAAACCCTTACATTCAACTAGGGCATCCTCATTCAGGGGTTGCATTGAGATTCATTTGTCTCATTTTATAGGATACCCATCTAATGTTGAACAAACGCAACAAGGTAGCATTCATCAAAGGTAGTAATTGGTTCCCCAAGTGTGGTGATTTGTTGTATAGATGTAACTAAGGCAAAGAATGGCATATAAAGGTCATATTTTTAGGTTTTCGGGTAGCATTAGTTGAAAAACACAATAGTTCCCTTCATGGTAGTTAGGTGAGCCCCCTTGGGAGTGTATTTCATTGTTTGTATGATAATTTGAGGTTCAAATTATGTTTTGTAAATTTTAAAAGTATTATTATATTTTTATATAATTTTACATCTATCATTTTCAAGAAAAAGACTGGTAAAAAGTTTCCAAATTCTTATTGTAATATTCTAAAATTATGCCATGTACTTGATGAATCAAATATTATAGTTGTGCTCTGATAATTATTGAAATGCATGATAATTTTTTGTGGATTTTGCTAAGATTATTGGTAGTGTTTTGGTAAGAATCTCATTAATATATTTTTTTAGAAGGGTGATTTTTGAATTTATGAATATTTCTAGCAAGAAGATGCCTATGGTTTGAGGTTGGTATGATCATTTTGTGCTCTAATTTTTGGAGCACTAATTTTGTAGCACCCAACTTGAGGAGTAAGGTATATAAGGAGAATTTTGATTCATTTGAAGGGCATGCATGATTTTGATAATTTAATTTGTAAGCTTAAGCACCAAAACATTTAACTTAACCATTGAGGATAAAACCCTTCAATGAAAGTTAGAGCAAGAATGAAAACACTTACATTCAACTAGGGCATCCTCATTCAAGGGTTGATTGAGCTACGTTGGTATGATTTTATAGGATATTCATCTAGTGTTGATATTTGGTGATAGAAATTTTGCCTGACAATCAATTTTGGGAAAGGATACTTCTCATCTTCATTTCTCCCAGTAGAAGATACAGGGAATTTGCCTGAAAACCACTATAATGCTAGTGTGTTAAAGTAATTTTATTTTATTTTGATGATCTGTACTACTAATGAGTTGGATGAGTTTTCTTAAGATACATTTCATAAATCAAAGGATGAAGATGGTGGAATGATGAAGCATGAAAGTAATATATTTAGAATAATTAGAAGTAAATAATATATAAAAGAAGAAAAAGTATCAAGCATTTGATGCAAATATACATGGAGATAGAAAATATGTGGTTAAGAGAATATGAGTCAAATATAAAAGGAAATATATTTTTCATTTGTGGAATATACTATGGTTGAGAAGAGCAAATATCTAGTGGATAGTAAGGTAATATTTTTAAATCCAATTTTTTAAAAAAGAATAATAATATTGTCTTCTAATTATGTAAGAGATGAAGATGATTTAGTGGATGTTAATTTGAGTACAGTATTGGATAAAAGAGTGAAAGATAGATGAACTTTATAAAGTCATTTCAGAGATTGAAATGATGGTAGAAGAATTTATTGACGTATAAAAGGTAGGTTTATTTGAGATTATGAAGGGCACAAGAAAAGACAATTACATAAAGAGAAGTATAAAATTAATGGAAATGAGAATGTGTAATGTTTTTGATGCCCATAGTTATAGTGTAACTTTTGGATTTCAAGATAAATAGAAATAGGGTAAATAAAAATTGGAAGAAATGCATTTAATTATAGAAGTGTTAGAATGTAGTGTGGAGAAAAGAAAAGTAATAAGAAGAAGAGTTAGAGTAGAAAAATATCAAGAAAAAGATATGTATATGGTGGATGGATTTCACATATGCAACAAGTATAGAAAGGATGAGTAGATAAACTATGTGATATGCATCAAGAGTAATTATTTTATAGCAATGAGCATAGATATTACATGAAAAAGGAATATTGAGTTTGAACATCAAATTTACTTGGTTGTGTGTAGTAATAAAGAGAATTTATGGGGTATTCAGTGTGAAAACTAGATTTTGATTATATATGGAATATATTGGGTATTTAAAAATAAATTTATTCCATTCAAAAGGAAGGAAAATAAGAGTGCAAACCAGAGGCATCAAGATGTTTCAATGGACAATGTGACAACTAAATAATATCACATGATTACTTTCACAATGATAATAGTGGAATTTATGATAAATTGTTTGAATTCAAAATATGAAATAAGAAATAAGTATAAATATGTAAACTAATGAAAATAAAGGAAAATTATAGTTATTTGAAGATAGATGATATGATAATCCAATAGTAGATTGGATAAATGGTGAACAAAGACAACTTTTTTTGGTGAAGGTAGTTATATTGTACCAGGTGTAAACCTAAAGAAGTTAAAAGCAACATATTTATGATAGTTGAGTGGATGTCTATGTATAGAGTTGGAACAAGTCCCACAAAAATAAGGAATGGATTAAAAAAATGTAATTGGAAGAGATGGATTGAATTTACCCAAGTATTAATAAATAAAATAAAAATGTTGAGTATATATGAGTAGAGAAGAAAAGTTTATGGTCTTTTTATTAGTTATAAAATAAAGGAATAATTGAATGAAAATATATTGATGTACCTCACGTGGTGGAAAGTTTCATTATGGCTTATGTTTCAAGTCAAAATGATGGTACTAACATTTATCTTAAGTTTTTAAGCATTATGCTTAAAATTTTATAACCTAGGTGTAAGAGCATTTAGGGCATCATGTAATCTTGCATCAACCAAAACCATCATTAGGATGGATAAAAATAAATAGTATTATAGTTATTTTATGTGAAAATACTTGTAGTAAAATTGAGTTGTTTCTATTTGTCTAAGATAATCCTTGATTCGTCAAATCTTGTAGCATTGGAACCGTGATCAAGACTTTTGCATGACCACATGTGGTCTACAAAGATTTTGTTAACTTGAATCTTTTAACGAAGCATGGAAATGACCCAAGGAACACATGCATAAATACAAATATTTGTATATTGTTACATATTTGTGAGATATTGGTAAATCCATGTAGTGAAATTACAAGTAATCTAGTAATGTACGATTTTGTAAAGGCATTATTTTTATCTTTGTAAATACATTTGTCAAAAAATATATCTTCCTACTATTATGGACTCCCCACAAAATTGAAATTTGTTACATATTTGTGAGATATTGGTAAATCCATGTAGTGAAATTACAAGTAATCTGGTAATGTACGATTTTGCAAAGGCATTATTTTTATCTTTGTAAATACATTTGTCAAAAAATATATCTTCCTACTATTATGGACTCCCCACAAAATTGAAATTTTATATAGGCATTGTGGTCACTTATGGTTATACAGATAGCATATAAGCATCATTTGGAGCTCGTATATTAAAATTATTTATGGCACAAGATAATATATTATCTACAAAAAATATTTTTATTTGTAACATGTGCATCACTGACTTCCAATGAGGCATGATCAATTTATGTAATAGAGGAATTTATGATGGGTCTTGGTGACATCTCATAAATCTTGTGATATGTTATAGAAGTGACCATTGTTGACTATTAGATATTTGATCCTAGAAGACACAAATATGATAAGAATTAATTTAATAATATGTGACCCATTTGGTGATGTATTAAGCTATACAATGTTATTGTATCTGGTGAATATGGGAACATTTAATATTTGTAATAAACTAAGGTATGTTAAAGTTTTATTTGGGTAAAAACACTTAATGTAAGTAGTGTGTCTTTAATATATATAAACATAACCTTAATTTGTGTTACATGACTCCTCTTGGAAAATATTTGTATTAAAAATTATTTTATATAAATTAATTATAAATAGTACGAGTTAATAGTAATATATATATATATATATATATATATATATATATATATATATATATATATATATATATATATATATATATATATTTTAATCCATCTCATTTTGAGACTGTAGTGATTCTAAAACTTTATAATTAGATTGTAGAAAGTATGCAAGATATAATTTTTCATTTGAATTAAAAATAACTTTGTTGTTTTAAGGACAATTTTAGATAATATGGTCTTATCAATAATCTAAATTTTAAAAAACTATCATAAATAAATTGGAATGTATCAAGACTAAGTAGGACATATTACAAATAAATCACATCTATCTAATGTATTTGTAATAAGTCCAAATTATTTAAAATGATAAAAAATAATTAGTAGTTGAAAATATCATAAATAAATTAGACTTCATCAAGAATAAATTGAAATTCTTAAGAATTAATTATACTTATTAAAAACAAATCATATTATCTAATATATTTGTAATAAGTCCAAATTATTTAAAATAATTGAAAATAATTAATAATCATATTTTTTAAAACTATCAAAAATAAATTGGATTTTATCAAGTATTGATTGGATTTTTTAAGAATTAGTTGGACTTATTAAAAATAAATCACATCTATCTAATGTATTTTTAATAAGTCCAACTTATTTAAAATAGTTAGAAACAATTAGTAATCAATTTTAAAAAAACTATCTAATATAAATTAAACTGTATCAAAATTTAGTTGGACATATTAAAAATAAATTTTATTTATTTAATGTATTTAAACCACATCTATCTAAATTATGTATTTTGTAATAAGTCCAAATTATTTAAAACTACAAAAATAATTATATTTCTAATATACCCCTCCTTCACCTGAGCTAAAATAAATTGAGTAATTTATCAATAATTAAAAGGAATTATAAAAAATTAATTGGACTTATTACAAACAAATCACATCTATCTAAATGTGCAAAATAGTTAGAAGGCTTGTGGTATTTCTAATATCTTAAATCTAATTTATACATACATTCAAACTGGTTCATAAATCATGCATTTATAGATAATAAGACCAGGTAGTTTATTTCTTAAGAAAAAATAATTGATACATCAATCGGGTGCTTAGGTGATATGTGATTTAAATCACTTAGGATGATTGGGATGCCACATATAAATAGTTGATTGGATTGTGAACTATTTTTTAATCTTTAGGTGATGTCCCTATGATTGTCAAAATTTATCTCATATTTGTACACATACCATGTGTCGATCACTAGGAAACTAGTTCTCCCATGTTGACTTTGGTGTTCATGAGAGAGTCCCCAAGATTGTATTAAGTGGCCCAATCATGGGTGTTTCGGTTGTAGGACACCTCCTCAATTTTTATATTATTAATATAATCTCCTACATAGTTGATTTACTAAGATTGTGATGTGTGTCATAATTTCATGTGTTCACATTGTTAGGGATTTTTATTTGGACTCATCATCCTTACATATAGCCAAATCATCAAGATTGTATAATGTGTCACAATCTTCTGTGCTTGGCCAAAGTGTAATTTGAAAAACTAAAAAATCCAAAGACTATTGATACATAAATGTCAAAGAACAAATCTTGATGTGCAAATTCCAAATTGGGACATTCCAAGGCATAAACCACAATGACCTTTTTGTAAACATGGGAATGTCAAAGTGTATTTTGTAATGCACAAAAGCTAAGGTGTAAATTATAATGTTTAAATTATGAATATCATTTTATGAAGACAATTTTGAAGGATGCAAAATGCGAAGTTTAATTTGAAAATTTGAAAATTGGAAGAGGTTTTCTTGATTTATCAAATGCAATATTTCTATTTGGAATACACAAAATCCAAAGATCATTTTAAAATATAAAAATGGGAGGTAGACATTCTAATAGTCAAACACCATTAAATAAATGTACAACTATCAAAATACTGAATTGTCGTAGTAGAAAATATAAAATGCAAATGCCAAAGTGTCTTTTTCAAGACCCAAAATGCGAAGTGTCACTAGAAATAAATATAAATAAATAAAATAATAAAAATTATACATTACTAAAAAATGGACTAAATTTTGAAAAATGAAATCATAGTTCTTATTCCAAAATTAAGGAAACACCATTTCAAATTCACCAATGTGATGAAAGAAAAAAATAGTTAGCAATCCTTTATCACTATTTTTGAAAGTGCCTAGTGGGATGATGCATTCAAATAATCAATTACAATGCCTTTAAAAAAATTAGGGAGAACAAGTGTATGACCTCTCCACTTTTTATTTACATTTCATGCATATATGATAATATCTATGAGTGTCAATGGTAAAGATGTGTCAGTTGGGTTTGGCTTCCATTTATTTTCCAAACAGCTTGACTAAATTTTTGCTTCTTCTACATCTTTTTTTCTTGCATGAATTGGGATAAACCAAACTATTTTTACCCTTCATTCTATATCACCATTTGTTTGGAGTTTTTAATATTGGTTGCAACTTTAGAAACCCATATTATGTAGTTCACACCTGTAGAATCATTAGGGTTGACAAATAACATATTACCTTTTTGCACATCTTGAGCTAGATGAAATGATTTTTTTTATTTTTATTTTTGGACCAACAAATGTATTTGTGGATGCCACTCCAAAATCAAGTTTCCTATCATGAACCATTATGTACAGATCTCTATGTAGAGGTATTTCATAGAGAGTTCTAGGCAAAAAATCTCCTTTACATTCAACTTTAAAAAGGAACATGTCTTCTTTCATTATGTCATGGATGTTTTGGAAGTATATGCCAAATCCTTCCACTTACTATTTTAGTCAAACCAAATTCATTGAATTATTGTACACACTTAATGAAGTTATATTTAATTTCTTTTTCATTCTTTTTTATACTTCTATCTGACACTTTTGCAACAATGGAATCTTGCAAGTTTTCTCTATTTTTCAAGTCTTTGAATTGTTTTGGTCAGATTACCTTCTGAAACATTTGGCTCACCATTTTAGTTTATTCTCCATAATGAAATCAAAAGGGTGGGGGGGCATTTTTTTATCTCTTATAGAGTTTTTTCAACACATTATGGATTGACCTTGCTCCATGTGTATAAGAAGGTATTGACTTTTTCTCAAGCCTATTATTTCATTTCTTCCCTTTAGCTAGTAATTATTAGCATAGTCTTTGAAATCTACTACTTCTTCAATAAAATATGGAGTGAATTTTTCTATGTTTTCATGTCTTATAACTATCCATCATCTCTACCACACTCCATACATCTTTCCTCTTTATACATTGAGATAGGTTTCCAAATGTGTCCTTGATGTCCTCATGGGTATGTCCTATAAGAATAAATCCAACCTCGACATCAAGGACAACACTTTTGTAGATAAAGAGAGATAAATAATTGCAGCACAAACCTATACAAAAAAACATGATTTTGTGAATTTCTAAATGTAATATTAGTTCCATATAACGTTCAACATTTAAACAAAATATAATTATGGATGGAAGGAAGTGCTTATTCTTATTGTCCCCATGACAGTTGTCTAGTTGAAGGTATAGCCTAGAAAAAGTTTCATGAAGGCATAAATTGATTGTGCTTTTTCTATGTATTTATTACATTCAATATAGTATTTAATAGAAAAAAGTGCATCATACAATGGATATTTTGAAGATACATGTTTATATAGTAAAGATCCATAAGTATCTGGAATTGTTGTTTCCATATCCTTGAATAACTTAGTCAATGAGGTGATATTAAAGTTAGATCCTCTAAGATCTTATGGTAAAAAAATACCCATATCCACCTGCACAATGACCGTATGTTAAAATCCTTACAAGAGATAACTCTATTATTCCGTTGGTAAATGCTTTAATTTTTGTCACTGTCCTTAGAACAAATATTTTTTGACATTCCACCTTGCCATGATTGACGCTAGGGCATTCTTTGGGGTATTACGAAGACATTCATTTATGTGTGTACTATATTTATCTTTTAGAAAGTATCTGATTTGAGTGCATCATGAATTATTGATCGATATGATCTTCCTGATCTCTAGAGAGGGACCTAGAGCATATTTTTTGAGTCAACAAGATGCATGTTTTTCACCTAATGAATTCATCATACTTGGCAATGGTCACATCATGAAAATTAATATTACACATGTTTTTGAATTTTGGTTGGGATATTGGCTCATATTTCATATCTGTTAGTTGTGTATTGATGTGGTACATCATAAATTTTTGAGTGAAAGATGTTGAACATTTTCTCATGAGCTATCTATATTTACCTAGCATGTTAGTTAGGGATAAAAATATGTGAAATCATCCACCAATTAGTTAAACAAATCTTTAGTTGCCATTGTATTCTTTTGTGGCTTTTGTCAAAACCTCCCTAAATGGAATGCATTTCATTCCCCATTTTTTTTGAAAATATTGATTGTCAAAAAAGATACTTCTTTACAATCCATATTTTTTTAGCCAATCTTCCAAACAAATCTATGTGCCCTAAAAATCAATGGTAGTTTTATTTTTATATTTCTTAAACAATTGATAGAAAGAGAATCCAAGACATGTTGCCTCCTATCTATTGTGGTGGAATCAAGAAATTTTATCCTTGTATATTTTAGAATCTCAAATGATAATCTTGATTGAAGTTTTTTTGGGTACAACATTTATCTGCATACACTATTATAATCTCACGATTTATGCTTTCATCAAACTCCACATAAATGAGTGAATTGTTTGGTTAAATAAGAGATTTATTTAAATTAATACATACAAATTTAATAGGTATTTCTTCATTATGTCATGTGAAAGTGAGATTTATGGAATCCATCGACTCATCATTTGGAACTAGAGCTTTGTGTATTCTTCCTTCACCAATAACCTTACCATTATTTATGAGAGTAACATAGTATCCAAATTAAAAATCCATTGACGTATGACTTTTTAGATAGGACATTTGAAAAAGACATGAGAAAATTTGTTAATCAAGTTGTCTATAAAGTCAGTCCAATTTATACCTATATGTAGGAGATAAAGCTCTATTTATACCATAACATAAGCATGGAGATATGTTAGAACCTAAAAATGTTAAAAAGATAATGTATAACTATTTTTTTTAATGACATGGTTTATGTTAATCCACAAAAAAAAAGATTTTAATAGCATATAGTACATATTTCAATCCTCATTTCATCCTACTTTGAAGGTATCTCCTAGGAGATACCTTTAAAACATGCATAAGAAATGAATAGTTGTGCAGACAAAAATAAAAAATATGAGGAAGAACACTCATGGACATATATTCATTACATTTAAAGAGGTTGATAAGAGAAAATTAAGCATCAAAAGCTATAAAACCAAGGGGATAAACAATGCCAAACATTATAAAATTTGAGAAATAAGAGTATGTTGAGAAATGTTATCATTAATGTCATTGATGTCACAAGGAATCCTTGTGACAAGAGAGAATTTTAAGGAAACCTAAAAATTCCTCTATTAGTCGATGTCGAGGGTTAGGTCAAAGAGAGAATTTGAAGGCAACCTAATGATTTTTTTATTGGTTTATGTCAAGGTTGTTGTAGTGGTGTGATATTTTTATTTGATGAGTGTTTTTATTTGATAGAATTGAGATAATCATGTTTTATTAGTAGTTCATGAGTACAAGGTATCTTAACAAGCCTTGTCATGACACTAGTCATAACATAAAGAGACCTTGAGAGAAGGTATGATTATGATGGCTTGGTGAGATGACTAAACACATGAATGAGTGGTTTTATGAGGTTTATTGATAATTTATGTGAAGCATTGGAGTAATCATATGAGTCTTAGGGTAAATATATAGGGGTAAGACCTTCAGACAAGCTCTGCACCTAGACCTTGCATGGCCTAATGAGGCATTTTAATCTATTATCCAGGCTTATCAAGGATGTACGATATTTTTAAAGAATATATGAGTTTTTTTAGTATGTGAGTGTGGTGGAGACTACATGGAAAGAGGTATGAAGGTCAGTTTTATGGCCTAATGTAGTTTATAGGTCAAGGTCTAAGTAAGCAAAGAGAGAGATTGTGGCCTAATGCGAGGTCATGATTAGATTTTAGAGTATTTTATCTTATATAAGTATTTCAAGAAGTTATTTATGTTTTTTTAAGTTTATTAATGCATTTTGTGGTCATATTTTGAAGGATAAGGCATGAAAATGTGTTATAAGGTCTCTCGATTGCATAAAATGAAGGGTTCTCAACTTGAGAAGGATTTTCTTATTCTTATCAGCTTATCAAATATTTGCATGGTAATATAAGTTATTCATGATATATATGGAATGGTTATAGATATAAATTCCATGAATTAGTTTTTGTATTGAGGGGATATGCTTTATGAATAATCTTTAAAAGTGGAAGTGTGCTTATACCCTCTTAAAACCCTAATAGTGACCCAATGTTGAAAATATGATTTAAAATTGATCAAGATTGTTTGTAATGATCAATTAAGTGTTTATATCTTGTATTTAACTCTCTAAGGTACCTCTAAGTGGTGTTTATTAGAGAGAGGAGAGAGAAAATATGAAGATATAGGCTTATTTATGTAGAAGTTATTGTAGCTATAAAATGTTGTATTGGAAAAAGTTATCAAATTGCTAAAGGTTTAAGCTTGAGACTCATAATTTATGTCCTTGGTGGTTTCTATATTGGTCAAATAGGTGGTCAAAAGGACTTGATCATCTTGGTCCTAAGGATGATCAAGTCCTTCTAACCTCTTATGAAATGAAAACTTCCACCTTTAAACTGATGTCTTCAACACTTAATGATAGACCTATGATAACACATCCTTCACCTTGCCTTTGTGCACACATAAAACATCCAAAATAAGCTTATAGATTAACCTACTCTTCTTTTCTCATGCTCATGCTTCAAACTTGCAAGATAACTATTCATACATTAGAATTATGACTTACAAGTCATACACACAGTCTTCAATCTACTCTACACATCAAACCATCCACTAGGCATATTTACTCTCTTCCTTTTCTCCTCAACTCCTCTCTTAACTCAACATTAAAAATCCACATCAAAGTCTAGAAACCATCACATTTGGTTTCACTATTTATAGAGCATTCATGAATATTAATATTTTGGTTAGCAATTAGGCATGCCTTAACCCTTAAGGCATCTATCATAAAAAGACACATGTAAATGCAATATTCATAGTTCAACCATATCATTTATGGGTCACCCTGGTTCATATCATTTATGGGGTATTTTGCATATTTGGTGATAGAAAGTTTGCCTAGCAATCAATTTTGGGAAAGGATACTTCTCATCTTCATTTATCCCAGTAGAAGATACAGGGAATTTGCCTGAAAACCACTATAACGCTAGTGTGTTAAAGTAATTTTATTTTATTTTGATGATCTGTACTACTAATGAGTTGGATGAGTTTTCTTAAGATGCATTTCATAAATCAAAGGATGAAGATGGTGGAATGATGAAGCATGAAAGTAATATTTTTAGAATAATTAAAAGTAAATAATGTATAAAAGAAGAAAAAGTATCAAACTTTTGATGCAAATATACATGGAGATAGAAAATGTATGGTTAAGAGAATATGATTCAAATATAAAAGGAAATATATTTTTCATTTGTGGAATATACTATGGTTGAGAAGAGCAAATATCTAGTGGATAGTAAGGTAATATTTTTAAATCCAATTTTTTAAAAAAGAATAATAATATTGTCTTCTAATTATGTAAGAGATGAAGATGATTTAGTGGATGTTAATTTGAGTACAGTATTGGATAAAAGAGTGAAAGATAGATGAACTTTATAAAGTCATTTCAGAGATTGAAATGATGGTAGAAGAATTTATTGACGTATAAAAGGTAGGTTTATTTGAGATTATGAAGGGCACAAGAAAAGACAATTACATAAAGAGAATTATAAAATTAATGGAAATGAGAATGTGTAATGTTTTTGATGCCCATAGTTATAGTGTAAATTTTGGATTTCAAGATAAATAGAAATAGGGTAAATAAAAATTGGAAGAAATGCATTTAATTATAGAAGTGTTAGAATGTAGTGTGGAGAAAAGAAAAGTAATAAGAAGAAGAGTTAGAGTAGAAAAATATCAAGAAAAAGATATGTATATGGTGGATGGATTTCACATATGCAAAAAGTATAGAAAGGATGAGTAGATAAACTATGTGATATGCATCAAGAGTAATTATTTTATAGCAATGAGCATAGATATTACACGAAAAAGGAATATTGAGTTTGAACATCAAATTTAATTGGTTGTGTGTAGTAATAAAGAGAATTTATGGGGTATCCAGTGTGAAAACTAGCTTTTGATTATATATGGAATATATTGGGTATTTAAAAATAAATTTATTCCATTCAAAAGGAAGGAAAATAAGAGTGCAAACCAGAGGCATCAAGATGTTTCAATGGACAATGTGACAACTAAATAATATCACATGATTACTTTCACAATGATAATAGTGGAATTTATGATAAATTGTTTGAATTCAAAATATGAAATAAGAAATAAGTATAAATATGTAAACTAATGAAAATAAAGGAAAATTATAGTTAGTTGAAGATAGTTGGTATGATAATCCAATAGTAGATTGGACAAATGGTGAACAAAGACAACTTTTTTTGGTGGAGGTAGTTATATTGTACCAGGTGTAAACCTAAAGAACATAAAAGCAACATATTTAAGATAGTTGAGTGGATGTCTATGTATAGAGTTGGAACAAGTCCCACAAAAATAAGGAATGGATAAAAAAAATCTAATTGGAAGAGATGGATTGAATTTACCCAAGTATTAATAAATAAAATAAAAATGTTGAGTATATATGAGTAGAGAAGAAAAGTTTATGGTCTTTTTATTAGTTATAAAATAAAGGAATAATTGAATGAAAATATATTGATGTACCTCACATGGTGAAAATGTTCATTGTGGCTTATGTTTCAAGTCAAAATGATGGTATTAACTTTTATCTTAAGTTTTTAAGCATTATGCTTAAAATTTTATAACCTAGGTGTAAGAGCATTTAGGGCGTCATGCAATCTTGCATCAACCAAAACCATCATTAGGATGGATAAAAATAAATAGTATTATAGTTATTTTATGTGACAATACTTGTAGTAAAATTGAGTTGTTTCTATTTATCTAAGATAATCCTTGATTCGTCAAATCTTGTAGCATTGGAACCATGATCAAGACTTTTGCATGACCACATGTGGTCTACAAAGATTTTGTTAACTTGAATCTTTTATGGGGCATTTTGCTTGCTCTATTTTTGTTAACTCATGGTCAGATAATCCTTGCTTGCTCTAGAACTCAGCAAAAGCTAGATCTAGGTTAATGAGATCCTTGTGAGAAAAGGTGTGCAGGATCTGGACCATGGCCTTTAGTTTAAACTCTAGCCGAGAAATAAGGATCAAAATAGCTTTGACCTTTGAGGCTGAGGAATCATCCCGTAAACTCTAGAAGTTTGTTTGATCCCTCTATCTAGCCAGTAGCAATGGTTTAATCTGGTCCACCATCAACATCGTCTTTGCATCCAAAAATAGGGAAGGGAGGCCTAGTTGCACCAGATCTTCAATATGGTGCCTCATCTCACTGATGCCTTCTTTCATGACATCAAGACAGCTCTTACAACTTTTGGTTGTGGCATTGCAACTAAGCACCTCACTGACCTATTTCACAGTGGCCATTCTGTTTGAGATTCTTACGGCTACCAATGTTGCATCCATCATGTCATAGAGCTTCTCTAGCAATGAATGGGAGTCTATGACTCTTCTGGAGACTGTGGCTAGAATGTTTTATACTAAATTCTCCACCCTCTCACACAATTGTTGTGTGTTGAGCAGGAAGGTGAGAAATGGCCTGAGTTGGATAACCTCTGAAGAGATTCTCTCCCACACTAACTCATAGAGATCCTTCACTAGCTGCACTACTCTGACACTTCTTGGCCTATTAGCTAGTTCAATTGCCAGTTGCATTGTCCTCTATTGCTCTACTTGGAATTGGGCTTGAAAAGCCACAGCCTTATTCTGTTCCTCCAATAACCTTTGCTATGATTGGGTAACTTGTAGCTGGAGTCCTTCGACTCTTCCCTGTAATGTTGCATTCTTCCACCTTAGGGCTATTGCTACATCTTTTGCAAGTGTGAGCTCTGCCTTCAATGAATCATTTTTGGCCTGGACTGCCCTTTGAGTCTGGAGGTAAGTAGTATCTTGTAACTATTTTTGTAGACTAGCTATTTCATTGTCTCTCCTATTTATTTCTATAGCCAAACTGTTATAGTTTGCATTTTCTTGGGCCAAATCGGACTCCATCTTTTGTAGTCTTCTTGATTTCTTCAAATAATCTTTTATGACTATAGAATCGGATTTGGTCAATAGCTCAACTCTATCTTAGGGCCTGAATAGGGACATATCAATGGCCACTGCATTCATTATGTAGTCTTTTAGTTGCATTTGCTCGCTCGGTTTAGCAACATTGGGTGACAAATGGGTCACCGTCAGTTGCTGTTGGATAGGGTCAAATTGTGACCTCAAATTTGGGATAGCTGGTGCTTTATTATCTTTAATCCTCTTTTTCTCTAACTGGGCTTCTCTTGCCCTTTTAGCAGCATCAGCCTGCATCTGAAAGGTGGAAGGAGATGCAATATGTCCTCCTACGAAAGGAAATCCTTATGGCAGGCCCTATTGGAGAGCCATTGGTTGGCTAGGGGTGAGTTGTAGGGGCATCTTTCTAGGAATGGAGAGGGAAAATGGGGTAATGTTAGGGCCTGAGGCACTGATGATGGGGTGGCTTGCAAAATGGGAATGGCAGCAGTGGCAGGAGGTGTCATCTGACTTGGTGGTGGCATCATGCCGATAGGGTGAGGAATAGGTTGAGAGGGAGGAGGGGGAGGAATACTTACCTAAGGAGAAGTTGTAGTGTTTTGTGTTGGGCACTGTGAAGGCTCCTCTTCCTCCTCTGGAACTAATTGGAATTGCACCCTCCTTCTCTTTCTAGGTGTCTCTGCCTCTGGCTATGTTTGTCTCCCTTCTACCTCTACTATTATTGGTGGCACAAGTGGAGAATCAGGGACTTCAGTTGCTCCCAATGATGGGGAAGCTTGTGGTGGTGGTGACACCACACCTCTTTGTTATTTTATGGGAGTCGCAGCTTTCTCTAAAGTCTACAGTTGTTGGCTTGGACCCACTTCAGCTTCTTGCTCTGTCCTGAGTGTTGGCACTTGGCTTGTTTTTAGGCTAGATACAGGGGATGGATGCCATTCATCCCAGAGTTTTTCCCACCTTTCATCTAAATCTATGCCTCTGAAGGCATGGGTGGTTTGGAAAATTTCTTGCCTATATTTCCAATAGGCCTCAATTTTTTCTACATCCCATCCTTTATTCCTTAGCATCCTTCTCAAACCAGAGGTCATTCTAACTTTAGGATCGTAGTCCCTCTATTTGTCATAGAAGGTTTCCCATGGCCTATTCTGGGGTATGGGAAGATCTGTTAGTTTGACATAGAGACCAAGGCCATCTTTCGTAGGGTTTTTCCTAGTCTCCCAAAAGTGGTGGCCTTCATGCACAATCTTGGGTTTGATTCTATTTGTCCTCACTACAGAGGCTATGTAATCAACTAGGTCATAAACCCACTTGTCCTCGACCAGTAGGAACCCCAGGAAGGCCATCTTCCTTAGTAGCATAGTTTTAGCTTCTCTGGCTTCTAGGCTTATGCCACTTGCCATCCATGGGAGATTGTACATTTTCCTCTTCTTCTTCCTGGAGCCATACTCATTATCAACCACTGACACCTACCTGGCAACTTCCAAGAATGCTAACCTAAGAGTTAAGGTCTTTGGCAGCAACACTGGTTCCCAACAAAATCCATGGACTCTTATGATTGTGTGACAAGAGCCAAAATAGAAGTCACATGGGATTGGACAATTGACCAAGAGGTTCATGACACTTAGGAATAACCTATTTATGATAGGCTTAGGGCTGAGACAATGGACAATAAGGGTAACAAATAGTTCCCAAAAATCATATGGGTCACTAGTTCTTGATAAAATATGTGTCCATGCAGACACAGGGATGGTCCTTTGGGGGTCAAAAGCTAGGTCATAAAGGTTCGAACTCATAAATTGGGTGAAAAGGTTAGGGTTTTGGTGCAGTATGAGATGAAATAAAAAGGAAGAATACCTAAATATCCCTTTCAACCTGAACTGGGTCAGCTACTCCACCATTGAGAAGGTGATGTGTTCTGAGAAGTCGAGTCGATATTCCTGTGTCTTATCAACTATTTTCATCCAGAAAAGGATGGCCATTTACTCAACATATACCACCATGTCATCTTTCATGCCAAAGATGAGAGCCATCATTGATAGCATGTCTTGGCTAGCGAGCGCAAACTGAGTCCTTGGTATAGGGAGTGTGGATACTATGGTATCACCATCAGCCATTTGTAGCTCAAACCTCAGAAACCTTGTCTGAGTATTGACATTCACCCATGTCCTTTGCATCCTATCAATAGTGGGGAAGGTGGTGGTACCATCGTATTTTAGGGAAAGCATGTCCTTGATAGCCGATGGGGTGATCTGCCACATGAATGGGCCTTACTGAATGGTGTAGGATTTTGGATG
Organism: Torreya grandis; assembly: GCA_037957365.1. Lineage (NCBI taxonomy): Eukaryota > Viridiplantae > Streptophyta > Pinopsida > Cupressales > Taxaceae > Torreya > Torreya grandis. Next base: position 840,676 of record JARHVA010005185.1, on the reverse strand, counting down.
GAGCAAGTTTGCGCACAATTCAATCACATCAAGACATGGGTGCACAATTGGGACAATGAACTGAGCCAGCTGTGAGGTCCATATCCTCATTTCAAAAGTTTCATATTGCCTTACCCTAGCTCTTTGTAGACACCTTTGGTGTGCCCCTTCTCTGAGGTTCTTGCCACTGGCTCTTTGTAGAATCGGGTCCATGATTCCATCTGTATAGTCCCTTACTTTTGACGGGTCACTAGTTTGACTGACTCCCAAGGATTTGGTTCTTGGATAGCTTCTTGGTAGTTGCATAGGACCTACAGTGTATGATTTACTCACTGGTAATCTATCGAGATATCCAGGTGTTCCTATTCCTTGCTGAGAAGATGATGCTCCTGCCATCTCTATATTTGTTGTATAATACCTGGTTTATGAGCCTTGTGCAGGATAGAAAACATGCTCGCTGAAACAAACTTTCTTAGGCGCTAATAATCACAATGAGCAGGATAATTTCATAGGAATGCAGGAATGCTTGAGAGTTTATAAACTTTAAAATTTGCTAAGGGATATTTCTGGGCCTATCAAGTCCCAAACAACACTAATTTTGGGTGACCATTAGAAAATCCTACTCAATCTTCAAGAAATAGCAAGGTGGACACAGTATGCGGTACAAGGTACCTTAGAGATCTTGAAGATTTGGGGAAGCATTTAATGCGGCAAAATTTAAAGAATTTAAAAACTTCTAAGATGTCGACCCTATATTTAAAATGCTTATTTTAAAATAAAAGTGGGAAGACAATAAATAAAAATAATGTGGGAATGGGAAACTACCTAACTACATTAATTAAATATCCTTATTTCCCTTCAAGATCAAAAACAAATTTTCTAATGTCTTTTTTATGACAAACCAACTTATGTTGCCATATTGGTGATTGAAAGAGGTAGACCTTTGGTGAAGTGTCCTTTGCATTGGTCACACGGATCTGCTTGTATGCAGGTGAGTCTAAGTCGAACATGCCTTCGACATCTGTAAACTCTTCTTGTCTTTGAAATCCTGTTGAATGCTAGTTCTTCATGCTATCGTGTGTTATCAAGAAATCATTAGATATCGGTTCTTTACTCTGTGCCTTTTGATATCCATTATCTTTCAACTTATCTCCTTCAAACTTCAGCTTTATTTCATCATCCTGCTCCTTGATGACTTCATCCCTTCGAAAGGATAAATCTAAAGGCTGGCATCCCTTCTATATATAGTTGAATCTCACTATTGTATTCTCTATAATCGGCTAGTTCATGGCTTTCTTGAAGGATAGTGTCACATGTCCCAATGACTTGATCAAGGGAGTGTCCATGTTCTTCCGTATCTTCTTGCAAAGTGAGGAAGTAATCAGAAATGATTTCTTCCTCATCAGAGGTTAAGACAGAAGCTTGTGACTTGTCCTCTTGTTCATCAAAGGGGGCACCTATGGTGATTTCCTCCTTATCTTCACTTATGGAATCCTTTTAACTAGCCATGAATTGAGCGTACTCTTCTGCATACTCATTTGCTTCCTTCAAAATATATTCTTCTTTAAAGGGGGTAAAGAAGAAGGCTGTGATGAAAAACAAGAAGCTTTTTGAGGAAGGGTGGAAGGGACTTGAGCAAAAAGTGAGTGATTGAGGTTTTCTTCCCTTGCTGCTATTATGGACTCTTCATTATTGGGGAAGTGACCTTGACAAGTTCGACCTTGCTCATGAACAGGGGTGGCATATGAATGTGCAGGTTGATAGACTTGGTAAAGCTGTCTCTCAGGAATGCTTAGCTCCTCTTCTAGGAATGCAATCAATCCACACACATCTAGCATCTCATATGTAAGCTCTTACCAATTTGCCCTTTCAATGGGATCCCACTCACTTTTAATCAGGTCTATTGCATCCCTTACTTGATGGATGATATGACAAGGAATTTCTTGGCCATATCCCCTTTTTCTGACAAGCTCTAACACATATTCTTTAAATCCCAACAATGCTTTCTTGAAGGTGAAAATAAGGTTATTTTGAGCATGAGATGTGACATGTTGGGGAGACTAGGCATAAGATTGGTATAGCTCATGACCGTCTGTATCCTTGCTACTTGTCATGAATCCAGGAGGAGCTTGTTCTTGATTAAAAATATATGAAGGAGAATAAGACTCATAGCTATGAGTGATAGAATTATACATACCAAAAAAATGATTTCTTGATGATACCAGGACTGCTTAATCTATCGGTTTGACTCAAAGTCATTGTTGGTGTCGCTAAAAACCTCCAAAGGCTGATTGGCTGAAAAAGACACCAAAATTCTTTAACTCATTGTAAGATTGGTTCAACCAGGTATGCCAAAAACTGTTGATGACTTAAAATTGTGCTAGATCTTAACCAATCAACAATGGGAAGTTTCAAGCTATGGGATAATGCGGCTTGAAACAACCACCAGATTTTAGAGAAGTTAGTCTCTTCTTTGTATTAGTTGTTGGGGGAAAAGGGATAGGAAGCTTAAACATAAATGCAAGTGCAGGAAATGAAACCTAACTATGGTGATGCGCCTGAGTGTAATCCTAATCCTAATCCTAACTTGAGCACAGTGAGACTATTATAGGATTCAATTACATTTAAGAGCAGACAAGTGCATGATCAATGTAAAAGATTGAAATAATAGAAACAGAGGCTCACAACTGGGGAGTCTTTCACTGAGATATAGGGGACATCAACAAAGACATAGTGTTCAATCTTCTTAACAGAATCTTCCAGTCACATAAGAGGTGCAGAAGTCATGTACAGTTATATAAACCTTTCGATTCAAGAAAATGAGACAAAAGCAAATGACATTCCTGATCACAACTCTAGAGAATCTATAGTATAGACTACTTTGCAAATGACACAGACAATACCAACCAAGGCATGGAGCTCAAATTTTCTTAATTCATTCAGCCACATAAAGGGCATAGAAACATGCATAGTTATATTAACTTTACAACTTAAGAAAATTGAGACAAGAGCAAATGATATTACTGGTCAAAAACTTTAGAAAGTCTAAAACTATGAGAAAATTTCCCCCCTTTTTAGATTTTACAATTCTTCTTATATAGACTCGGATGTCTCCTTACATCATTCTCTTTCCCTCGCAATTCTACTCCATCATTTACTCGCAGGGGACAAAATAGATGTCACCTTCAATGCCTCAGATGTATCTTGGTCTTATCAAGAAGAGCCATGCTGGAGTGGGATGGTTGTTCTGACTGCGGCATGGTGATTCATGTCTAGTACCTCCCTTAGTGCCTGAATTTCCTCATTCCATCACCTGCTTAGTCGCTCAACTATCTACTCTGCCTCTACTATTAGGGGACAAACATACGACATCTTCAATGCTTGCAAGCCCCAAAAATCTACCCGATGCACTGTTCTATCTACCCAAAATAACTCTCGTCGAGCTTTCCCTTAATCTTTGTTGTAACAGGAAGACGTGCACTCTATTCTATTGAAACGAAAGAGGACATTTAGTCAATTCATGAAAATTATCCTTTTTGATCTAGAAGGCATCGGAGAATGACACTTGGCCACTTTTGCTTTCTCTATATTCTATTCAAGAACGCTCCACCTTCGACACCTGTCGCAGCCCGCTTCCTCGATACTTTGCAGTTTTATTAAAACAAAACTCACTGCGTTCCTTGCCTTAGCAACTTCTCAGGATGGAATGGATGCACATGGCAATCTTCGCTTGTTGACACTCGGCGCTTCCATGGTCTTTTGAAATAACATCTGGGACCCACCACAATCTTATTCGGTGATTAGGCTCGAAGATGGTTTCTCAGAAGTTGACACGTGGCGACCTCTGCTGCTCCTGGGAAGATACATGGCATCTTCCGCTTCTCCTTCTAGGGGTATGTGGTGCCTTCCACTTTCTCTGGGGATGGAGTAGAAAAGGACTCGGAGAGTGACACTTGGTAGCATCTGCTGCTCTTCAACACTTAGCAAAATGAAATGACACCTTTATGTGTTGAACGAAAGCATCAGACCCAGGCATTGAAACAAAGTCTCTCGGCAGTCGACACGTGGTGACTTTTGCTGCTTCGTTATTTAGCTCATTGAAAGTCTTTGTCAAAAGGGTATAATGAAACGCAGGGGCCTCCATGATATGCGGATGTTGACATGTGACAACTTTCGCTTAACTGCTGCTAGATACATGGCACATTCTATTGTATTCCAAAAAGTCACTAAAAGGGAATCAGAAGACGCCAGCTAGCCGGCTCTGTGTTTCGGAAAGCAACACTTGGCAGCGTCTGCTTGAACTTGATACTTGGGCAAAAATGAGGCGAAGGAAAGAAGGGGAAAAAGAGACCCGCGATCGGAGGGCGACACTTGGCAGCTTCTGCTGCACTTCAACACTTAGGCAAAATGAACCGGCCCTCTGCTTCAAAATTCCGCTGCTACGTCCAAGGTGCACAAGAACCAAAATTGCAGCTTGATCGAAAAAAAAAAATACGACGTAGAGTAAAATTACTCTACAAATCCATTCTTCATACGAGAATTAGTCAATTTGGGGCTACACTCAATTAGCCACCATTATTCACTATTGATATCAATCAGGTTTTATTAGTAAACAATGGTGGATTAGGGTTAATGTAACCCTTCATTGACCTTGATTGATCATTATTTATCTTAACTATCCATTATGAGCATAAAAAATGGACTAGTCACACCCATTAAAAAAAACTAACTGGTTAGTAATGATAATTTCCATTAAACTCCAGTTGAAGTAAATTTATTAGAATAACAAGGGGAATTTGGTTTTCCAACTTCAAAATATCCTCTAGAATCGAACGTGACGTATTGTTTCAAGAACCAGCTTTGTCAAAAACAAGGCTAAAACGATCTATATCTCTCTCAAATCTAATGTATTCTAGAATAAAACATGCATCCATTGCTAACATCCAGCACAACGTCTTCCCATCCCATTCAATTTCTTCTTCATAGCACTCTCTGATTTTATCCTCTGATTTTTGAATCTCTGAAATTATGTCTATTATGGTCACGTCATTGAGCCTTCTCAGCATTCTATGCACTGCAACAGCTTATGTTGATCCATAACAGATACTTCTGTGTTCGTCTTGTGATGGTAAGGACACAAAGATAAAACCATAGGTTCATAGGCTTCTGGTTTACGAACCATTATGGCTCTAGGCACCCTGTAAATGCAGACCTTTTTAGACACTTGTCGCATTTTATGTCCGGCATCAAATGCCTGTTGTATTTGACTAAGCCATGACCTTGCTGAAGCATTGCCTTGTGTCTGGCCTCTGCTATTTTCGGCCATCTCCTCTCTGTTCTGTCTTCCAAAATACAGTTTTGAAAAAGAAGGTTCAAGCTAGCTTCTGCCACCCATTTGTTAGAGAAAGAAGCGAAAAGAAATGCATTCATATCTGAAATGTAAGATTATAAAGAGAAAACGAAAAATCAGTAACGTGGTTACCTAAACATCTTTCAACATATGTATTTCAAGAACACCATATATTCCATACAAAAAATAGTAGTCTACAAATAAAAAGTTTATCCTGTCGTTTGTTTGTGTCTTTGTCAAGTGAGACTATTTATTTTATATAATGTTCAACCTGTTTTTCGTATAAATTTTATTTTATTTTCTAAGTTAAATTTTTTTATCAAATTTATAGTAATTTTAAACTTTATTGAGAAAAACGTTTAGAGAAATTTGCATTAAATATATTTGAAATGGATGTGGGGCTCATTCATATATTATTTTGAACTTTTAGAATCTACATATTCAAACCGCATCGATGAATGGTAACAAAGTGTGCCTTAAAATTTAAATTTTAAACTATTTCAATGTATTTTTTTCTTTCTCAAAACTTCCTTTCTTAAATCTTGAACATCTAGATCCACTTAGAACAATATCATTAAATATTTTAGACATTGGAACAGTTTCACTATCATTTTCTTGCATGTTTATGTATAAAAAGAAGAATTTTTTTTAGCAATAAAATTTGCTTTTAAAATTATAAATTGATTGAGTTTTCAATTGTAAATTCAATTGCTTTTAAAATTATAAATTGATTGAGTTTTCAATTGTAAATTCAATTGTAAGGGTTGGCTCTTAGAAACATAATAAATTTAAACATGCATTTTTTCATAACAATTTTATGAAAATATTGTTCTTAAAAGTATTTTAAGTGAGGTCATTAGTGAAAATAAACCTTTGTGACTTAAATTAGAGACAATTTGATGGTAAGGATCTAAATTGTCAATGTTGTGTGATTAAGTTTTAAATTTATATTTATTTATAAATATTTTTTGATATGAACAAAATATACATATGTTATTTTTATAATATATATTTTTTATTTGCTCATTTAATTTTGAAAAAATAATGTGACAATAAAATAAATTTTATTACAGATACAATTGAAAAAATTAATTTTCAATATATTTTAGAGTATTGGCAATGAAACTAGATAACTAGTTTAAATTTAGGCTCTGCTTGTAAATTAATTAAAATAAAATATATTTATTAAAATTCTAAATGAAATATTAACCCAAAAAAAATACACCATATTTTCTAACTTTCCACTAAAGAGTGGAAAACAATAATTTCAAATGCTTTAAAAAAGGAGCGGGTGAAGGATTTGAGCTGGGAAGAATGAGGAAAAAATGGCATAAAATATGATTTTTATCTATTATGTTTCACTGATAAAAAAATATGTAACTCTTTCAAGTTAAAGTTTTTGGATCTGTTTGACATAAATAATAGACTTAAAATGCTACAATTCTCTAGTATAAATAGTCTTTAAATTCACGTATAAGAATCTTAATTCATCCATTCAAATTCAAATATCTCCAATTTCATAAAACATTATCTACTTAATTGATGTAAGAATATCTAAGGTAGGTTGAAAATATTGCATCAACAAAAGAAATATTAGTCTTAAATAACTAGTAATCCATAGTTATTAAACATTCAACAAATACTTATGATAGAGCATTTACTTTTTCATATAAGTTTTATTCTTTAAAAATTATAAGTATTGATTTAGTTTTATTTAGCATTGGAGAAAAGGAATTTTTCTCTTGAAGATGTGATCCTGGGATTCACATGGGATCATTGGACAAGATTTAGTTTTTCGCCAAGATTGATCGCTCTTTTTGGAAGGTATGGTTTTCAATCTATTTGAAATTGACTGTTGCATAGAGGAAGGTGAACCTTATCTTCGACTCATGGAGGGGACTTTAGAGTCCATTGAAGGTCATGAGGTGTATGTGGAGACCCTACAAAATAATACCCTTTATAAGGTGCACATGTGGAGGAGAAGGGGCATGAGGGAAAACCATGATACTCTCTTTTATCATGTTTCCCATAACAATTCAAGCTCACTTGTTGTGAGCCTCAGGGCCCATGGTTGCATGGTGAAGGTTTATTACAAGGTGAGACCCCAAAGAGGTGAGTTTTGGTTGACCATGTTCCTCTTGAGGGGTCACACAAAATTTGATTTATGTACATAGCTAATCAATCACAAGGGAAGTGACTGATTTCACCATCCCTTTTGTGTTTGTGAGCACTTATTTATTGTGAAAAAATAAGGTGAAGGATTCAAACAATATAAAGGAGTTTACAAATGTTATATATGGTAAAATTATGAGTCTAAAGGAAGATTTAGAGTTTGTGAACAACATGGGTATCCCTTCCATGCCCTCCAAGGCGTCTACTACATGTATATAGCCACTCCATATGTGGAGAACATTATGAAAGATGCAAACAAGAAAGGGAAGTGGAGAACTCCTGATTTAATTAATGTGTTTATGTCTTGTGCAGGTGTTGATATGTGGGAAACAAAGGCCCAAAATGATAGAAACTACCTTGTTGGAGTAGACTTTTCTAGTCTCTATAATGTTATCAATTTAGAGGATTCTTTTGTTCTTGTCACATTTTTCGAATGCCTAGGGTACAATGCCTCAATGTGAAGGGAAAGAAGGAATATGTTGTTGTTCTACCATTTCAAGCTTGGGTAGTAATCCAAATTTCTTCAGGTATAGTAGAAGAAGTCTTCAATATGAGGCTTTACATCCAAGAAAAGAGGAAAAGGACATGATTGATGTGAAGCGAATAGTTGGGGTAGCTCCCTGGATGTTCCTATTTCTTGAGGATAAGCAATTTTGGTACAGAGCATTGTCATATCCCCCTTTTGATTATGGAGCCATTGAAGACCCTTAACCTTGTTTTGTTTCCCAAGGGCTAAAGGAAAAAATAAAGAATAAGGGAAACACATTGGGTTTGTTAAGAAAATTTGTAAAAGTACTTTATTGTTATAAAATCACTTAAGTTATGGGCTTTTAAGGGTCATGGTTGTTGAAGCCACTTATGTGGATTATAAGGAGTGTTCTTTTTATAATTTGAAAAAGGTCTTCCCTCAAATTTAGATGCACTATTTTGGGGTAGAGTATAAAGGAAAATGAGGGATCATGTGAAAAGGTTATGCATTTTATAATATTTGAATTTTGAGGTCTTAAGGACAAATATCTTAACCTAAAACTTAGATATGAAAGCCTTCAAGGGTAAGGAGGCATTATGGATGAAACCCTCTAATCTACATTGAGGGCAACATTAATTCAGGTGCTACAATATTCATCAAATCAAAAAATATAGTTTTAACCCTTCTTAGGGTGTGGTGACTTAATTTGAGGCTATTTATCAAGTGTTTGAGGCCATTTTGAGGGAAATGAATAGGGTTGTGTGTTTAATACCACTATCACTAGGGAGGCTCTACATTTGGAAGCTTAGAAACCCTCTTCTAGGGTTTGTTATATTATCATAAATAATTATTTATTTAATTGTATCTGGGCAACTTGATTGGGAGGCCCAATTGAGAGTTTGATATGATATTTTAAATTATAAAAAGAACACTCCTTATAATGCACCTAAGTGGTTTGGGCACCCATGACCCTTAAAAGACCATAACTTAAGTGAATTTTATAACAATAAAGTTATATTATAAATATTGATAAGAAACCCATAGTATTTCCCTTATTCTTTCTTTTTCCTTTAGACCTTGGGAAAAAAATCAAAGATAAGGGTCTTCAATGGCTCCACGATCAAAAGGGGGACATGACAAATCTAGGAGCAAAAGGACACAAGAGTGAAAAAGGATTTTCATGTCCCCCTTTTGGATATAAGAGTGAAATAGTACCCTGAGCCTTATTCTTTGGTGTTTACCTTAGGCTAAGGGAAAGGGGACTTAAAAAGGAAGCACAAACTCATCTTCAAATAATAAAAAAGTACATTTTAGTTAATTTGTTCTAATTTTAAGTTGAAGATGGGACATTTTGAGTTCATGGGGATTACATATCCCTTAAGTGATTTTAAAATAAAGTTAACCTTATAACATTATGCACTTTCCATCCAAATAGAACACCCAACTTGAGGAGTAAGGTGTATAAGTAGACTTGTGATTCACTTGAAGGGTATGCATGATTTTGATAGTTGAATTTTTAAGCTTAGGCACCAAAATGTTCAACTTGGCCATTGAGGATGAAACCCTTCAATGGAAGTTAGAGTAAGGATGAAAACCCTTACATTTAACTACAACATCCTCATTCAGGGGTTACATTGAGCTTCACTAGTTTGATTTTATAGGATATCCATATAATATTGACAAATATAACAAGGTATCATTCATCAAATTTTACCATTGGTTCCCCAAGTGTTTTTGACTTTTTGTATGGCTGAAACTTGAGTAGTGAATGACATATAAAGGGTAGAGTTTTAGGTTTTAGGGTAGTGTTGGTGGAAAAACACAATAGTTCCCTTCTTTGTAGCTAAGAGAGTCCCCTTGGGAGTGTATTTCATTATTTTTATGGCAATTTGAGGTCCAAATTTTGTTTTATAAATTCTAAAAAAATTATTAAATTCTTATCCAACTTTCCATCTATTATTTGAGAGAAAAAGGTTGGTAAAAAGGTTCCAAATTATTATTGTAATATTCTAAAATTATGCCATGTAATTGATGAATAAAATATTATAGTCATGCCCTAAAATTTGTTGAAAAGCATGATAATTTTCTATGGAGTTTGACATGATTATTGGTAGTGTTTTGGTAAGATTCTCATTAATATATTGGCTTATAAGGGCACTTGTTGAATTTCTAAATATTTCCAACAAGAGGATGCCTAAGATTTGAGTTTGTATCATCATTTTGTGTCCTAATTTGTGCTAGTATAATATCTAAATTATTTCTAGGGTTTCAAAGTATTTCATCACAGCTTTAGGGTCATTTTTATAAAATTAGGGTTCTCTATAAAATTTAGACAATTATATCATTTGGCTAGGGTTTGTGAGACTCTAGATTTCAGTGTTATATTCCATTTTGGGATATTACACTAGTGTCATAGCCAATTTATTTGCTAATTGTGGGGTTTAAAGGTTTCATTTCAATTTATGGCATAGGAGATATGGACAATACAAGGTTTGAGAAATCCTCTCATGCTCATGAAAGGAAGGAGCAACCTTTTATCCAAAAGCATTTGATAGACATTTATAAGGAATATATGATATACCTAGCCCCTTTCAAGAAGGATATGGACCTTAATGATTTTATGTCATGAGAAAGAGGTATGGGAGGTACTCAGGTTGGATGGGAGTTCATGATGCCTTGAGGAATATTGCTCTTCCCACATTTGATGGTCCTACAAACATTTCAACTAGTGCATGGATTGATACGTTAGGTACATACCTTAAACTTCATCCATGGAGGTAGAGGAGGCCTAAGATTCATCATAGTGCATTTGGAAGAGGTTGGCCATGATTGGCAGAACCATGGGTTGATAACCCAAGGGCATCACCTCATAAAAAACTATGAGGAATTTAGTAGGAGGCTCATTGGGAGGTTTGATAGGCTGATTTGGAGCTTTACTTTGGGGAGTTATCACACTTGTAATGAATGGGGATACAATTAGGATACAACAATGAGGAAAATCAAGCACTTTAGGGCTACCAAGTGTTGAAATTTATTAGTTTCATAAATTATAAAATTTGGGGAAGCAAGAAGTTGTCCAAAAATTTCATGAGCAGCAAAGAAACCAAAAATGGGAAGAGAAGAATGGAGGAAAAATAGAAAAATAATAATTTTGAAGGAAGGAAAAGAGCAAGCCTTACATGAGGGGTGTCAAGCATCCAAGGTTGATGTTGTCCCAACCCTAGAAGTAATGAATCCTCACGCAAACTTTGTAAAATTTGAGCCATCATATGTTGAAAGTAGTGTTATGAGTTGTTCCTTAGTGGTGAATTAAGAAGGGGAAATATTGGAGCATGAGCTAAATGAACAAGAAGAATCCATTTGGAATGATCATGGAGAGCATTTGATGGTTAGAGTAAAATTTCTAGGTACTATTGTTCATTTTCAACTTGCTATAATTTTTAGACCGGCATCTAAAGGTAAGATATTTTATTATATTCATAGCAAAGAATTATTGTATCATTGCCATGATATGTCCCTACCATATTTTGATCAACATGAGGATCTTGCTAACAATTAAGATAATATGAAGGGTATTAAATGGAGGATGAAATTTCCCCAATGAAATTTAAGGATTGATTAATGCAAATTCCTAATATGGATGTGGGATCTAAGTGAAACCTTCATACCATGGGAAAAGGCTACAATTTCTATGTTTGGGCAGCCACCACCACCAAGAGGGATTAACCTTGCTTCATGTTTGGTAAGTATATTTAATTATGGAAATTATTGTTCTTTGAATGGGGTTAAGAAAATCACAATTTTGAGTGGATACATTCACTAAGGTGTGTTGAAAATCATCTGACTCCTTTCTAAAGAAGCATGTAAATTTAAAAAAGTAATGAATTTAGGCATCTTAGGCATTGGGAAAAATGTCAATTTTTAGATGATAGGAGAAAATATAAAATTTTCACAAGGAAGAGGCCCTTAAAACACTCAAAAAATCTTGAGTTGTACATACCAAATCAACTTGTTTCTTGCAATCAAAATTATGAATTTTACAAGGTAAAAAATTACAAAAGTGATGAGGAATAATTTTTTTGAAAAAGATACAAAATCAACTTCTTACATGCATTGAAAATTCTAGGAATGCTGGCATAATATGGCCCTTGGCACATTCTAAAAATGTTGAAGGAAAGTGGTCCATCACTCATTGTTAGGGTGTGGAGCTAAAAGCTTCAACTTGTTGCAGGCACGAATAAGGGAGGTTGCTAAAGATCCATAAGTACCAGCGTCTGTAGCATGACCGACATTGGTTAGATGCAGTGCAGAAGGCAACCGGCATCGGCAGGGAGTCAGCCGACATCGGCAGCGCTAGACAGACAAGAATCGACATCGGTCGCCTGTGGCGGTTCTAGAACTGCTATTGACAAATAGTCAATTAAGTGAAGCGAGTGTTTGCATGTTAAATGACTAATTATAGTCACGAGCTGCGTGTCTAATTATTGTAATTAGAGTTCTATTTTTGTATGCATGGGATTCTATTTAAAGACCCATGAGGCATGTATTGTAAATCAAGCAAGCAAGTAAAAGCATTGAAGCAAGGAGCAAGGTCAAGGAGATCTACAGGTGTAAGGTCAAGGAGATTAGCTGAAACATTCGAGGGGATAACAACTCAGGTTGTTGAGTTGGTTGTGGTTGAGCAAGAGATAGAGGGAAGAACGTCTTGAGGTGTGGCAAGCCTTTGAGTTGGAGGAAGAAGTGGCATCTTCCTTATTGTATTTTCTTCTAGTAATATTTAATACAAGAGTGTGTATTGTCTCTCAAATTCTTTGTTGTCTCAAGTTTCTAGTTACTTAATCATTTTGGTATAATTTCATGTTTAATTGCTTATAAGAAAGTAATCAATTGTGCTTCCATTGGATAAGGGGTTCCTAACAGTTGGTATCAGAGCTACGGTTTGTAGGAAGCAAGTTATTGTTTGATTACAGGTCATTCACAGGGTTTTCTGATTGAGTGGGAGTTCAGCAATGGCAGAAGAAAGTGAGCTACAAATGGAAAAGTTTAACGGCAAGAATTATCAACATTGGAGGATGCAGATAGAGGACTATCTATATCAGAAGGATTTGTACTTACCATTGGGTGGGGTTGCATGCAAGCCCACAGATATGAAGGATGAAGAATGGAATGTTATTGATCGGAAGGCTCTAGGTTCCATAAGGTTGAGCCTTGCATTGTCTTTGATTTCCAACTTATTACAGTGCAAGACAATGGAAGAGTTGATAAAGTCCTTGGTGAATTTATACGAAAATCCCTCGGCTTCTAATAAGGTATTTCTTATGAAGCAGCTATTTACTTTGCAAATGTAGAAATGTGGATCGGTACATACTCATCTTAGTGATTTCCATGGTTTGGTAAACCAGTTAGCTTTAGTCAATATTGTTTTTGATGATGAGGTAAAGGATCTCTTGATTTTATGTTCTTTGCCTGAAAGTTGGGATAGTTTGGTTATGGCAGTAAGTAATTCTAGATCTGCTTCAAAAATCTTAAAATTTGATGATGTTGTGAGTGCAATCTTGAATGAAGAAATACGTAGGAGAAGCACAGGTGAATCATCAGGGAATGCTCTAAGTGCAAAAAATAGGGGAAGATAAAGAGAGAAGATAGAGCAAGGGAAATCAAGGTCGAAGGTGGGTGAGAGATCCAAATCCAGAGGTGTTACCTGCTAGTTTTGTGGAAAGAGAGGACACACCAAGAAGGAGTGTTGGTTAAGGGATAAAGAGAATCAACATGTAGGAAATGAAGAAGCAAAGGATGCAAATATTGTGGTATAGGATGCTCTCATACTTTCTTTGGATAGTCAGGTAGGATCTTGGGTTTTAGATTCTGGTTCTTCTTTTCATGCATCCCCAAACAGAGATTTGTTCCATGAGTATGTCCAGGGAGACTTTGGAGTGCTTTATTTAGGGGATGGTATGCCTTGTCAAATAGTTGGCAAAGGGAAAGTGCAGCTGAGATTGCAGATGGACAACACATGGGTGTTGAAGGAGGTCATGCATGTCCCAGTTTTGAAGCAGAGTTTGATGTTTGTTGGAAGGTTGGGTGATGAGGGATGCATAATAACCCTCACAGCAGATTCTTGGAAGGTTACCAAGGGAGCACTTGTTTTAGCAAGAGGTAAGAAAGTAGGTACTCTTTAGCTATCTACTTGTATTGTTGATTCTACTTCTGGTTTATCTACTTCAATTGTAGATTCGAAGATGTGGCTTAATAGGCTTGGTCACATGAATAAGAAGGGAATGGATGTTCTTGATTCAAAAGGTATGTGTTCAGATTCAAAAAGCATAGATAGAGTTCATTACAGAAAAAGGAAATTTGATGCTTTTGACAGGAACAAAGAAGCTTTGGTGTTTATGGAGGAGATGAGGGATAGAGATCAGTCACAGGGGCTGAATAATTCTAAGCAGGGTAGTATGGACAGGAATTTGATCCAAGATGAGCTTGCAGATGAAGATTTCATCACTTACAGGAACACACAGACACTGGCGTCGGTCACTTGGAATTGACGTCGGTCAGCCAGATATCGACATCAGTCATGTGCAGACTAGCAGGGTCGATAGAGTCAGGTAGGAGAAGTCTGACATTGATCAGGCAGGGACCGACATCAACAGGGGGGACACCGGTGTTGGCCAGGGAAATGACGTCGACAGTCAGGTTCAGTGTAGGGAACTGACATTGGTCAAGAGCAGACTGGGAGATGGCTGAGATCGGTCACTGGAACGAATGTTGGGTGGACAACAAGCTATCAAGGAGTCTCAAACACCCATATGGAGGTCAGAAAGGGTAAGTGAACCTCATATTCATTGTTCACCTTCTTTATATTGCTTACTAATGGTCAAGAACTAGGAAGATGGAAGAAGCAATGCAGGTAGAATCCAGAAACAGTGGGAGCTTGGCATGGATGAGGAGTGTGAGTCCTTGGAGAAGAACCAAATAGGTATTTGTTGGTGGAGTTATCAGTTGGAAGAAATACTGGATGAGGGATGGATTCCCATATTAGAGAAGAGAGTGGATGGACACGTGAGACAGAAGGCTATGGTATATGGTCTTGAGTAGGTTGCAGGACAATGGAGGTTTGACCATTGTATTTATCTTTATCAGGTTGGATAATATTAGCTACATTATCCTGTTAATGTATTGTGTTGCTTGTTATAGGGTTACATGTACAGGGAGTTTTTTAAGCTAAGGGTAAAGTTGGTTTAGAAGTATGTCATGGAGAATTTGGGAGCAGCAAAATTCTTTTGGCATAAGTGACAGGTATTACATCATAGGTTTTGTGGTGGTTGGTCTTCAAGAGTGACTTTAAAGAGGGATACAGAGCCAAGGGAACAAAATAGATGGTGTACAGGTATAGGTATAGTTGCAGCTATTTATCTCCAAGTGAGAGATTGTTAGGGTGTGGAGCTAAAAGCTTCAACTTGTTGCAGACACGAAGAAGGGAGGTTGCTGAAGATCCAGAAGTACTGACGTCGACAACATGACTGATGTCGGTCAGATGCAGTGCAAAAGGCAACCGGCATCGGTAGGGAGTCGGCCGATGTTGGCAGTGCCAGACAAACAGGGACCGATGTTGGTCACCTGTGGCGGTTCTAGAACTGTTGTTGACGAACAGTCAGTTAAGTGAAGTGAGTGTTTGCATGTTAAATGACTAATTATAGTCACGAGCTGTGTGTCTAATTATTGTAATTAGAGTTCTATTTTTTATGCATGGGATTCTATTTAAAGACCCATGATGCATGTATTGTAAATCAAGCAAGCAAGTAAAAGCATTGAAGCAAGGAGCAAGGTCAAGCAGATCTATATGTGTAAGGTCAAGGAGATCAGCTGAAGCATTCAAGGAGGGGATAACAACTCAGGTTGTTGAGTTGGTTGTGGTTTAGCAAGAGAGAGATGGAAGAAGGTCTTGAGGTGTGGCAAGCCTTTGAGGTGGAGGAAGAAGTGGCATCTTCCTTATTGTATTTTCTTTTAGTAATATTTAATACAAGAGTGTGTATTGTCTCTCAAATTCTTTGTTGTCTCAAGTTTCTAGTTACTTAATCATTCTGGTATAATTCCGTGTTTAATTGCTTATAAGAAAGTAATCAATTGTGCTTATGTTGGATAAGGGGTTCCTAACACTCATAACATAAGGTTAGAATTTGTGTAAAAGGAACTAACCCTTCGAAGAATTAAAAATTGGTCCTTTTCATGTAAGATGAGCATCCCAAATGTTTTGAATTTGGTGATGGGATAGTGAGAGGATAATCCATGAAAATCTAATTTGGTATCATTTCAAGGCTACATGCTTTGCCAAAAGGTCAATAACAAAGGTATGCTACTTAAAAGGTTCAAATTTAATTATTGTAGCAGAATTTTTAGGACATACCTTCTAGTGGGAAAGTAAGCATTGAAGCACCTTGAGAAGTTTTGGCTTTCCTCCCCAAGAAACCACTATTCCAAGGTACACACACAAGAAGAGAATGCTATAACAGGAAACCTTGGTACTTTACTCCAAAGTGTTTTTCATGATTATTCTAGCAAGTTTGAGGTGAGGGTTAGAGTCATACCATGTTTCAGAAAGTTAAGAAACATAATAATAATTCAAATGAATAAATGGGGAGTAAGTAGCTTCAAAGGTTTTAGTGAGAACAAGGTTGTAAACTTCAATCACAAACCTATAAAATCCGAAAACAATAATATATTGAGGATATTTCCCAGCCAGATAAGGGAGCACATAAGTATAAGAGTGTAATATTATATCATAGCCCTTATGAGGAAGCTTCCAACACTTAGGGTGTTTGGAATTATGTGCTTGAAGAATGGTTTGGAGGGGATTAACAATTGTTATGTGTTCCATAATAAAATCTACAACAGGGGAAGCCACTTATTTTTGAAAGGATTGAGCTTGGTGGCTATTTTGGAGAGTACTAACAGCTAGTCCATGCATAGCAATAGAAGGTATAACCATGGTATACTCTTTCACCATGCTACCCATAATAGTTATACCTCACTTGTTGTGATCTTGAGGGTTCTTGGATGCATGGGGAAGGCTAATTATAAGATTTAACCTCAAAAGGGAGAGTTATGGTTTGATAAGTTCCTATATTGGGGTAATAAAAAGTCTAATTTGTGTGTAAAAAACCAATCAATCACATGAAAAATGGCTGACTTGGTCATGCCTTTTAAAAATTTGAAGTGTTGTTGGTTTTTAGGAAGAAAGGAATGGATACCAAACACCTTGGGAAAGGTTATCAAGTACACAAGAAAGGAAATGGAGTGGAGCTACCCCCACATGGAGCAAGAAGGAAGAATATCCTCTATTTTGATAAACATGTGTAAGGGTTTCCAGGTGAACAATCAAGGCCCAAATTTCTAAAAATCACCTTGTTGGAACAAACTTTTCCAGCCCCTATGTTGATGCAAACTCAAGTAATTCTTCTTATTTTATCATATTGTAGGGAAGCCTAGGGTGTAAGGCCTTAATGAAGTGAATGAGGAAGATAATGTGTTATTGTTGTATCATTTTTAGCATGAGAAGGAAGCCAAAAATCTTCATGTACATTAGGAAAAGGTGTCAAAAGGATTCCTTCCTTCCATGGAATGAAGCGAGAGTCGAGCTTTGCATGGTGATAATTGTTGGGATAGCTCCATGGATGTTTTTATTGATCAAGGACCAAAAACATCTAGTGAGAAGTATTTTAATGTCCCATTTTTAAACATAAGAGTTAAAAAGGACCCTTAGCCTTATTCTTTGGTGTTTTCCTTAGGCTAAGGGAAAGGGGAATTAAAAAGGAAACACTAACTTTTCTTCAAATTATAAAAATGTACCTTTTGGTTAAGTTCTAATTTTAAGTTGAGGAGGGGGATTTTTGAGTTAATGGAGCTCACGTATCCCTTAACTCATTTTTAAATAAAGATAACCTTATAACATTTTGAAATTTCCATCTAAGTGGAGCACCCACCTTGAGGAGTAAGGTATATAAGGAGGATTTTGATTCATTTGGAGGGCATGAATGATTTTGATAATTGAATTTGTAATCTTAAGTACCAAAATATTTAACCTAGCCATTGAGGATGAAATCCTTCAATGCAAGTTGGAATAAGGATGAAAATCCTTACATTCAACTAGGGCATCCTCATTCAGGGGTTGCATTGAGATTCATTTGTCTGATTTTATAGGATATCCATCTAATGTTGAACAAACGCAACAAGGTAGCATTCATCAAAGGTAGTAATTGGTTCCCCAAGTGTGGTGAATTGTTTTGTAGATGTAAATAAGGCAAATAATGGCATATAAAGGTCATATTTTTAGGTTTTAGGGTAGCATTAGTTGAAAAACACAATAGTTCCCTTCATGGTAGTTAGGCGAGCCCCCTTGGGAGTGTATTTCATTGTTTGTATGATAATTTGAGGTTCAAATTATGTTTTATAAATTTTAAAAGTATTATTATATGTTTATATAATTTTACATCTATCATTTTGGAGAAAAAGGCTGGTAAAAAGTTTCCAAATTATTATTGTAATATTCTAAAATTATGCCATGTACTTGATGAATCAAATATTATAGTTGTGCTCTGATAATTATTGAAATGCATGATAATTTTTTGTGGATTTTGCTAAGATTATTGGTAGTGTTTTGGTAAGAATCTCATTAATATTTTTTTTAGAAGGGTGATTTTTGAATTTTTGAATATTTCTAGCAAGAAGATGCATATGGTTTGAGGTTGGTATGATCATTTTGTGGTCTAATTTTTGGAGCACTAATTTTGCGGCACCCAACTTGAGGAGTAAGGTATATAAGGAGAATTTCGATTCATTTGAAGGGCATGCATGATTTTGATAATTTAATTTTTAAGCTTAAGCACCAAAACATTTAACTTAACCATTGAGGATAAAACCCTTCAATGAAAGTTAGAGCAAGAATGAAAACACTTACATTCAAATAGGGCATCCTCATTCAGGGGTTGATTGAGCTACGTTGGTATGATTTTATAGGATATTCATCTAGTGTTGAACAAATACAACAAGTTAGATTTCATCAAAGGTTGTAATTGGTTCCCAAAATGTGGTGACTTGTTGTATGGCTTCAACTAGTGAAGCAAATGGCATATAAAAGACATAATTTTAGGTTTTAGGGTAGCATTGGAAGGAAAACATAGAAGTTCCCTTATTTACAATTAGGTGACCCCCCTTGGGAGTTTATTTCATTGTTTCTATGACTATTTGAGGCCAAAAATATATTTTTCAAATTTTATAAATATTATGATATTTTTATATAATTTTCATCTATTATTTGGGAAAAAAGGCTAGTAAAAAGGTTTCAAATTTTGATTGTAATATTCTAAAATTATGCCAAGAATCTAAAGAATGTATTATATTATGCCCTAATAATTGTTGAAATTAACAATAATTTTATATGGATTTTGGCATGATTATTGGCTCAAAAGGGCACTTGTTGAATTTCTAAATATTTCTAGCAAGAGGACTCCTATGGTTTAAGGTTGGTATGATCATTTTGTGCTCTAATTTTAGATCACTGAATCCTCTTCAATTTATAAAATGTACCTTTTGGTTAATTTATTCTAATTTTAAGTTGAGAAGGGGGATTTTTGATTTAATGAGACTTACATATCCCTTAAGTGATTTTAAAAGAAAAATAATATTTTTCACTTTCCCTCCAAATGGAGTGACCAACTTGAGGAATAAGTCATATAAATAGGATTTTGATTCATTTTAAGGAATGCATGATTCTGATAATTGAATTTGTAGGCATAAAGGCTAAATGAAAAATAAATAACAAGCCAATTTGGTATCAACCTTAAGATTCATTGTATTATGAGCATTTAGGGCCTCATGTTCAAATTTTATGGCCACCTCCTTGTCTTTAGCTATATGAAATTATTATTATTATTTTATTTCCATTGAATTATTTATTGTATGTAAATCCATAATAGTGACAATTTCCTTCAAGTGTTCCCTATCCAGATTTTGAATTAATACTTAAAAGAACCCCTTTGTGTTGTCCAACCTTGTTAGCGCTTGTATTTCCCTCTCAACTGTTACCAACATTTTTTTATTCCAACCTCTTTCATGAAATCTAGAGTTATGCAATGAAAATGAAATATTTTTAGAATCAGTGCATACATCAACCATTTCTTCTACAACATACCTTTCCATAGAGTTAATCTAAAATATTTATACCTTATAGGGATTGTATTATTCTTTCTCAAATTTGGATTCTTCAACAACTTCAAAATTTTCTTCTTAAGGCTTATTTGGTCCCTTCATACTCTCCAAAGTCTATTCCATTGGCTTCTCCCTTTTCTTTTTTGTGTACACCTCTAAAAATTCTTCCAAAGTATTGGAGGTCACCTTCATATCAATATTGCTCTCATATTCATCAAAGGCTAAAAGTTTTTCCTCATATTATTTATTTTTTTCCTCCAATCATGCCCTTTGAATATGATCATTCATTTGCCTTTCCTTGAATGATGTTAGCGCTGCTTTGTTTATAGTAAATTTTTGCACTAGCCGATACTTAATGTCTTGTCTCTTAATGTTATCCCTATCTATTTTTTACACACACATCAATAAATCTTGGACAAGGATCTATGTATTTCTCCTTGAGTAAAAATTTAGGCTTCCAATCCATTTTATAAAATTCCAAACCCCATAGGTGGCCATGAAAAAGCTATGATACCACTCTAATATCCCAAAATGGAATATAACATTGAAATCTAGAATTTCACATAAACCCTATCCAAATGATATAATTATCTAAATTTTCCATGGTAACAAATTTTTTAAGTGATGAGGAATAAAATTATATAAAAAGGTATAAAATCAACTTATTACATGTATTGAAAATTATGGGAAGGTTGGCATAAGACAACCCATAGCATATTTTGAAAATGTTGAAGAAAAGTGGTCCATCACTCATAACATAAGGTTGAAATTTTTAAAAATAGAACCACCCCTACAAGGAATATAATCTTGGTCTTTTTCAGGTAAGATTATTATCCCAAATGTTGTGAAAATAGTGATGGGATGGCGAGAGGATAAACCACTTAAATCTGATTTGGTGTCTTGGCAAGGCAACATGCTTTTCCAAAAGGTCAAAAAGAAAGGTATGCTTATTAAAAGTTTCAAATTTAATTATTTTAGGAAAATTGTTAAGACCTTATTTATCGTGGAAAAGTGTACAACCCCTCAAATTGTACTTAGAAAAAGTAGTAGATTCTTTTTAAAATAGCTTACTTAACAATCAAACCACAGAATAAAACAATACAATATATACTGAAACCATAACTAATAAAAAATTACTCCTTAATCAATTACTACATACAATTTTAATCTTATATAACTTCAAGGAAGTAAATACCATAGGACATATATACAACTAGTCTCACAATACAATAACTATTGTTCAATATATAAATACATAATACAATAACATTCCTTCAGGCATACAACTTAATACAATAAACAAATATCAAACTCTCTAGAGCTTGAGTCGAACCAACTCATATATCCCTGATAATCTCAAGTGTCATCTCTAGGTAGTACTATAGTAGAGGAGAAAGCACATCATCTAAGAATTTTACCACACCAAACATGGACCATTGATTCCCCACATAATCCCTTATAAGGAAATGGCCCTCCCTTCATGGATAGGTAGATAAAATGGTGTGAGAATCTAGTGAGATGTGTTAGTACCCAGTGTGCTTATAAAATTTCTAAAAATATGTAGTGTACCATAAAAAAATCATTCTAACATGATATCACACAACATGAAAATGAAACATATGAAATGACAATATATATCTAACATTAATTTGGCTAAATTTTTCAAATAAAATTCAATCACTAAATTTGTCAATTTCATCACATACCCCTTGATCAGTTTATCCAACATTGGTGGTGTTACATAGGCTAGTGTAATCCATCTCAATACCTATTGGCATCATCAATGTGAACTCTAATATATATATATATATATATATATATATATATATATATATATATATATATATATATATATATATATATATATATAACATAGTATATAATTTGAATACTCATATTGATTTCATTCTCCTGGTAATAATAGCACATCACATGTTATACATAATAATAAGCAAACTATAGTTTTATTTCAACCACACATGAATGAATCAAGAATTAATTTAACCCATACAAGAATAAATCATATAGTTCATACCACCCGAGTATGTTTCACATTCATATTAAACTCTAGAGTCAAAATTACTACAATAAGATCCAAACAACAATCCCCATGACAACCCATATTATCATCGTGTAAGGTTCTAACGTACAACTACTAGTTTCCCATAATCAATCATACTAAGTAGTCATAGAATCATGGAAGCATACACTCATATTCTAATGCATTTAATTATATATTAACATTCATTTGTACTCATAAAGTTATATACATGTAATTTTTATATTCTTCTAACTGTTATTAAACATACTTATTAAAGTAACAACCAACATGCATATAACTATATAATTATGGGTACAGATATAACTAATACATTATGTACCATCAAGGTAATTTTCATACTGTATAAATCTATGGCATCTCATAATATCATAGGTCATTGTGCTTGAGCACTCGACTCAAACACCAACAATAATCATACACCCAATAATTAATAAGCAAATAACTAAGTATAGGTAATATACCAACTAGGTATACCCTAGATTAAATTATAAAATAATAATTAAAAAAAACACAAAAACTCAAGGCACACATCATGAGGCACTATTTTACACTAGTAATGTCATATATTTGTATATAAAATACTCTCACAAAAATACAATGCACACAAGTTTTCATCATTTCATGATGCTATAAAATTTGACCCAGCCGACATGTTGCATAACACAAGCACAAAAAAATACTACAAGGCCTCTATGAGCATTCTAAACAAATCTAAAATATAGAAATTAATGGGATTTATCAGAGTCAAACATAAATAAAACTAATTCATATTGAAATCATGGTGAATACACATATATTTAATCATAATATAAATATAATATTATTCACTCTCTCTTTATTTTAAATCCATATAGGGAATAAAATTATATAGAGAAAGTCTTTCCTATAAACATGGTGAATCATATCATCATAAATCTCTCAAAAATATTTCCTCACACCTATATGAGTAATATATAGCAATATACAACCACCTATGTATTAACCAAATAACAACTAACCTATAATCATAATATTGTTGTAATAATATTATGTAAACTAATTACTGATCAAATATATTATAACAACTAACTATACATAATAATGAATTATTATTCTTATAATTATTGACATTATGCTATTAAAATTAATGTGAGGGCTAACTATTCCCTAACATCCACCCCCCCCGCCCCCCCCCCCCCCCCCCCGCCCCCCCTTAGGCCTTATATGGTAATTTGTGTTTCACATAACTTAATGAAAGTAATGAAGGAACACATCAACTCTTTATCATCCATTCACTGTCAAGAACACATCAATTAAATAAGTGTCATAAATTTGAATAGGAAAATCTACCATCAACAAATCATTAAGGGAACTACATCAACCTATACAATGTGAGAACTGTGAGCATGAACCATATGTTCAACTTTCACTCTTGCATCTCCTAAACACCTTTTTTATACAATATAAAATGTGGGAAAATAGGAAATACACATCTTATTTGTCACACATACAAAAAAGTGTTAAAAATAGAAAATATCTATATGCAACACTATATCAAGCAACACCCCTTCATTATTGGCTAATGAGAGGCATAGAAAGCCTCCATCCTCCAATGTCCTCCAACCTCCAGTAGGTCCATTGCTTACTCAACCAAAGACATCATGAAGCTCAAATTCATGAAATTATCAAGGATAAATCACCCCCATGGTTTTGACATCGCATAAAAGAGATAATACATCCTTGTACAAATAATTAATTTTGATTTTGATAATTTTGACATAAAACTTACTCTTAATACTCGACTCACTTTTGACATTTTGACAATATTAACAAAATAACTAGATTTAGACCGACACTTTGGATTTTTTATTTGACTCTTTTAAAAACATGAAAAAAGAGCTATACAAAAATATTAGTAATATTAAAATTTGAACTTGTTATATGAAAGTAATGTTATTAAAATAAATAAATAATAGAAATTGAAAACATCTAAATATTGAGGACCACTAAAACAAACTCTTATCGAATGTTCTTTATAAAAACATGACATACTATAAATAAATGACGAAAAATAAATATAAAGAAATGATTTTTAAACCCTAAAAAAGAAACAAAGGTAAAATAATTACCAAATCTTTAACCTTGACTTAAAAAAACTTAAAACTGATGCAAGTCAATTATTTGAATATTGACCAAGACTAATAATGCATGCATAAAGAGATATGAATTTATCAAGCATGATGTTAAATAAGTGAAAATTACTTAGGGTCTATCAATGTTACATTTATTTGATTTTCTAGGGTTCTAGTGAGCACAACCTTTGTGGTTCATGCATAATTTATTGTATCCACTACATAGACTTCATTCATTGAAGAAATCTCCCTATCATAGATTGATAGGTCTATTAGAGCAATCACATAAAGGCATTTTTTTAATAAATGTGAATTATCACTTCACCCTTAATATTTTGTAGACATATCTGAGGTTGATTGCACATAGTCAAAGTAGTTAATAAATATAACACACTATTATAACAACCCACTATTTTATGAGAATAATGATAAGAGTAGGCACATGACTTGCATTTATAGAGGAAATAAATGATTTAAGCATGGACAATGAAGCTTGTATGATCCACAAAGTACTAAATAACATCTAAAAATAATGCAAGCAAGCCATTAATAAACATCTGATAGAAAAAAAGGTACCACAATTTGAATGCCTTCACATTAAGCATGCATAGCTATGTAGAGGTCTGCAAGAGTTTTTACAAAATGGATTTGGATGGAAAAATGCATAGGGCCTTAAATGTCACCCTTTTGAATTGCTAAATCAAAATACTACTTGGAGATGTACAGTGACCTTGTTTGGAATATCTAATAGGTGTATTATGATTCTTGATGGTGATGGTACTGAGTTGCACATGTCTTCCACAAATTTGGTCTGCACATGGATGATGCCATCTCATAGGTCTTGAATCTACACATAATATTCAAATAGATGAAGACTATGACATAATATTTAATATAAGGTTGATAAGTGCTTTTTCCACATTTAGGTAGAATGGTGCTCTCATTTTTCCTGCTCTAATACCAGATAATGGGATTTATTAGATTCAAACACATAAAAAACTAATTCATAATGAAAACATGGTAAATACACAGATATTTATTCACAATACAAATATAATATTATTTACTCTCTCTATTTTAAAATGATATGGGCACTATAATTATATAGGAAAAGTCTTTCCTATAAATAGGGTGACTCATATCACCATAAATCTCTTCATAATATGTCCTCACACATATATGAGTAATATATAACAATATAAAACCAATTATGCATTAACCAAATAACAACTAACCTATAATAGTAATATTATTGTAACAATATTATGTCAACTAATTACTGACCAAATATATTCTAAAAACTAACTTTACATAATAATGAATTATTACTCTCTTTATTATTCACATTATGATATACAAATTAATGTGAGGTCTAACTATTCCCTAACATAAATATATTCATATGTGATAAATTATTAATCATATAGGAATATAATAATATTATCATATATTTGTTTAGCTTCGCTATTGATTACCCTAATCATAGCGATATATAACTTTAAGCATAGTCATCATACATAAATGTCTAAAATGGATAAATAGTCTATAAAAACACTGACTAACTAAAACTCATTAATTCATCTAATAAGGATTAGAGGATCAAAATTAGCATGTTTATAAGTCATTTTTGACATCATTATCATCATGAGAACATAACATAACCTAAAGTGAATTATCTTCATAAATGGTTTTGATCATGTTATATCAATAGATATAATGGAGATATCTAAATAGCACAATGAAACTCTAATTAGAAATGTAATATGGAAATCCAAGGCAAAAATATAGTTTTACCAAACATTTAATCTTACTTTTAACAAGATACTACACTATACCTATAAAAAGGACTCAACATTTTAATCAAAGACTCAACATTGGTCTATTCAATGTGATCAAAACTTCAACCTTGTTTAAACTGGATGAGTTCTATTTAATTTCAATGACTCAACAATAGCTTTATTCAATTCCCAATATAAAATATCTTTTTATGATATATACATAGCATTTTAATAATAACTATCAGTCCAAAATTTGATTGGCAACATTTAAGATTAAGGACCTAGCATTGTAATATGATATTTAGCTACATACAAGGTATACATAGGGATTAAAACATAGACTCAGTCATTACAAAAGAGACCTCAACAATTAATTTAAATGACTTATATAATTAGCTTTAGCATTTCAATATAGCCATTTGGCTTGCAATAGTATGGCATTTCAATTATATGACTTGGCTTGAAATACATATATTAGATGCAAAAATTCAAAAAATAATGCAACCAATTTTAATATATAACTAGACTAATACCATGGTTGCAAACCTGATCCAAAACACCATATCTAAGAAATAATATATAGGCATAAATAAATACAATGTAAGTTTAGTACAACCAACACTGAGGTTTTTATCAGGTAATAAAACACTATTTTAAAGACTCATGGGCATGATAAATAAGAATGTTGGATACACAACCCATGAAAAAGGAACATGACTCTCACAAAATTTAATGCAACACTAAATTCATTCAATGCAGGTTTAAAATAAGACAAAAACGTAGGATCCAAGCATACTAAACGTAACCATGTGAGAGACAATTAATATAGAAAATATAACCCTAGACCTAATATACAAAATGCCTTATGAAACCCAAGGAGATTTTGATGTAGGCCCTCTCAAAATTCTACTCATTAATATGCAAGTTAAAATTAGTTTTATGCATCCAAGAGTAAGTGAATGCCTTCTTAGTAGATATGAAGTCAATAAAACGTAATGTTTGTATAAAAAATTAGGCTCAAGTTTATGACCTAGAATGGGATGTAGTTTAATTAGAACATTGGTCAAAATCATTACTTCTATGTATAGAATGTAACTTACAATACTTCTCACAAGGTTATAAATTAAAACACAAGATTGTAGTTAAATTATAATGCAATTTATATCCAATAAGAATTGAGTGTTTTAAGATACTACGTAGTTGTAAAGAAGGGAAATGTGGATCTTTAACCTACTTATAGACTAGATAACCGGATGTTGGTTTAAACTAAACATAGCCCCTCACCTGGAATATTAAAAGTTATAACATTGGTCAACATTTAGAAACCAATCAAAATACGATGCATCTAAGGAGTTAAGGTGCATGGCTATTAAAATAAAATGGCATTGCCATAATAAAAGTAGTTCAGTGTTATATAAAACACTTGGTTTAAATCACCACCCACATGGTTATAAAATTATGACTTGGTTCTATTTAATTTCTATGCAAATCACAAAAGAAAACATAGGGTTTGGCAAAATAAAATGTAGGTCACAAGAATAAATTCACCACACAACTTTAAGGATGATGGTTTAAGTACCAAATTAATTAGGGGCATAGCTTGAGAGTTAAGACACAGCCTATAGAAACCAAAATACATCCTTAGACAAGATTCAATGCAAGTAAAAGATATAATGTAGTCTTAGAGTCAAAATAATTAAAAACTCAGGCCACAAAATAATTAATGCACATATTCATATCATCTTTATAACACACACATAGAAAATAATTGTGAAACTTATCTGTATATTCTGTTGGATATTTCTCTTCTTTTACTTCCAACTTTCTTCTTCCTATTCTTTTGCTTCCTCTCTAAACCCATCTATGCATGTGTTTTCTTCTCCTAAAATTCTTCTCTTATTTATAAAACTGACTTCTTCTAATTCATGTGTTCCTCTTTTACATGCAAACTTTGTATTTTATTTTTTTTCTTACATGTCAATCTAATCTTCTAAATTTATCTTTTTAATTTTCAAAACATGCTTTAAAAATTACTAAGCCATATTTTCTTTATTTTCTCAATATTCACTTAAGCTATTTTAATAATCTATTTTCCTAATTTTTATGTGAATTCATGCATTATTCAAGATTGCCTTAACCCAAATTCCATTAACTCTTTTCTTTCACTTTAGTTTATCAAATAACATGCTAAGTTAATAAAAATAATAAAATCCATTTTGTTAATTTCTTAATAAATTCCTACATTTTCTAATTTTAAGAAAATACTCTTTACAAGGATAATTATGTCATTAGTTTTCTTTTATTTGCTAAATAATCAAATTTAAAATAATAGTACCTTTTTAAAAATTAATAGTTATTTGTCTTATTTAAATTTAAAACTCAAATCAATTAGAAAAATATCTAATGGATAATAAAATTAATTCAACACACACAAATTATCACAAGCAATACATAGTAACATTTTTATGATTATATCATTTAAAAATTACTATGCATGTGTGTAGGGTCCCTAACATTTTTTATTGATATTTTTTCCAATCTTTCCATCTAGTCAATCCTCTCCAATGATGTTCTCCCTTGTCAGGCTGAAGGTATGACCTATCCTTGATCCACCTTACAACAAGTAGGTAGTTAGTCTGAGTCATCATAAATATTACCGATGATATAAAAACTAATAAACACATATGCACAATGTATAGAATAATATAATACAATTGTCACGACATGTATTTTAATCAACAATATCATTGTTTGATATCAATATATGTCAAAATTCTAAAATCAAAGCAATTATAATTAGATATTAACCCTACTAATCAATGGATTAAAGGTTATTAATTATAAGATGAAATTAGGATGTGACATCCTCCCCCCTAAAATTAGTCATCACCTTGATGACTCTTATTCAAACTAAAGTTTTGATTAATAAACAGAGTCTAATATTACAAAAAACATAGTACTAAGTATCATATCATGCAATAAAATATAAAATTTACCTGAAAAACTTATACTAGTTCTCCTAATTAACACTATTCTTAAATAATTGGTCCCATAAGACCATACACTATGACATTTCCTCATTGTCAAATCCATATGTTAGATAAAATAGTGAATCTAAAAAGTCACAAATAAAAATTATAGAACTATCATCTCATAAACCAAAACTTCTTACATACCCTCACATGGTAGAAGGTAACATCCAACCCAAGTTGCCAATCACTATCACTTACCAACTTGAAAGTGTAGTATAATCACCTACTTCCACAACTGGAATGAAAATACTAACCACAAAGGCACATCAATCCATCCAATTCTATGACTTCTATCAATAAGAAGTAAAAATCACTATCCCATGAACTCAAGGGAACAAGATTGAAATAAAAATTCAGATGCAAGTTTTCACCTAAGAAAACTATAATTCAACATCCTAAAAATATGAATCTTCTCAGTAGCTTAAAGTGATGTATGAGGAGAGTGAAAACATAACAACTCACCTCTAAGATAATTAAGATATATGATTATTCTTCTCAATTCTATAAGAATACAAGAATGCTAATGCAAATAGCAAACTCCTAACAAAAAGGAATATCAAACAAGATACTTACATTCAACTACAATAAAATTTCCACTGCACTAGGTGGTTCCAAATTGTAATGGTCTTATTGGACTCCCATTCCTAGGATTTGTGTATCTAAGACACAATAAGCATAATTACTTAAGTGAGAAGCACCCAATTCTTTTAAAACACTCACAACATAAAACACAAATGGTGAAGGTGATTCAAGGAAGACATAATCACACTCGAGGTGTTTAATCTAAAGATCAAAAATATGGTAAAGAAATTTTATTCATAACTCAAGAACTAAGTTATGTACTCACCTACCCAACACCTTATAAAACTATGACCAATGAAACACTCAATAAGCCAATCCTTTAACAAATCTTATGTGGATATGAATGTTCTTAGGGTACACACTCAATGTACCACACACATTCTTAATTCTCCTTTGTAATAAGTAGAGGGATATGCAAATGCAAATGGACTCATTAGGTCCTAGAGTTCAAATCACAAATCTGATACCACATGTAACAACCCCTCAAGTTGTACTTAGAAAAAGCATTAGATTTTTTTAAAACAACTTACTTAACAATGAAATCATATATTAAAACAACACAATATATACCAAAACCATAAATAAGAACAAAAGTACTCCTTAATCAATTACTACATATAATTTTGATCTTATACAAATCCAAGGAAGTAAATACCACAAAATATATCTATGGATGGTCTCATAATACAACTTTTGTTCAATATACAAATACACAATACAATTACATCCCTTTAAGCATATAACATAATACAATAAATAGATACCAAGCTCTATGGAGCTCAAGTCAAACCAACTCATATATCATTGATAATCTCAAGTGTCATCTCTAGGTAGTATTGTAGTGGAGGAGAGAGATCATCATCTGAGAAATTTACCATAGACCAATGATTACCCACATAATCTCCTTTCAGAAAATGGTCCTCCCTTCACAGGTAGGTAGATAGAACGATGTGAGAATTTATTGAGACATGATAGTAACTTATGTGCTTATAATATTTTTAATAACATGTAGTGTACCATAAATAAATCTATTCTAACATGATATTACAAGACATCCAAATCAAACATATGAAATGACATTGTATATCTAATATTACTTTAGCCAAAGTTTTCAAATAACATTCGATCACTAGATTGATCAATTTCATCACACACCACTTGATCAGATTATCCAACATTGATGGTGTTACACAGGTTAGTGGAATCCATCTCACTACCTACTAGCATCATTAATGTGAACTCTAATATATATAACATATTATATAATTAAAATACTCATATTGATTTCATTTTTCTAACAATAATATCACATCACATGTTATACATAATAATAAGTAAATTATACTTTTATTTCAACCAAGCATTAATGAATCATGCATTAATTTAATTCATATAGGAATATAGCCTATAATTCATACAACCCAAGTATGTTTCACATTCATATTAAACTATAGATTTAAAATTACTACAATAAGATCCAAACAAAAATCCCCATGATAACCCATATTATCATTATTTAGGATTCTAAGGTAAAAATACTAGTTTTCCTTTAATCACTCATATTAAGTAATCATAGAATCATGGAAGCATACACTCATATTCAATCAAACATAATTATAACAATCAATTCATACAATTCATATAATTATATCTTAAAATTTATTTTAACTGACAAGGTTGTATGCATGTAATTATTATATCCTTCTAACTATTATTAAACATACTTATCAAGTAACAAACAACATGCATATAAATACGTACGTGTGGGTCTAGATATAACCTATATAGTATGTACCATCTAGGTACTTTTTATACTATAGAAATTTATGACATCCCATAATATGATAGGTCATTGTTCTTGAGCACCTGACTCAAACACTAATAACAATCTTACACCCAATAATTAATAAGCAAGTGAGTATAGGACTATACCAACTTGGTATACCCTAGATGAAATTGTACAATAATAATTAAAAAAACACACAAACTCAAGGCACACATCATGAGAAACTATTTTACACCAATAATGTCAAATATTTTTATATAAAATACTTTCATAAAAATACAATGCACAAAATATTTCATCATTTCATGATGCTATATAATTTGACCCAACTAACATGTTTCATAACACAAGCACATAAAATACTACCTGGCCTCTATGAGTGTTCTAAACAAAACCAAATTATATAAATATATCAATCCAGAATAAATTATTAATCATACAAGAATATAATAATATTACCATAAATTTTCTTAGCTTTGTTATTGATTATCCTAATCATAGAGATATATAACTTTAAGCATAGTCATCATATGTAAATGGATAAAAAGGACAAATAGTCTATAAAATTTTTTTATTGAAAACAACTCATTAATTCATCTACTATAGATTAGAGAATCAAAATTAGCATGTTGAGAAGTCATTATTGAAATCATCATCACCATCATCATCATCATCATCATCATCATCATCATCATCACCACCACCACCACCACCACCACCACCACCACCACCACCACCACCATCATCATCATGAGAACATAACATAACCTAAAGTGAATTGTCTTCATAAATGGTTATGATCATGTTATATCAATAAATATAAGGGAGATATCTGAATACCACAATGAAAATATAATTAGAAACATAACAGAGAAATTCGAGGAAGAAATATAGTTTTACCAAACATTCAAACTTGATTTTAACAAGATACTATGCTATACCTATAAAAAGGACTCAGTGTTTTAATCAAAAGACTCAGCATTGGTTTAATAAATGCGATCAAAAATTTATCCTTGTTTTTGATAAAGTAAGGTGGAAAACTAGGGGCCAAACCCTTAAAAAACAAAAAAGACAAGAAGGCAAAAAAATAAAATATGCCTTTAGAGAGATGATGACACAACTGAGAACAACAGACAGAAACAAAACACAAGCAATGGAAAGACCAAAGTCAGAGAGGTCTCCCCTTACATAACTATTAATTTGAAAGATAATTAACTTTCTCAATCTTTGCATTGTCAACATACCTAGTACTACCCACCACTTCTAGCATAGACATGTTCAGTAGAATTGTATTTCGAAACCCTTTGGCAAATACCTTCTCTAACTTCTGAATATAGTCCTTCAAGGCCCCAATTTTAGTTTTCCAATCAGTATCATTCTCAGTACCCTCACTAGCTTCCTCGACATACATTTTCCCCTTATTGTCATTAGTTCCCATAGTGTCAGCACCCTGATCCTCAGTAACCTCAAAATCCCTAGTAGCCTGCTTCCCTCCAGTGTCCTCCAAAATTTCCTAGATTTCCAACTCCTCAAACTCTTCCTCTGGGTTACTTATTTTGAAGCACTTTTTGAGTAATCAATAAATCTAGCCTTTGAGGTGGGTTTACCAATAATCTATCCCAACCTTCACACTCTGGAGGGGAATCCTTCCTTATTAATTTTGGAGGGCTTGTGAGATTTGCCACCTTGGCCCCACGTGGCCCTACCTGGATTCCTATGGGTACCCTCTATAGTCTCTTTAATATTTTCTTCCTCTTCATCAACCTTTCTCTTCTTACCCTTATTACTCATAAAGGAGCTGGGGGTATCAGCAGGGGTCTTTTCAGGGGTGGAGAAAGAGACATCTTTTATTTTGGTAGGAGCAAGGGAAACCCAAGACTCATCAATAGCATCGCCAGACACCGAGTTGGAAAGAATGTCTCCACTATCAACTCTGATATTCTTGGTTGGCTCAATGGTGTGGTGAAAGTTGTATAGATACAAAATTATCCCTTGGTGTAGGGGAATTGGGTTTATATCTAGCTTCTTAGCCATTTTATCTCTCACCCTCAGGACTGAGTATTCTAAAAAGGAGAGTAGGCAAAAAGGAAAGCTAATAATAACATTTCACCTAAAATTACTTAACAAAAGAAGGTGGTAATTGTAGAACATGGTAAATCACCCCTTTGAGAGTAAAGTACTTCATGAAAATGAAGCACACTCCATCCCATGGCTCTAGAAGTTTAGCACGCTTGAACCCTCTTTGATACGGGATGAGTTCTTCTCCCTCACCCATAATAGTTTATGGCTAGCCATATCCATGATTTTGGTTTTCCTTTGAAGTTTTATACCCTACATGGTCATTCTCGTGGCCATATAAATCACCTTTTTAGAGATTTCAAAACTAATTCCACCCACTGTGACCTGCCTATTCAACAAGGATCTCACAAACTGCTCAGACAAGTTTTTTTGATAACCATTCAACATTTCCAAATATGGGTTGAGACCCCCTTCTTTACAATAATGCAAAACCAGTGGATTATCTTTAAATTCATAGCAAGAGATAGGTTCAGTTCAAATATGGTCTCCCCCCATTTTGTATTTGCAGACCTAGACAGTGGAGTTCCTAAGTTTTGCCTTCAGCTTAGAACTAGTAGCTAACCCTTGCTTTCATTTATGTAGAATGCAGATGTGATAGCTCATTTTATGAAATACCTTGCAGAGATGACGTTGTCTACTCCCTTGCTTGAAAATAATTTCCCCTTGATTTTCATGATGAGACCTACATACCTCAACCTCATGATACAAAGAATTATGAATGATTACCAAAAAAGTACTAATGTTATCAAGTTCTGAGATCCCCGATGGTCCTCTCTATGTGGACCACCTCCAAGAGATATCCTTGTCATCAATGTGCCTCATTCTTGACAAGTCATCTCCTTTTGAATTATCTCCCTAATGTTTAAGGGAATATGAACACCTTGTCGCCACACCCTCCAACCTAAAAATTGCTGACCAAGGTTGGCACAAGCATCAGCGACCTTGTTTCCTTCTCTATAGGTATGGGAAATCTCCACTTCAGAAAACTTTTGTAAAAGAAATTGGATACTAGTAATGATGTCTTTTGGCTTGATTCCCACATTTGATGCTTTATTAACGGCATCTATGACCATCTTAGAGTCTCATTGTATATTCAAGTTCCTTATTCCTAGGGATATAGCTAACTTTAATCCCCATAGTAGAGCCATTACTTCAACATAGTTGTTGCTCTGGCATCCAATTCCACTAGCATAGACAACAGACGTCCATCCTTTATCATTCCTTATAATTCCTCCTCCACTAACTTTACCATCTATCTTGGATGCCCCATCAAAGTTGAGTTTCATCCAGTTAGGTTTAGGGGGGATCCATTTAGTATTTAGTCTTTATAGCATTTTGGAGTTATTATACCTAGGGATTTGGTTTAAAACCTTCCATTTAGCTGAAATTTGGTTTTCAATTTGAGATAGGGGTTTCTCTACAACACGTATATGAGCTGTTGTAACACATTCCATAATGGTCTTAGCAAATGAGATAAACACCTGAGAAACATTTCTAGCAGTGTCCCTAAAAATCTTGTGGTTGTGCTCTTTCCATAAAGTCCAACTCAAACATGGTAGATCTTGCTCCCATAATTTCATAATCCAAGGATGTGTGAAGGTTGGGTTCCAGCTGAGAATTACTTCTTTAAGTTTAGAATTGTAGACCCATTCAATACCAAAGTTGTTAAGTATTATGCCCCATAATTCTTGGGCAAACTCACAGTGGATAAAGAGGTGTGAAAGTGATTCCTCTTTTAAACCACATAGGAAACATCTATTAACCAGAGTAAACCCTCTCTTTTGAAGGTTATCCTAAGTAATGATTTTGTTATGAGAAAAAGCCCACCAAGACATGTTAATTTTTGGAATAACTTTATGATTCTAAACCTTTTTCCATACATATTTATTCTAAGCTTTAGAAATGAGCAGATGGTAAGCAGATTTGATAGAAAATGATCCATTCTTATCTGGCCACCAGTATTGTTCATCCTCTCAGGTGAAGAGAGGGATTCTAATCTCGTGAATGCACTGCTGGATCTCCCAAACTCTTGGGAAAAGCTCAGGCTGGTGAACATAGCAATCAAAAAAATTTAACCTTATTTAAACTAGACAAATTCTATTTAATTGAAATGACTCAAAAATATCTTTATTAAATGCCCAATATAACTTATATTTGTATGATATATATATATATATATATATATATATATATATATATATATATATATATATAACATTATAATAATAATTATCAGTCTATGATTTAATTGGAAACATTCAATGTTAAGGCCCTACCTTTACAATATGATATTCAGCTACATACAAGGTATACATAGGGATTAAAATATAGACTCAACCATTATTAAAGAGACTTCAATGATTGATTTAAATGACTTATATACTTATATTTAGCATTTTAATATAACCACTTGGCTTACAATAGTATGGTATTTCAATTCTACCACTTGGTTTGAAATACATATATTAGATGTAGGATTTGAGAAAATAATG
Source organism: Torreya grandis (assembly GCA_037957365.1). Classification (NCBI taxonomy): domain Eukaryota; kingdom Viridiplantae; phylum Streptophyta; class Pinopsida; order Cupressales; family Taxaceae; genus Torreya; species Torreya grandis. The sequence goes on along the minus strand of JARHVA010005185.1, from coordinate 804,580 downwards.
CAACCAATTTTAATAAATAACCACAGATACCATGGTTGTAGACTTGAACCAAAATGTCATCTCCAAGCAACAATATGCAAACATAAATAATTAAAATGTAGGTTTAGTGCAACTAACACTAAGGTTTTTAGCAGGTAATAAAACACTGGTTTAAAGACTCATGAGCATGATAAATAAAAATGCTAGCTACACAGCCCATGCAAAAGTAATGTGACTCTTCATAAAATTCAATGCAACACTAAACTCATGCAACATAGGTCTAAAATAAGACGAAAACATAGACTCTAAGCATACTAAATGCACCCATGTAAGAAACACTAAGGTTATAAATAAAAGATGAATATAAACCCAATATATAAAATGCCTTATGCATCCCAAGGAAATTTTGATGCAACCTCTCTTAGACTTATACTCATTAATACATAGGTTAAAATGAGTTTCTATGCAGCCAAGAGTAAGTAAACACCTTCTTAGTAGAGATGTAGTCAATAAAACATAATGTTGGTATAATAAATATAGTGCAAGTTTATGACCCAGAATGGGATGCAATTTAATTAGAATAATGGTCAAAATCATAACTTCTATATATAAAATGCAGCTTACAATCCTTCACACAAGGGTACAAATTAAAATACAAGGTTGTGGTTAAATTACATTGTACTTTATATCAAATGAGAACTAAGTGTTGCAAGATACTACACAATTGTAAAGAAGGAGGATGTGGATCATTAACCTACTTATAGACCAGTTAATTTGATGTTGGTTTAAACTAAGCACAACACCTCCCTAGGAATATTAAAATTTATAATGATGGTTAACATTTGAAAACCAATCAAAATATGATGCAGCTAAAGAGTTAAGGTGCAAGGATAGTAAAATAAAATGGCATTGCCTTAATAAAATTGGCTCTGCCTTATATAGAACACTTGGTTTAAATCACCACCCACACCTAGTTATAAAAATATGACTTGGTTATATTTAATTTCTATGCAAATCACAAAAGAAAACATAGGGTTTGGCAAAATAAAACATAGGTCACAAGACTAAATTCACCAGACACCTTTAACGATGTTGGTTTAAGTAACAAACTAATTAAGGGCATATCTTAAGAGTTATGACATGGCCTATAGAAACCAAAACACATCCTTAGACAAGATTCCATGTAGGTAAAAGATACAACATATTCTTAGAGTCAAAATAATTGAAAACTCAAGCCACATAATAACTAATGCACATATCCATATCATCTTTTTAATACACATATAAAATAATTACGAAACCTACTTGTATATTCTATTGGAGATTTCTCTTATTTTCCTTCAAACTTTCTTCTTAATCTTCTACTTTCTATCTGACCCCATCTATCTGTGTGTTTTCTTCCCCTAAAATTACTCTCTTATTTATAAAACTTCTTCTAACTCATGTGTTCCTCTTTTGCATGAAAACTTTCTATTTAGTTTTTTTTCCTTGCATGCCAATCTAATCTTCTAAATTTATCTTTATCACTTTCAAAACATGATTTAAAAATTACTACGCCATATTTTCTTTGTTTTCTCAATATTCACTTAAGTTAATTTAAGAATCTATTTTCCTAATTTTTATGTAAATTCATGCATAATTCAAGATTTCCTTAACCAAACTTCCATTAACTCTTTTCTTTCACTTTAGTTTATCAAATAACATGCTAAGTTAACAAAAATTAAAAAATCTATTTTCTTAATTTCCAAATAAATTCTTACATGTTTTAATTTTAATAAAATAATTTTTACAAGGATAATTATGTCATTAATTACCTTTTATTTGCTAGATAATCATATTTAAATAATAATACCTTTTTACCAATTAATAATTATTTTCCTGATTTAAATTCAAAAATCAAATCAACTAAGAAAAAGATATAATGAATACTAAAATTAATTTCACACACAAATTGTCACAAGCAATATGCACTAACATTTTTATGTGAATATCATTTAAAATCTATTATGCATGTGTAGGTTCACTAGCATTTTGCACTGATATTTCCCCCGATTGTTCCATCTAGCTGATCCTCGCCAATGATATTCTCCCTTATCAAGATGTGAGGGTATGACCTATCCTTCATCCACCTCGCAACAATTAGGTAGTTAATATGAGTCATCATAAATTTTATCGATGATGCGAAAACTAACAAACAGATATAAACAATGTACAAAATAATAACATACAATTGTCATGACATATATTTTAGTGAACAATATCACTATCTTATACCAGTATATGTCAAAATTCTCAAATCAAAACAATTATAATAAGATATTAACCCTACTAATCAACATATTAAAGGTTATGAATTATAGGTTGAAATCATGATGTGACATCCTCCCCCTTAAAATCGGTCATCACCCTGATGACTCTTATTCAAACTAAAGTTTTGATTAACAAACAGAGTCTAACAACATAAAAAAATAGTATTAAGTATGATATCATGCAATAAAATGCAAAATTTACCTAAAGAACTTATACTAGTTCTCCTAATTAGCACTATTTTTAAAGAATTGGTCCCACAAGACCCTATTCTATGACATTTCCTATTCTTCAAACAAGTTTTATGAAAGTCACTTTATGTTGATTAGTTCCATCATGACCACTCTGGGGTCTAAAACCACAAGAAAATTCTAATAAAAACTTGAAAAAAATCACTTCTAATCAACAACACATGATATCATCACAAAAGTCAAAATAAATGACCATATGATTGAATTTGACAAGTTCTACCTATTAAATCCTAGATTCGATGAGTCCATTTATCAAATCCATCTCAATAACAACCATGTCAAAGTGAAGTTAGCTAGGATATTGCCCTATCACTTATAACTTATCATTCCAAATCACCATTCTTCCCTCACGTCTCCATAACTGGATGATCTTTAAAAAGTATACATGGTTATATGAAACATAAATCTATACCAATAGATCATAAAAATCAATACGATATGCTAAATAATTTTAGATGTAATAACATACATACAAGAAAAATTATACAATCATCCCAATATTGTATTAAGTTACTACTAATCAACCATAAATAGTATCATATCTTGCAACTTAACCTATAGTATTATATTCATAGTAAAAAGGAAATAATATCATAACATGCAAAGGCTAAGGATCATATTGTCCCTACAACCTTTTAAGTGAGATAATGTATCCTTATTTCATGACTAGCACACAACAATTTAAAAAGTTTATCTCAATCCTTTCAGACTATTAAGATGTTATGAACATCTTATACCCTACTTTCTCCTAGAAAAAAGATTCACATATTACTCTTTAAAAAAACATGATTCAAAAGGAGAATAATATTAGTCTAAACAAAGGTACACAATAACATAATAGTTATAATCAACTATAATTAATATAAATTCAATATTAGCCACTTCTCATGGTTAAGTCCATAAGTTAGATAAAATAATGAATCTAAAAGGTCACAAATAGAACATAGAGAACTATCATCTCATAAACCAAAACTTCTTAGATACCCTCACATGGTAGAAGGTAACATCACAACCCAAGTTGCCAATCACTATCACTTATTAAATTTCAAGTGTAGTATCATCAACGACTTCCATAACTGGAAGGAAAATACTAACCACATAGATGCATAAATCCATCCAATTCTGCAGCTTCTATCACAATAAGTAAAAAACATTGTCCCATGAACTCAAGGGAATAAGATTGAAACAAAACTTTAGATACAAGTTTCTTCCTAAGGAAGCTATAAATCAACATCCTAAAAATATGAATCTTCTCAGTAGCTTAAAGTGATGTATGAGGAGAGTGAAAACATAACAAATCATCTCTAAGCTAATTAAGAGAGATGACTCTTCTTCTCAAGTCTATAAGAATACAAGAATGTTAATCCAAATAGAAAATTCCTAACACAAAGGAATATCAAACAAGATACTTAAATTTAACTACAATAAAATATCCACTACACTAAGTGGTGCCAAACTAGAATGGTCTTATAGAATTCCCATTCCTAAGATCTGTGTATTTAAGACACACCTAAGCATAATTAATTAAGTGAAAATCACTCCCTGATTTTAAAACACTCACAATACAAATGGTGAAGGTGATTCAAGGAAGACATAATCACACTTGAGGCATTCCATCTAAAGATTGAAAATATGGTGGGGAACTTTTGTTCATGACTCATGAACTAAGCCATGTACTCAACTACCCAACACCTTATAAAACTATCACCAATAAGACACTCTAAGGGGGTATGAATTTTCTTAGGATACACACTTAATGTACCACACACATTCTTAATTCTCTTTTCCCATAAACAGAGGGGTACAAAAATGCTAATGGACTCATTAGGTCCTAGAGTTTAAGACAACTCTGATACCACATGTAACAACCCCTCAAGTTATACTTAGAAAAAGTAGTAGATTTTTTTTTAAACAACTTACTTAAGAATCAAACCATCGAATAAAACATTACGTTATATACCAAAACCATAACTAAGAACAAAAGTACTCAAGCAATTACTACATACAATTTTAATCTTATATATCTCCAAGCAAATAAATAACACAGGACACAAATATGGATAGTCTCACAATATAGTAACTATTGTTTAATATATAAATACATAATAAAATTACATTCCTTTAGGCATACAACCTAATAAAATACACAAATACCAATCTCTATAGAGCTCGAGTCAAACCAACTCATATATCATTGATAATCTCAAGTGTCATCTCTAGGTAGTACTATAGTGGAGGAGGGAAAACATCACATGAGCACTTTACCACACCAACCATAGATAAATGATCCCTCACATAATCTCTTATCAGGAAATGGCCCTCCGTTCATGCATAGTTAGATAGAACAGTGCGAGAATCAAGTGAGACATGTTAGTACCCCATGTGCTTGTAAGATTTCTAATAATATGTAGTGTACCATAAATAAATCCATTCTAACATGATATCGTATAATATGCAAATCAAACAAATTAAATGACTATATATATCTAACATTACTTTAGCCAAAGTTTTAAAATAACATTTAATCACTAGATCGGTAAATTTCATCACACACCACTCGATTGGATAATCAAAAATTGGTAGTGCTACCTAGGCTAGTGGAATTTGTATCACTACTTATTAGCATCATCAATGTGAACTCTAATATATATATAACATAGTATATAATTCAAATACTCATACTGATTTCATTCTCTTGATAATAATATCACATCACATGCTATACATAAGAATAAGCAAAGTATACTTTTATTTCAACTATTCATAAATTAATCATACATTAATTTAAACCATACAAGAATAAATCCTATAGTTCATACCACCCGATTATGTATTAAATTCATATTAAACTATAGATTCAAAATTAATACAATACGATCCAAACAACAATCCCCATGACAACCCATATTATCATTGTCCAAGTTCCTAAGTTACAACTACTAATTTTCCCATAATCAGTTATACTAAGTAGTTATAGAATCATGGAATCATACACTCATATTCAATCAATCATAACTATAACAGGCAAGTCATACTATGCATATAATTCTATCTTAAAATTAATTTTCACTCATAAGGTTATATGCATGTAATTAGTATATCCTTCTTACTATTATTAAACATTCTTATCAAAGTAACAACCAACACACCTATAAATATGTAAGTGTGGGTCTAGATATAAATAATATAGTATGTACCATCTGAGTACTTTTCATACTATAAAAATTTATGACATACCATAATATCATAGGTCATTGTGCTTCAGCACCCAACTCAAACATGAACCACAATCTTATACTCAATATTTAATAAGTAACCAACAAAATATAGGACTATATAAACTATGTATACCTTCAATTAAATTATAAAATAATAATTATATGAACACACAAAATCAAGGCACACATCATGAGGCACTATTTTACACGAGGAATGTCAAATCTTTGTACATAAAATACTCTCACAAAAATACAATGCACACAAGTTTTCATCATTTCATGATGCTATAGAATTTGACCCAACTGACATGTTGCATAACACAAGCACATAAAATACTACATGGCCTCTACGAGTGTTATAAACAAAGCCATAATATAGAAATATATAAGTCTGGGATAAAGTATTAATCATACAAGAATATAATGATATTACCATAGATTTGTTTAGCTCTGCTATTGATTACCCTAATCATAGAGATATATAAATTTAAACATAGTCATCATATGTAAATGGTTAAAAAGGATAAATAGTCCATAAAATCACTAATTGACTAAAACTCATTAATTCATCTTATATGGATTAGATGATCAAAATTAGGATGTTGAGAATTCATTACTGAAATCATCATCATCATGAGAACATAATATAACCTAAAGTGAAATATCTTCATAAATGGTTATGATCATGTTATATCAATAGATATAATGGAGATATCTAAATAACACAATGAAACTCTACTTAGAAACATAATACATAAATTTGAGGAAAAAATATAGTTTTACCAAACATTCAATCTTGCTTTTAACAAGATACTACGCTATACATATAAAAAGACTCAACATTTTAATCAAAAGACTCAGCATTGGTTTATTTAGTGCAATCAAAACCTCAATCTTGTTTAAACTAGATGACTTCTATTTAATTTTAATGACTCAATGATAAATTTATTCAATTCCTAATGTAACTCAGCTTTGCATGATATATACACAGCATTTTAATAATAATTATTAGCCCATAATTTAATTAGTAGCATTCGATATTAAAGACCTGGCATTGCAATATGATATTCAGATACATACAAGGTATACATAGGGATTAAAATATAGACTCAACGATTATTAAATAGATTTCAATGATTGATTTAAATGACTTATATAATTAGCTTTAGCATTTTAATATAACCATTTGGCTTACAATAGTATGTTGTTTCAATACTACCACTTGGCTTGAAATACATATATTGGATGTAGCATTTTGGAAAATAATACAACCATTTTTTATATATAACCAAAATAATACCATCATTGTAGACCTAAACCAAAACATCATCTCTAAGAAATAATATGTAGGCATAAATAATTATGATGTGGGTTTAGTGTAGCCAACACTAAGGTTTTTACTAGGTAATAAAACATTGGTTTAAAGACTCACGAGCATGATAAATAAGGATGATGGCTACGCAAACCATGAAAAATGAATTCATATCTTCATAAAATTCAATGCACTACTAAACTCATCCATGCAACACTAAAATACAATGTAGATATTCACAAAAAATTAGGCTCTAAGCATACTAAACACAACCATGTAAGAAACACTTAGGTTATAAATAAAAGATAACCATAAACCCAATATCTAAATGACTTACGCAACCCAAGAAAATTTTGACATAGCCTCTCTCAAACTTTTACTCATTAATATGTAGGTTAAAATGAGTTTCTATGTAACCAATAGTAAGTGAATGCCTTGTTAGTCAAGACACAGTCAATAAAACATAATGCTAGTATAAGAAATAAAGCATAGGTTTATGACCCAAAATGGGATTTAGTTTAATTAGAACATTGGTCACAATCATAATTTCTATATATAGAATGCAGCATACAATACTTCTCACAAGGTTACAAAGTAAAACACAAGGTTATGGTTAATTTAGTTAAATTACAACATAATTTATATCCAATGAAAAATAAGTGTTGCAAGATACTACGGGATTGTAAAAAATGAGGATGCAAAACTTTAACCTACTTAGAGACCAATTAACTGGACACTAGTTTAAACTAAACACATCCCCTCCTTGGGACTATTAAAAGTTATAATACTAGCCAACATTCAAAAACTAATCAAAATATGATGCAACTAAAGAATTAAGGTGCAAGGCTATTAAAATAAAATGGCATTGCCATAATAAAATTAACTCAACCTTATGTAGAACACTTGGTTTAAATCACCACCCATACATGGTTATAAAATTTTGACTTGGTTCTATTTAATTTCTATGCAAATCACAAAAGACAACATAGGGTTTGGTGAAATAAAATGCAGGTCACAAGAATAAATTCACCACATATCTTTAAGGATGTTGGTTTAAGTAATTAATTAATTAGGGGCATAGCTTAAGAGTTAAGCCATGACCTATAGAAACCAAAACGTAGCCTTAAACAAGATTCAACATAGGTAAAAGATACAACATAGTCTTTGATTCAAAATAATTGAAAAATCAGGCCACAAAATAATTATGCACATATCCATATCATATTTTTAACACACACAGAAAATAATTACGGAACCTACATGTATATTCTGCTAGAGATTTCTCTTCCTTTCCTTCCAACTTCCTTCTTCCAATTTTTCTGCTTTCTCTCTGACCCCATCTGTCCATGTGTTTTCTTCTCCTAAAATTCTTCTCTTATTTATAAAACTTACTTCTTCTAATTCATGCATTCCTCTTTTGCATGCAAACTTTATATTTTAGTTTTTTTTACTTGCATGCCAATCTAATCTTCTAAATTTATCTTTATCATTTTCAAAACATGCCTTAAAAATTAGTACGCCATCTTTTCTTTATTTTATCAATATTCACTTAAGTTAATTTAAGAATCTATTTTACTAATTTTTATGTAAATTCATGGACAATTCAAGATTGCCTTAACCCAACTTCTGTTAACTCTTTTATTTCACTTTAGTTTATCAACTAACATGCTAAGTTAACAAAAGTAATAAAATCCATTTTCTTAATTTCCAAATAAATTACTACATGTTCTAATTTTAATATAATGATATTTGCAAGGATAATTATGTCATTAATTACCTTTTATTTACTAAATAATCATATTTAAAATACTAATACTTTTTTACCAATTAATAATTATTTTCCTAATTTAAATTCAAAAATCAAATCAATTAGAAAAAATATCTAATGCATACTAAAATTACCAATTAATAATTATTTTCCTAATTTAAATTCAAAAATCAAATCAATTAGAAAAAATATCTAATGCATACTAAAATTAATTCCACACACATAAATTATCATAAGAAATATGCACAAATATTATTATGCAAATATCATTCAAAATCTATTATGTGTGTGTGTAGGGTCACTAACATTTTCCACTAATATTTTCCCCAATCATTCTATCTAGCTAAAACTCTCTAATGATGCTCTCCCCTATCAATATCTAAGGGTAGGACCTTTCCTGTATCCACCTCGCAACAAGTAGGTAGTTAGTCTGAGTCATCTTAAATATTATTGATGATGTAAAAACTAATAAACATATGTACAATGTACAAAATAATAACATACAATTATCACGACATATATTTTAATTAACAATATCATTTTTATATACCAATATACGTTACAATTCTCAAATCAAAGCAATTATAATCAAATATTAACCCTACTAATCAACAAATTAGAGGTTATTAATTATAAGGTGAAATTAGGATGTGATAGAAAGGAATCATGGAGGCACCTTGAGAGGTTTGGGACTACTTCCCTAAGAAACCATTATTCCAAGGTACACACACAAGATGAGAGTGCCATAAAGGGAAGCCTTGGTACATTCTTCCATAGTTTTTTTCATGATTGTTTTAATAAATTTGAGGTTATTTTTAGACTCATATCATGTTATAGAAAGGTAATAATCATAAGAAGACTTCCAATGGATAAAATATAAGTTGATTTTGTATTTTCTAAAATTTTGAGTGCAAAAAACAAGTCTATTTGGTATATACAACTCAAAAAAATTTGAGTGTGTTAGGGTTTTCTTCCTTGTGAAAATTTTAGATTTTCTCCTATCATCCATAATTTGAAATTTCGTCCAATCCCTAACATGCCTAAATTCATTATTTTCAAAATTTTCCATGCTTCTTAAGAAATGAATCATATGATTATCAACATACCTTAGTGAATGTCCCTCTAAAAATTTATCATTTTCTAACCCCATTCAAGGAACAAAAATTTCTAGAATTCAATTTAATTACCAAACATAAAGTAGGGTGAATCCCTCCTGATGGTGGTGGCTATCCAAACTTTGAAATTGTATCCTTTTCCCACGGTCTAAAAGTTCACCTTTATCCCCCGTCCATATTAACAATATGCATTTCCCAATCCTTAAATTACTTTGGGGAAACTTTTTCCTCCATTTAGTTCCCTTCATCTTATCTTCATTACTAGCCTGATCCAATTGGGGTAATCCATGAATTCTATTATGTCCTTTATTTAGTGCCCTATATGGATTGAGTCAATTGTGTGTGATTTTGATAATTGGATTTGATAAAATGAATCTTAAGGTTAATACCAAATTGGATATAGGTCATTTTTATCCTTGATTTGTTTCTCAAGGGCTAAAGGAGAAAATAAATAAGAATGGAAACACTCTTGGTTTCTTAAGAAAATTTGTAAAAGTAATTTATTGTTATAAAATTCATGTAATTTGTGGTCTTTTAAGTGTCATAGGAACCGAAGCCACTTAAGCGGATTATAAGGAGTGTTATTTTTAATATTTTAAAAATGTTTTCCCTCTAAAATGGAATGCACCACTTGGGGGAATGTATATAAAAGAGAGTGGATGATCATTTAGAGGGAATGCATATTATGATAATTAACTTTTGTGTCTAAGCATGAAAATGCTTAACCAAATACTTGAAGACCCCTATTCCTCATCTATGGTCTTGACAAAGGAAGGTTTACGGGAGAAAAACCCTATTCCTCATCTATGGAATCACTAGTTCAAGTGTTGTAATTAATCATCAAAGGCAAAATTTATATTTTTGACCATTCTTAGGGTGTGGTGAATTACTTTCAAAGTGTGGTGACTAGGTCAAAGAGTGTGGAAACTTTGTTTGAGGTCATTTGGCAAGGGTTTGAGGCTATTTACAAGGCAATGAACATGTTTGTGTGTTGAAGACCCATATCATTAGTTATGTGCTACATTTGAAAGCTTCAAAACCCTCTTCTAGGTTTGGTGAATTGACATAAGTAATTAGTTATTTAATTGCATCTAGGTGACTTGATTAGGAATCCTAATTGACAGTTTGATAGGATATTTAAATCCCAAATAATATATTTAATTTTACTATAATTTATTCTATATTTATCCCTATTTTGAGGATATTTTTTAGTACTTTGAAATTGGAAAAAGAATTAAAAACTACTATTTAATTTGCTATAATTTTCTTGCATGTGGTGTCAATACTGATGAGTTGTTTAAATGATTTCATGCCCTAATTTTTATTAGGATATTTTATAAATTAATTATAGGTTTTGGTAATATTTATTCTAGTTTTGTGAGGGTTTTTAATAACTAGTGTTTGTTGAAAAAATAAAAAATATATCTTGTTTGGCTAGGGTTTGACTAGAAAAAAATATATTTTTAATATTTGTCCCAATTTGGGGACATTGTAGTTGTATCAAAATCAATTTTTTCATTACATTTTTGGTTTTAAGGTTTCATGTCAATCCATGACATAGGATATATGGATATACAAGGTTTGATAAATCCTCTCAAGCTCATGAAATGAAGGAGCAACCTTCCATTCAGATGGATTTGATAGAGATTTATGAGGAGTATATAACATACCCACCGCATTTAATAATATTATGTCATGGAAAATAGGTATGGTTGGTAATCGGTTTGGATGGGACTTACATAATGCCTTGAGGAAGATTTTTCTTCCCACATTAGATGGTTCTACAAATATTTTAGATACGGCCTGGATTGATAAGTTAGGTATATACCTTACACTTCGTCCTATGGAGGTAGAGGAGGCCCTAAGATTTATCAAAACTCATTTAGAAGAGGCTACCCATGATTGGTGTCACTATGGGTTAATAACCCAAAGGAATCTCATTATAGATAGCTAGAGGAATTTATTATGAGACTCATTGGGAGGTTTGATGGGGATGTACAAATATTTAATTTAGGGAGTTAGCACACTTATAGAAATGTGGGATGCAAATAGGAGACATCAATGAGGAAAACTCAACCATTTTAGGGTAGTCAAGTATTGAAATTTAAAAGTTTCATAAATAAAAAAATTAGGGCAGAAAGAAGTTGTCTAACAAGTTCATGAACAACAAAGAAAGCAAAAAGGTGAAGACAAGAATGGAGGAAAATCAAGAAAATAATAATTATCCAAGTAATGGAAAGAGAAAGCATTACATGAGGGGTTTAAATCATCTAATTTTGAATTTTTCCTAACCCTAGAAGTAATGAATCCTCATGCAAACTTTATAATGTTTGAGCCATCATATGTTGAATGTAATGTTATGAGTTCTTCCTTAGTGGTGAAAGAACAAGGGGAAATCTTGGAGCATGATATAAAGGAAGAAGAAGAATCCATTTGGCATGATGGTGGATAACATTTTATGGTCAAATTCAAATTTATAGGTACTATTGTTCATTTTCAACTTGCTAGAATTCTCAAACCAACATTCAAAGGTAAGCTATTTGATTATCTTCATAACAAGGAATTGTTGTATCACCGCCATGCTACGTCCTTACCATATTTTGATCAAATGAGGATCATGTTAAAATTTGAGATAATATGAACGGAACTAAATGGAGTATGGAATCTCCCTAATAAAATTTAACTATTGATCAATGTGAATTCCTAATATGGATGTGGGATCCAGGTGAGACTTACAAACTCAGTGTTGATGTCAAAAACATTTTGAGTTTTTTGGCACACATACAAGTGGGTTAGTTGGGCCTTTTGATAATGGGAAAGAGAAATTCCTAGTGGATAATATTTTGGAAGGGGTTTTCAATCTTCTTTGTAGTATTTTCATTCGCTACAATACCACTTCATTTTTTTTCATGAAGATTTAAAAATTGTAGCTGTTGTTCCATTTCTAGGTTACCAACATTTGTAAAATTAGATTTTGAGTCATTATGTATAGCCTTGAATGATTGAAATTTTGATCATTTTAAATCCATTACATCATTAAGGAAGGTAGGATAATGGTTCTAGCTAAAGGAAATGAATACTTTAGCCAAACTAGTTCAGATTTGGGAAGAAAATCATAATATTCAAGGTTGTCATAATATGTTTCTAGCTTGCATACAATTTGATTGGTGTCTTTTTTTGGAAGGAATAGATTGAAATATGATAAATAAATTTTAAATCACAAAGGTGGAAGCTCAACCCACTCTGAGCGTGGTAAATGGCCTAAATATTTCAAAATTTGTGTTGGGGCAAAAGTATGTGGAGAGTTATGTTCATCCATGTTTGAAGAGGTTTGCTTTGAGGAATACAATTTTGAATTCATAAATAAGATATGATGAAGAGGTCACAAACCCTCTCCATATTATGAGGATGGATGGGAAAGATATAATTTTACATGGCTTAAGTGATAAGGTACCCCCAGAGGTGACCTCAAGGGTGATGGAAGGGACCTTCCATGAGAGACCATTGGTAAGGGCAACAAGGAATGCATGGAAGGATGCATTTTTGAATTGGTATAACCACATCTACTTATATAACTTCATCACACACTTGTTTCAGTAAGGTGATAAAATGTTGGAAGGTGGTGTTCTTAAAAAGGGGTTAATAAAGTGGCCAAAACTCAGTATGGATAGCCACTAATGTATGTGAAAGACCGTTTTATTTCATGTTTTATGAACTTACAAATTTTAAAAATAAAGGTTCAAGACAAGTTCATGAAAGGGTTGAACTTCAGCTTGTGAATGGAAGAAGGTCTAAAAATTCCATAAGAAATAGGCCTAGATTATACCCAAAAAATTTTGAGTTTTAAATACAAAATCATAATATTTCATGTTCACAAAATTCTAAAAAAGTTGGTTCAGTTCAGCCCCTACAAATTCAATGAATGAGGAGGAAGATGGTCCCTTTACGTACAAAATATTATGGATATTAGAAACTCATGATCATCCCTTCTAAGGCAAAGAAAATTGACTCTTTGCAAATATGGTCTCTATATTATGTAAATTATGTATTAGGACAACAATGGTTAATCCTGGATATGCACATTAGTTTGAATAAGCATGTTAAGAAGAAGAGTATTCTAATATAGGAATTGAGGAATGGTTTGGAAACTAAATCAACATTCCCTCTCAAGGGGATCAAAGGAAGAAAAATAAGGAAAAATACTTGGGTGTTGGAATCATGACAAGCTTGGTTACTCTATTTGGAAGGTATGGTTTTCAAGTTATGTGAAATTTGTTACTGCATAAAGGAGGGCAAACTGTATCATTTCATCATAGAGGGGACTTTAGATTCCATCTAAGGTCATGAGGGGTATGTAGAAACCCTAAAAATTAATACCCTTTTTAAGGTACACATGTGGAGGATAAGGTGCATGAGGGACAACCATGGTACTCTCTTATACCATGTTGTCCATGATAATTCCAACTCACTTATTGTGAATTTCAGGGGCCCTAGTTACATGGAGAAGGTTGATTGCAAGGTGACACTCCATAGAAGTGTCATTTATTTGACCAAGTTTCTATTGATAGCTCAAAATAATTATGATTTATGTAAACATAGTGAATCAATCACAAGGGAAGTGATTGATTTCATCATCTATTTTTCATCTGTGCATGCCTTTTTATTATCGAAGGGCAAAGTTAGGGATTCAAATTTTTAGCTCTTCTAGTTGGTAAAATTTTGAGTCTAAAGGCATATTTGGAGTGTGTGAAAAACATGGGTAGCCCTCATATACCCTTAAAGGTACCACGTACATATTTCTAGCCACTCCACATATGGAGAACATTGTCAAGGATACAAACAAGAAAGGCAAGTGGAGAACTCTTAATTTTATTAATGTGTTTATGTCTTCTGTAGGTCTTGATATTTTGGAAATAAAGGCCCATGATGATAGAAACTACCTCTCTGGAGTAGACTTTTCTAGCCTCTATAATGATGTAAATTAAGAGGATTCTTCTTTTTTCATCATCTTTTAGAATGCTCGGGGTACAAGGCTCAATGGGAAGGGAAAGAAGGAATATGTATTATTGTTGTACCATTTCCAACTTCATTGGGGATCCAAATTTATTTAGGTACAATATAAAGGGCTTCAATATTAGGCTTTCTTCCCATAAGAGTAGGCAAGGGACATGAATGATGTGAAGCTAATAGTTGGGGTGGCCCCTTAGATGTTGTTATTTATTGAGGACAAGCAATTTAGGGTGGAGATAATTGTCATGTCCCCCTTTCAATCATGGAGCCATTGAAGACCCAGAGCCTTGATTTATTTCCCAATTATAAATGAAAAATAAATAATACTTAAAACACTTTGGGTTTGTGAATAACATATGTAAAATTACTATATTGTTATATAATTCACTCAAGTTGTGGTCTTTTGAGGGTCATAGGCACCCAAGTTATTTAAGTGGATTATAAGGAGTGTCTTTTTTTCTTAAAGGTCTTCCCTCTAAAATGGATTTTATCCCTTAGGGTAATGGATATAAAAGAGAGTGGAGGATCATCTGGAGGGCATGTGTATTATGATAATTGTATTTTGAGTCTAAGCACAAAATTGCTTGACCAAGGACTTAAAGACAAAACCCTTCAAGTCCATAGAAGGTTTAGGGATGAAAACTCTAATTCATCATCTAGGTTATCACTAGTTTAATTTCTATAATTGATCATCGAAATTAGAATTTATAGTTTTGACCCTTCCTAGGTTGTGGAAAATTGCTTGCAAAGTGTGGCGACTAGGTCAAGGGGTACCGAGACTTAGTTTGAGATTATTTGGTAAGGATTTGAGACCATTTATAGGGAAATGAATAAATTTTTGATTTGAAGACTCATATCTCCACAATATAACTACATTTGGAAGCTTTTCAACCTTCTTCTAGGGTTTGGTGCATTGACATAAATAATTAATTATTTAATTACAACTAGGTAACTTGATTGGGAGGCCAAATTATGTTTGATAGGCTATTTCAATCTTAAATAATATTATGAATTTTAAAATAATTTATTATATATTTATCCCTATTTTTAGTATTTTTTTAGTATTTTTAGATTGTAAAATTATAAAATAATCACTATTTATTTTTTTGTAATTTTATTACATTTGGCACCAATAGAATTGAGTGGGTTGAATGATTTTATGCCCTAATTTCCATTGGTATATTTACTAAATTTATGCTGGGGTTTGGTAATATTTTTTCCAATTTTTTGAGGGTTTTGAGTAACTAGGGTTTAGTGCAAAAATAAAAAATATATCTTGTTTGACTAGGGTTTGACCAAACAAATTAGATTTTCATATTTGTCCCAATTTGGAGACATTACACTAGGTGAGATTATCCCAAGAAAAATTAAATATTACACTAATGATTCAATCAATTATAAAATAAATAAATACATAAGGTTAGTGAAGGGTAGGATTATCCTTAAATAAATAATAATTTTGCACTAATAAGGGATAATTAATACTATAATTAACCAATTAGGACCAATTATGGTGATTATTTCATAATCAGTCAAAAATTTCACTAAGAGTTGCCAATTAGGACCAATAATAACTAATTTAGGTCAATTAATGGTGTGATTGGTCCCAAATATACCAATATTTATAGAAATAAGCCTTAATTTAGTGTTATTATCTATCAACTAATAAACACTTACTCCAAGAGTGGTTAACTACATGAAATAATGACCTATAATGATTAATAAGGGTTAGTGAATGATGTAAGACATATATTTAATTTTTAATTCACTAATAAGGGACAATTATGACCAATAATTAGTAATTAGATGAAGGTGACTATGATTAGCTTGAAAGCAACCAAATATTGGACTTAAAAGGGTGAATTTGTACCAATAATGAAGGTTATGAGTAGTTCTAAATTTCTTGGTTCAATTAGCTTAAAATGTCTTATTTTGAAAAATAATTACTAAGAATGACTAATTAATGTTAACCAAGGGTAAAATTATCCAAATTTTGATAACGTTTTTACTAATAAGGGCTAGTTTATATAAATAATGACTAATTATGAGAAATTAGGTGTGACTATCCAAAAAACAACTAACTTCTACACTAACAACAACCAATTATAATAAATAATAACCAATAAAAATATTTAATATTAGTGAAGTGCATGATTAGTCACAAATCAAAAAATATTTTTGATAATAAGGGGTAATTATGACTGATGATGATCAATTAGGGTTGACTGGGGTGATTGGATTTGAGTAAACCATCTCTTTCATGAAAAGGCACAAATTAGGATGACTAATGAATAATTATGTTCAATGAATGGTGGGTTTATCCATATATTGACCAATTTTTATTATAATAATGCCTAATTGAGACAAATAATAAACAAGGAGTTGTAATTAACTACAATCATCCATAACTTACATAATTATTGCACTAAGATGAGCTAATTACCATAAACAATAATTACCATTTAAGGATAGTGAAGGGTATGAGGCCTAGATAGATAAATATTTTCATTAACAAAGGATAATTATGACCAATAATTACCAATTAGGGGAAAGTGATTATTATTTTATTGAATGTAACAAACTCTTACACTAATAAGTTCAATTTGTGAGCAAGAGTTTAGAGTGAAATTTGTGTGTTTAGCCCCAAATTAGGCTTCATTTATATGATCACTCCAAATTTGGGCCTTGGTTTGAAAATTTTGGTATAATAACAAGATATATAAATTGAATGTAATGAAAAAAATGGGTTAATTATGGGCAAATAGCCCAAAATAAGACTACATTCCTCTGCTTGATTATTAATAGTGTCTTTCTTTGTCAAAATCAATATGATTATTATTATTATTATTATTATTATTGTTATTATTATTATTATTATTATTAAATAACAATAATCATATCAATTTTGACAAAGAAAGGCCCTATTAATAATTAAGCAGAGGAATGCAGTCTTATTTTGGAATTATATATATATATATATATAGTGTCAAATAGTGTGTATAACAAATAACCATTCTTCATTCCTCACATCACTCCTCATTAAGATCGTGGTTTAGGAAATGTAACCTAATAATGATCTATGAACACATAATATTGATAAATTGGAATCAATTGTGTGTACATTACCAAATAAAACCATTATTACTCCAATCAATCTTAGTTAGGACTTTAGGTTTTCAAAATCATTCTAGTAATGATCTATAAACATCAAATAACAACAATCATGTGTAATTTTTGTGCACAAAGAACCAAATCTTCATTTATTACTTTGGTCACTCCAAATTAGGGCCATAGTTTGTCAAATTTTTATTAAAAGTTTACTAGGATCATTAAATTTTTAAAATGGGTCAATTATATTTACATAGCCATAAATAATCCAACATTCCTAAGATCTCTCCTCATTAGGACTTTAGTTTGTATGTTTTTTCGAATAATGATCCACAAAAAAAATAATGAAATAAGAGAGTAAATTGTATATGCATTACCACAAAAAATTATGTATCTCCCTAATCACTCCCAATTAGAGTCAGTGTTTTTCAATGTTAGTCTAATAACAACCTGCATATGTTGAATAATGATATTCATGGGTCACCTATGTCTTCAGATCTACAAATGGGCCTTCATCACCTGAACACTCCTAAATAGGGTATTGGTTTATTATGTTTGTTCTAATAATGATATAAGAACAAATCAAAGTGAAAATTAAGGCTCATGTATGTGTTTTTAGCCCCATATTTTCCTTAATTACTCTAATCACATGTAATTTGGGCCTTGTTTTTAAAATTCATTCTAGTAGCAACCTAAGAACATAGAATAATGATATAAAGGGGTCAATTTATTTTTGTATAGCCACACGTCATCATTAATTTATTTTATTTATGAAAATTATCCCTTATTATCATAAACATTATTATGTTTTATGGATAATTTCACCCTAAGTTAACCTTAATTAATATTTAGGGTCTCAACTAACCCTTTATAGTTCTATAGTTATTCTCTTTCAAGTTAATCACAACCAATCTCCCATAATTGATAATAATTAGTAAAAATTATCCCTTATTACTATAATCATTTTTTGATATAGGTATTATATCCTTATCTTACCTTAATTTTCCTTTATTGGTCATTAAATTTCATAATCATCCATTCTTCATATAAGAGCTAGTCAATTTGGTGATAATAGCACTTATTAGCCATCATTATTCACTATTGATATTAATCATGACTTATTACTAAATAATGGTGGATTAGGGTTAATTCAACCCTTTATTAACCTTAATTGATAATTATTGGTCTTAATTGTACATTATTAGAATAAACTTTATTCAATTTGGGGCTAATCACATGTATAAAAAAAACTTAATTAGTTAGTAATGATCTCTATTTACCAATCTTAGCATAATATTTGGTTGTTTTTAGGTTAATCACAATAAAACACACCTAATTGGTAATTATTGGTCACATTTATTCCTTTCTATTGCAAATATTTGTTGATATAGGTATCACAACCTTCATATGATTTAGTTGGTCATTATTGGTGATAGTCAATTATCACTCGTGCAAGATTTAGTCGATTTTGGGAGAATTATACTCAATTAGTACTAATTCTTCATTATTGATCTCAAATAATTCTCAATATTGAAAACATTTAGTGTTTAGGGGTAATTTAACCCTTCATTAATCTTATTTGGTTGTTATTGGTCCTAATATTCCCCTTTTAATGTGAGATTTAGTCTATTTGGATCCCATTTACCCAATCGTCCCTAATTGGTCATTATTGATCTTAGTGATATTTTATTAAATTACAAATATTTTTTGATTTCAGGCTTATCACACCATTCACAATCATTAACTAATCTTTATTGGCTATTGATTATTACACTTACACATTTTACATGTGATAATTATTATTTTTTATAAACAATCAAACTTATAATAATTAGCCAATATTGGTTGCAGTTGATCCTTATTATTGAAAATAATTGACAATGTGGAGCTAGTTTCACTTGATTTTCCATAGTTGATAATTTTTTTTTCAATTAATAGATATTAATCCAAACATTAGTTTATAGACATGGAGCTAATTACACCCTTCATTAACCATATATGGTCACGTTTTGTCCCAAATTTTGTATCTTAGTGAAATTAGCGGTGGTGGTTATTTATCTATTTATTATTTATGAGAGTTTACAAAATTATACAACCCAATGGTCAACAACCAAAAAATAACCAAAGTTCAGTGCACATGCACACCCATAAACTACAAATATCACAACCCTCATAAACCAACACAAAAAGTATATCCGCTATAGGAGCATACAACATAATAATGACCACCTATAGCACACAATCAATAAAAGATAGAATAAATGAGGGTATATTAGCTAAAATTGAGCTAGAATAAGAAACATCTTTACTAACACTAAGGATCCCTTTGTTGAACCCAACTCTTTTTTCATGAGGTCACACTAGACAAGTCACTAAAAACTCAACATGTCCCTATCTACCACATTAAGGAACATCATCCCCATTTCTAGGTTCCATCTCATTATCCACAAACACTATTTTCTTTTGCACCTATTGAAGTATCTCATTAAAATGCCTTTGTAAGATTTCATCAATCTAGGCTTTTGAGCTCTCTCTAACAACAAGATAACATCTATCAACTAATGTAATTTTATCATGAAAAGGTGGTAAAATTTGGCCAATCAATGCCACCTATTACCAATTGATCATAATTGGATAGTATTGGTCATAATCCTTGAAACCTTGAAACTTTGAGGCCATGAAATCATGAAATTTGGTTATGTATAAAATTTTAAGGGAAACTTAAAAAAATATAATCTTCATTATAACAAGTAGAGGTTTGAAAACACTCTCAAACATCATGAAATTATATTTATCATATAAAATTAATGGATAATAATAATGACTATTTATGCATAATTGTAAAGTTATAATTAACTATTTAACTTATATGTTTACTATTCTTATACTTTAATGTTTATTTTAAAAAATATGCTTTTAGCCAAAGGTATTTTTTTTAGAACTATTCCCTTAGAACCAAAGGGAAAGAAAGGTTATATGTTAAGGTTGTATAGTTTTAACCCATCATGACTATAATTACCCAATGAAAGCAATATGTCTCATCTATAAAAACACAAATTTCCATGCATATGTTTTTTCCACTAGACTTTGTGTTGGTGAAACTTTATCTCTTTGAAAAAGGGTACTTTTTATCTTTTTAGTAAAAAGGGTCTAATATTTTTTTTGAATCTCTTCTCTTGTAGCATGCATATGTATGTATCTATATATGTATGTGTGTATATTGTATTAAAATATTATTATATATTTTCAATCTAACTTTGTCTTATTTTATAAAATTCATTCTTATTGACACACAATTAAAAATATAAATATAAAACTCTAAAATTTGAAAAAAAAATAGTTGGTGCAGATCAAGGAAAACTTCACACAACCACATAATTATTTGCAAACATAATAATTTAATCATAAAATATAAGGGAGTGGAGCTAGTCATTTTGAACTCTAATTCAAGGAGTGAATATAGCCATCTAATCATTACACACACACACACATGACAAACTATTAAAAAAAAATTAATTTATATAAAGCTAAACTATAAAATTATTAAATATTTATATATTTATCCAAAAATTATGAAATTCATAATTGGTTTTTCTAATTTTTTTGTAGATTATGTTTATAAAAGTCATTGTTTTAATAATTAGTATTTACTACCATTCATGTGCATGCCAAATTGTCAGTAAATGTGTTTGTTTGCATTGGTGATCTACTACATTAAAAATATATACATATTTAAAATTTATTAAATAAATAAATAAATTATTTCTAAACACATAATATTGCATTGGATTTATTTACATCATTAAGAAATTATAAATAGATGTATAACTTATAATCACTCGAATTTATGTAAACTCTCATTTTTAATAAAAGAGGCATTCCTTTAGTATATAAAAGGGATACATATTACCATGATTTCACTCATTAAAATTTCTTAAGAATTAATAGAAGTGGGCACAATTAAAAGTAGGATCAAAAAATTAATTTGTATAATTTTGTAAGCACTTTCTCAAGTTTAGAGAAACTAGTGTTTTCTCTAATAAATTTTGAACCTAATGTCCAATAATGGTTGAAGACTCACTTTGAGAAATAGAAGGAATATTTAGAGGATGAATGTATGGTCATCACATATCCCTCTTAAATTGACAATGTTTATGTTGTTATAAATGATCATTATCTATAAGATTCATATGAGGGAACATATATGCAGTGTAAATCGCTTTGACAAAAGAAGTACCAATTTGTGCAAGAATAAAATAATACCTACCATACCCTATCAAAAAATATCAACATCAAGGATTATAAAAGGTATATATTGGTAAAATAAAAGAACACTCTACATCAATATATCCAAATAAATATAGGGCTCCTAATCATTTAAATAATGTGATAAACTAATTTTTATACAACAAGGATCAAGGATAATTTCAAATAGAAACGGAAACTCCTTAGAGAAAAGTGGCAAAAATCAAATAATAGAGGAAATTCCAAGTATGAAATAAATAAATATATAATCCCCATTACAAATTAAAAATCCAAGGTTCCCTAATTAAGGTTTTTATATGAAAATTTACATAGATAAAATCCCATAGAAGATGACTTGAAAATGGAGTGAGAACCATAGGGAAAAACTCACAAAATATAATAATGTCAAGTAAAAATTACATTATTTTACTAAGTCATGTGAATTTGATTTTTTACAAGAATCTAATGAGGATGATAAATTATTGCATCCTATATAGCTAGGCAATAAACTTATCGATTCTTACTCACATTTCATTATTTTTACATATTAGGTTTCAACGCTATCATCTAAGGAAGAAGAACATATTATTCATTAACCCATGTGGATGAAATAAAAATATCTACACTTCATTATGAATATTTAGAGTGATAATGATTGATCTCCTTTAAAAATATGTAAATGTTAAATATAAAAACATCTCACCCAAAGACATCCTTCATTAGATGGTTGAATCAAGGATAAGATATTCATGAAAATAAAAATGTATTATTACATATATAATAAATTCATTCAACTATGATGTGTTGTGTGATTGGATCCTCTATGAGTTTGTAAAAAAAAATAGTGTACATTCATACATGTGGAAATGAGATGGAATATGTCATGTCAAAATCCACAATGTCATCATCACATTAGGAAATAAATTTTATACTATCGATAAGGTCCCTCCTAAGAAGACAATGAGATAAATAGGAATGTGATTAGTCACACTATAAAGTTTTTGGTAATGTGTATTAGGATGGAGATATCTTGAGAACTCATTAAAAACACCTAGGACACTACACATAATCATACTATATATTAACAAAATTTGGATGAAGTCCTAAAAAATTTAAAGATATTCCCTTACAATTCCAACTGACATGTCCCTTTCAAATTCATTCTTATTGACACACAATTAAAAATATAAATATAAAACTCTAAAATTTGGAAAAAATAGTTGGTGCTAGATCAAGGGGAACTTCACACAACCACATAATTATTTACAAACATAACACACACGCGCATGCGCGCGCGCACGCACACACACACACACACACACACACACACACACACACACACACACACACACACACACACACACACACACACACACACACACACACACACACACACACACACACACACACACACACACACACACACACACACACACACACACACACACACACACACACACACACACACACACACGCACGCACACACGACAAACTATTAAAAAAAATTTATTTATATAAATTTAAACTATAAAATTATTAAATATTTATATATTTATCCAAAAATTATGAAATTTTTAATTGGTGCTTCTAATTTTTCTATAGATTAGGTTTCCAAAAGTCATTGTTTTAATAATTAGTATTTCCTACCATTCATGTGCATGCCAAATTGTCAGTAAATGTGTTTATTTGCATTAGTGATATACTGCATTAAAAATATATACATATTTAAAATTTATTAAATAAATAAATAAATAATTTCTAAACTTAAAATATTGCATTGGATTTATTTACATCATTAATAAATTTTAAATAGATGTATAACTTATCATCACTCGAAGTTATGTAAACTCTCATTTTTAAGAAAAGAGGCATTCCTTTAGTATATAAAATGGATACATATTACCATGATTTCACTCATTTAAATTTCTTAAGAATTAATAGAATTAGGCACAATTAAAAGTAGGATCAAAAAATTAAATTCGTATAATTTTGTAAGCACTTTCTCAAGTTTAGAGAAACTAGTGTTTTCTCTACTAAATTTTGAACCCAATGTCCAATAATGGTTGAAGACTCACTTTGAGAAATAGAAGGAATATTTAGAGGATGAATATATGGCCATCACATATCCTCTTAAATTGACAATGTTTTTATTGTTATAAATGAGCATTATCTATAAGATTCATATGAGGGAACATATATGTAGTGTAAATCGCTTTGACAAAATAAGTACCAATTTGTGCAAGACTAGAATAATACCTTCCATACCCTATCAACAAAGCTCAAAATCAAGGATTATAAAAGGCATATATTGGTAAAATAAAAGAACACTCTACATCGATATATCCAAATAAATATAGGGCTCCTATTCATTGAAATAATGTGAGAAACTAATTTTTATACAACAAGGATCAAGGATAATTTCAAATAGAAATGGAAATTCCTCAGAGAAAAGTAGGAAAAATCAAATAATAGAGGAAATTCCAAGTATGAAATAAATATATAAAGAATCCCCATTACAAATTCAAAACTCAAGGTTCCCTAATTAAGGTTTTTATATGAAAATTTACATAGATAAAATCCCACAGAAGGAGACTTGAAAATGGAGTGAGAACCATAGGTAAAAACTCACAAAATATAATAATGTCAAGTAAAAATTACATTATTTTACTAAGTCATGTGAATTTGATTTGATACAAGCATCTAATGAGGATGATAAATTATTGCATCCTATATAGCTAGGCAATAAACTTATCGATTCTAACTCACATTTCATTATTTTTACATATTAGGTTTGTATGCCATCATTTGAGGAAGAACATATTATTCATTAACCAATGTGGATGAAATAAAAATATCTACACTTCATTATGAATATTTAGAGTGATAATGATTGATCTCCTTTAAAAATATGTAAATGTTAAATATAAAAACATCTCACCCAAAGACATCCTTCATTAGATGGTTGAATCAAGGATAAGATATTCATGAAAATAAAAATGTATTTTTCCATATATAATAAATCCATTCAACTATGATGTGTTGTGTGATTGGCTCCCCTATGAGTTTGTAAAAAAAATAGTGTGCATTCATACATGTGAAAATGAGATGGAATAAATCATTTCAAATTCCACAATGTCATCATCACATTAGGAAATGAATTTTAGAAGATCGATAAGGTCCCTCCTAAGAAGACAATGAGATCAATAGGAATGTGATTAGTCACACTATAAAGTTTTTGGTATTGTGCATTAGGATGGAGACATCTTGAGAACTCATTAAAAACACCTAGGACACTACACTAATCATACTATATATTTAAAAAAATTGGATGAAGTCTTAAAAAATTTAAAGATATGCCCTTACAATTCCAACTGACATGTCCCTTTGACTTGATCCCTAGGAAACCATTTCCAAATGGACTAGTATATAGTAAAGAATTTACAAATAAACTAGTATACAAGTGCCTGCTACTCGAAAAGGGAAAAATTACGTGACAAATCCAAGATCCAATCCAAAAAATTCATATTTGAACCAGTGCCTCACCTAATAAAATTATGTTTTTTCTAGATATAAAAAAAATATGGGTTGTGGAGACTTTGTATTATATATAGGTCCCTTAAGAATGTCATTATTAATAACAAGTATCCATTTTGATTCATTGATGGCCTCTTATACTAGCTCAATAGATACAAGTTCTTAAAAAATATCAATACGAAGGCAAGATACCATCAGCTACCTATTGATCCATTTTACATTTGGAAGACAATATATAAGTCCAATGACATAATATTGTAATGGTTAGTCATGCCATCAAGCTTGACTAATGCACATACACCATTTATTTTGATGATTACTGATGTCTCACAACCAATCATTGATGTTTTTTTATTTTTTATTTTTTTTATTTTTTATTTTTATTTTATTTTATTTTTTTTTTAAATTTTTTTTTTAATTTTATGTGGATTCCATTCTTATTTTCATAAAAATATTGGATAATCACATATAATAGGTTTGATAAGTTTTTGACTCCCCACAAAGTCATAATTTGTATTCCAAGGTCATAAGTTTTCTTTTTTCTTGTAAATGTACAATATCTAAGATAAATCTTAGACAAGGATGCTATAAAAATTGACCCAGAGATGTTCTGAATCAAAAGGATATTTATAGCTCTAACAATATGTAAAAAGCATATAATCTTCTTAAGATGAGAATGTTTTTATAATAAACTCATGTTTAGATGCTCTCATCTTGCATGGCCATTTAAAAAATTAACCAAAGGAGGTATAAAGGAAAATGTTTTATGGAAAACATCAAAACAAAAAAAATTTGAGGAGTTAAAATAGTATGTTTTCTTAGCACTATTCCTTCTTTTACTAGATCAGCAAAATTCATTTGAAATTGAAGTTGATGCTTTATAATATGAACTCAATGTAGTCTGCACCCCACATAATTAAAAAATTTCCTACCACAATGAAACATCAATATATATGGGGTGTAGGTATCCTATTTATGATAATGAAATTTATGCCATTACCTTG
Organism: Torreya grandis; assembly: GCA_037957365.1. Taxonomy (NCBI): domain Eukaryota; kingdom Viridiplantae; phylum Streptophyta; class Pinopsida; order Cupressales; family Taxaceae; genus Torreya; species Torreya grandis. The sequence goes on along the minus strand of JARHVA010005185.1, from coordinate 777,729 downwards.
GTGTACAGTAAATGAAAGAATTACACTATGAGAATGGACACCATCATCGATATAGATTGGAAGTGTCTATAACTATTTTATAAGAAAAAACATTATAAATGATCATCATTATATGATTTGTGTCTAGCTTATACATGGGTTTTCACACTCATAAATTATTCTTTGGATCTCCTGCACACATGACATCTTTTGGATTATGTTAAAATTTTCAATATATCTCTAAAGCATTTGATTGCCTTGCTTATTACCACACAAAAGTCTAGTTTCTTGTGACATATTCTCAAATCCACATGCAACACTTTAAACTGAAACACCCATACATTAATTTACTTTTCTTATGGTTCCTATGTGCACTATCTTAATATTACATAAATTTGCACACAAGTTTTTAACATACACAAACACATGAAAACTCAACATCCATGTCTAAGGATTCTCCTATCACATGAAATTTAAAATAATCTTATTTGTCTCTACATCACATAAAGTAATATATTAGTGGAACTTAATAGGTATAATTCTAACCCTGCACCTGCATGCATCTCAATCATCAAATAGGTGGAAGATGAGTCACCTATGATGTAATTGTCATTAGTTGTAACAATTTTAAATGATGATGTCTATATTTTAATTGTTTATCCCATAAGAGGAAAAAGATAAAATAACATTCTCATCAAACCAAACTGAAGTTTTTAATCCTTATTTTTGTGTTTATAGTTCAAACATGTATAAATTTGATAACTAACATAGAATTTATACTCAACCAACATCACCTCTTCAACAAAGATCATTACTTCATACGCATCATAATAATGAAATAAAAATTAGAATGTTGGATTCTTTGATTGTCATCATCATCTCATTCCTTGTTATCCTTATAAAAAATATGGAGAGGGTATTTATAGATAAAATGCAATATATTTCCCTTTATCTCATTGGATATAATATAGTCAATTATAATTGTCATATGAAAATATGATACCTTATTGGCTAGCATAAAGGCTAGTCATTATCTCTATTTTAATCCTAGGAAATTATGTACTATCTAACCTTAGTATAGGAAACATGTCCTAAGTCATCTTATAATATGTGCATATATTATACTATACCAACAAAAAAATATGTATCTTTACAATCATTTCTTTTCCTCTAGAAAATAGAAAATGAAGCATTTGTTTTTTGATCACCAGAACTAGCATTTTTATTCTTACTAAACTTTGTATAAATTTTTACTTTTCTCATATTTCTTATATTAAATAGAATTTTAATTTATTAAAATCAAAATTACTTATACATTTATGTGTTCAATTTTATACTTATTTAGAATACTTTTTGTGCACTCTAAAATCTACATCTTTCCACCAAGTGAACCATTGTCTACCATAGTAGCATCCTTGACCATATGGTGTGGATCCTTGGTTTTAGAGAAATATCTATCATGTGGTTGTAAAAATGTTATCAAAAAATAAGAGAGAAGGATAACCTATGGGTTCTACTTTATAATATCCAAAACATAATAAGAGTAAGATGGATCATGCCTAAAGAAATAGTGAGGTATCCCCAAAAATTGCCAAACTCAGTCAAGATGCCCTCTAGGAAAAACACATTGAAATATATAGCTAGTTAGGAAATCACATGTGATAAATCATGGGAAATTGTCCAATCCTTCTTATGCATATCCTACACATCCAATATTTTATCATCTTAAAGTGCAAATAAATATTGACATCTTATGTGTTTGAAGGAAAAATAAATGTTGAAGCATTAGATGCCTAGATTTGACAACTTAAGTAATAATATAAATTTAATTGATTCATTGTGAATGATAATATTAGCTTGATTATGGTGAAAATGTTCATTTTAATTTTCTAGTGGTGGGAAACCCTTGACACGTAGTGTGAGTAAGAAAACAAGCCCATTGAGACTTCAAATTTTATTATTAGATGCCTTAAATGATGGGTATTACATCCTCAATAACTATGAGGATGAATATATCAAGTTTGAGTAGTTTTGCTAGGATAAGGAATAATCAATTTAGGATTACACTAATGTTTTTGATAACTACTCTATGACTCTTCTTGATAAATTGCTAGAGAAACATAAGGTTTTGAAGTACATCAAAAGACTCTCACCCTATTTTCCTAAAAATATGGAGTTAATAACCTATGACACATTTTTGTAAATACTAAAACTAGATATTTATAGCATATCAGTCTTGTACATTTGACAAGTCTCAATCAGGGATCTACCCTTTAGTTATATACATCCCTACTGTAGAAAGACTTGGATGTTTATCTCTTAATTTGGTCTATATCATTCTAATGGACCCACTTCTCCTGCACTGCACATTAAAAAAAAATATGATAAACATCCTTTAGTGTGAGTTTCAAGATCATTCATATTTTATACCCCTGTAGACATTACCAATAATAGAGTGACACTATTGCCGAAGGTAGTGTCCACATCCTTATCTAGTCTCTAGTTGCCAAAAATCATCCAAATTGTAAATGTTTTGAATCTATGGGTCAACCTATTTGTGTTATTTAAATCTAACATGAGATATTTTAAAAAGGTGTGGTATAAATATAATTTTAAGCAATATCATTCCTCATCTATCAAATAAAAATAAATCACCTACCAAGGCTCATTCAATCAATTGCACAACTAAATTATTTTTCACTATTTATCCATATTTATTTATCAAACATGGGAGAAGTCATACAAAAGTCCTAAAACATTCAAATAATAATCCATAAGCATTATTTTTTAAGTTAAAAGATATATCATTGCATGTATATTCATATAATATATTCCCCTTGTGAAAATACACTCCAACACATAGGATATTGTAGATATGGATTACAAAGTTGGTTAGTTCAAACATTAGTCAAGAAATCCAATAAAAATGCATAAAGAACTATCAAACTAGGCCAACCTATTCAACAAGATGTGCAAATGATAATAAGAATAAATCAAACATAATTAATTTACCAAGAGCATTCCACCATCCATAATTATCTCCAAGTGTGTGTTTTCCCTTGATATAGTGTTCTTGTCTTTGTCAACAATGGATGCCAAGCTCCTCCATTATCTCAAGATCACTATGCATAACCTAGGTTCATGATATGAATTCACTAATATACCTATCAATTTAATCTATCCTATTTTAAATAAAAATACAATAATCAACACAAAGATGAGCTGTGGAGAGAATCTTACATTATAGTTTTACACAAATTAATCTTTAAAATGATGTTTTATGCCCTTCTATTAATAGGATTTTGGATTTGATCAGGATCAACCATGATCATCCATCTCAAGATGAATATGTGTGGCCATGAATTAATCCAATTATTTAAATAAAATCCATAAATACCCTCATCAATATTTGGGAGGAAGAGGCATTAAAGAGGCATGGTAGCCCATAAATCTGATATTTATTATACTTATGGCTTGTAGATGCCACCCCATTGATCATGTCATTAGCTGATGAAGATATTTAGAATCAATTTATAATAAATAAATATTAAATAAGTTTTAATGAGTTCTTAATCTCATATTTTGTTTTAATTTTCCTATGTAAGATTAATCAAGTTTTAGTGCAATTCTTTGGAAATTGGTGCACAATTAACCAATCTGGTCAGAATGTAATATGACTAGGTCATAATTTGACTAAAGACAAATTGGATGGTGATTTTAGTTAATTTAAGGACCATTATCCCATTCAGGATGTTATCATCATAAAATAATAAAGGCACATGTCGTGTGCTTACAAATAAGAAGAAAAGAGCAATCTAGAGAACCAAAATGTGAAATTATCATTTTAACTTGAAATGATTTGATCAAAGGTAGGAATCACATAAAATGAATTTCCCCATTTATGGATACATTAGCCTAAATCATCACTTTTATACAACAAACTCAAACCATTTAGCATGTTTAAGTGATTTTGGCATAAATTTTGCATTTGAGTGCAAATCAAGTATGATTGATAATTTCAACATAAATGGTGTTAGGAATTGGATGTCTAAATGTTGCCCCTATTTGAGAAGATGTAGCAAGACATTTAGGTGAATAAACATATTTTCATGTAAAAGAGTTGTAAATAATAAATTATAAATGAAAAATGATGCCCCCTCGAGAAGACATACTAATATGAAATAAAATAGACTCTTCAAAAGAATGAGAAAGTGAGATTAACCTATAAAACAAATTAAATCCAAATGAGATAATGATTGAAAAATTTGATTCTATCAATGATTAAAATATAATTATATCTATAATGGGCCCCAATAATGGGGGAATGGGAAGGATACAATCCAAAAATATAAGTGACACACTTTGAATGCACCCAATTTGAGTGTGCAAGATACATGCTTATAGAATGATCAATCCCAAGATAAGTTGCACACTAAAACATTTCCATCATGGGTAAAAGTTTGGAGAAATTAGAATTATAATAACATGATACCATGGTATCTAAAGAGAGGATAATAATAGGCACCCCAATAGAGTAGATATGATCATGATAAGGCAGTTTTGCCCCATTAGGGCTAATTTTGATCATTGATAAATAATAAATAATGGTTTACCCCTTTAAGAATGATTTGATTCTTATTTTAGGATCAAATGTTGTACCCAAGTATAGGTAAATTATTAATTAATAGCTCAAGGATATAATATAATGCATATATCAAAATTTGTAAGCACAAATATAGATGTGGTAGTGGAATGGCTTAGAAAGCCACAAAAGAATAGGCATAAAATAATGAACAAAGATGATGAAATAAATGAAAATAAGAATGAGAGATGGCTGAGATAACTTCAATATAAATTTAGCACTACCTACATAGTCCAAATGGACCTCAATCCAATGTAGTTCACCTATAAATGGGAGAGAATGGAATGAGGGATGAATACAACTGACCAAAGATTGATTAGACTCATGATATATGTCAAGATACGCACCATGACCAAAAAAATGATGGAAGTTGTAACATTAACTTTGGATTTTGTACCATAGGAAGGTAATTATGTTTACTTTCTTTCAATTGATTCTTGTTATCATTTTCATACCCTATTGAATAGGTTAGCCTAGTTTGCTAGTTATTTATGCAGTTTTCTTAGATTTCTTGAATAATGTTTGAAATAACCAACTTTTTAATCTATCTATACATTTTTTCATGCTCGATGGAAAAAATTACTTAAAAAATATCAAGAGCATGAGACAAGTGAGAATGGCCTTGCACAATATCAAGCCAATAAGACAGATTAATTTTTAAATATCAAGAGCACGAGACATGGTGGGATGAGAATATACAAAAGCATAAGACAATGTTTTAATTACTTTTGATCAATTTTATAATGTTTTTTTATGTTTTTAGAATAATAAATAGAAATGAAACTATGTAAAAAATAATATGGTTCTCGAAAGAATAATCTAGGTAACTACCTAGCTGAGGAGATGCATGTCCATAGGTAAAAGTCCAAAAAATAGCTAAACTGGTTGCAACGGCCCATGCTTACAAATCAGTCAGAGTGAGGATCCTGTTAAGGGAATAATTCCTACCAAAGAGTAATAAATAATGATAAAACAATATGTAATGTGAAATAAATATGAAGAACATCTAGTAGGCAAAAATCCTAAGATGAAAAGGTGTCCATGTTCACTTGTCAGTAAGATAAACTTCACAATATTGTCCTAGCTGAACTACTTTGTAGAACTAGCATTAAAGGTGTTCATAATGCCTATGATTCATTATCAAGATCATAATTGGTGAATGGATAAAATTATTCAAGTTACAACAAGCCTATACATATAAAGAATATGGATCTCATAGATAATGATCCATAAAGAATATGGTCCAACAGATGGATCATCCAGGGTGAAATAAAAAATGTGGTTCTCAAGGAGAATGGTCTAGAGTGCCAATCATCCAAAGTTTCAACTATCTAGTAGAATAAAATAATATGGATCTCATAAGAGTAGTTCAGGGTAGCATAAAATGTGATCAGAGTAGAATAAAATTACTTCAACATAATTTTCCCCCAAGGAAGGAGTCTTGTAGACAATGATTCAAAAATATTCATGCGTAGAACCTTTTAAGGTGCACAATGTTCATGGGCTCTAGAAGTTATTCACTATTTGAAGTAGCTATTTTATATGCCCCTAATCTATAGTTCACCATGATAACATATGGTCCCAACCAATTAGGTTGAAACTTACTTTTTTTCTTTCATTTAGCATTTGTGCTATTTTGGTTCTCTTTCAAGACAAAATCACCAATCTCAAACTCCCATGGGATAATGCACATGTTGTATCTTCTCCACAATCTATTATAATAGGCTTGTAATTTTTCTAGAGCAACCAAATGCTTACCATCAAGAAGTTTAGTTTTTACAACATTGAGACTCTAAAGATACTCACAATGAGGGTAGATTGATCTCAATCGGGATAATAACGTATGTGCCATAAACAAGAGAGTATGGAGTGGCTCCTATTGGGGTTTAATGACTAGTTATATGAGTCCAAAGGGTAGGAAAGATTTGTAAGTGCCAATTATGGCCAACATCATTGACAATCTTCTATAAAATGGCTATAATGGTCTTGTTTAATGCCTTGGATTGTTCATTGCCTTATGGGTTATATGGAGTTGATTTCTTATGTCTGATTTTGAATTTTACACAAAGGTATTTTACATCTCTTTTTATAAAGGATTTACCATTATTAGATATAATACGAGTTGGGATGCCATATCAATAGATGATATGGTAATGAATGAAATTAGCTATCTACTTCTTGGTATCATAAGTGAGAGGAATAGACTCAATCCACTTAGTAATGTACTTAGTTTCATTCAAAATGTGTTTATGGCCATCTGAAGATGTAGGGTTTATTTTCTTGATGAGATCAAGGCCCAAAGTAGAGAATGACCATGGTTTACTGATTGACTATAGAGGTAAAGATAGTGTGTGTATCAATTTTATATGTTGTTGACATGTGATGCACTTCCTTACATAATTTTAAGAATCAATCTCCATTTTTGGCCAATAATATCCTATTTTAAGAGCTTATTTTCTAAGACTATATTTTTGGTATGGGCCCCACACATTCCTTCATGAAACTCCCTTAGCAAAAGCTTAGATTCTAACAAATATAAATAATGAAGAAGCATTTCATCATATCCTTTATTATAAAACATGTTACCAAGGAGGGTATAATGTGATAAATGGTGAAGGAAGAGTTTCTATATGTTATTGGATAGGTCGAATGGGAAACCATGATCATGGATGTAATTATAAAAATCTTGGAACCATGGCAGTTCAAGTGGGGGATTAGGACCACCAATGGTGCATATCCTTTTTGAATCTAGAAAGACATGTACAAGATGTAGAAGATTCTCAATCAAAAACTAATACTCTTTAACACAGCCAATTAATCTATAGCATGGATTTAATCATGACCATAACATCAATGGATATGTTGTTTTATCTTGAAACTTGTTCAAACTATAGATATTTAAAATGTTTCTTGAGATTATTAATAATTAGTTTATAAGGAATAATATTATCATCTCTAGTTTGATATTGATTAGTGGTTTGATTGATGATTAACTATGAATCATTATAAACCATTAAGCTTTGAATATCTCACTACATGGCAAGGTGAATCCCTACAATCAATGCCTCATACTCAGCCATATTATTTGTACAATGAAATTGTATATGAAATGCCTTGGGAATTAGATCCCCTTATAGTGTAATCAACAATATGTCAGCCCTAGATCCATGAGATATATAGGATCCATCAAAATATAGCTTCCATTATTTAGTTTCCCTCGTTCTTTATTCTATTTCCATAATAAAATCATCTAGAAAGTCAAATTTGAGAGGTTGAGTGTCTAGAATAGGGGCTTCTACAAGTTGATCAGTAATAACCTACCCCTTGATAGCCTTTTGATTTTAGTATTCAATGTCAAATTCATTTAGGAGCATGATCCATTTGGCTATTAATCCTTGAAGAGCTGCTTTAGATAATAAATTTTTTTCAGGATCCACCTTGGTGATTATAATAGTTTTATTGTTTAGCATATAATGTCATAATTTTTAGGTTTCAAACACCATAACTAAACATGCCTTCTCAATAGCTATATAATTATGTTCATAAGCCACTAGTGTGTGTCTTAAATAATATACAACATGTTCTTTACCTTAATCATCATGTTGGGCCAAAATTTCCCCTAGTGCATGCTCTATTGATAATATGTAAAGAAGTAGTGGCTTTTTAGGTTTTGGTGGTCTCAAGACTAGTGGATTGGCCAATATTCCTTGAGATTTGTAAATGATATCTAACAATCTTCATCCTATGGGAACATAACCCCTTTATTTAAGAGATGGGTAAATGGGTTGCACTTATCTTTAAATTGAGAAATGAACCTGTGTATAGATTAGATCTTTCCTTGCAAGCTTTACAGTTGTTTAAGATTTGAAGGTAGAGGCATTTCCATAATAGCCTTGAATTTTGTAGGGCTAACTTAGATCCCTCTTTGTGATACAATAAATCTTATTAATTTCCCTAAAGTGACTTCAAAGACACACTTCTTAGGATTCATGTGGACTTTATACTCACAAAGCCTCTCAAATATGATTCATAAAATGTCAGGATGTCAAGATCTTGTTCTTGATTTTGTTAGTATGTCATCAAAATAGTCCTCAACAATATCATACATCATGTCATAGAAGATGATAGTCATGACATAATTATATGTGGCACTAATTTTCTTCAAATTAAATGGCATGACTTGGTAATAAAATGTTCCCCATCGAGTGGTGAATGCAATCTTGTGTTGATCTTCTTGGGCTATCTTAATTTGGTTGTATCCAAAAAATCCATCCATGAGGGATAACATCTATTACCCATAGTTGAGTCAATGTTGGGCAGACGAAAATGATAGTTAGGGTATTATTTGTTGATATCACTGAAATTATTACAAATATGTATGCCCTATGGATTTTTACTAACTAGAACTACATTTGAAATACATTCAGAATAGTCTAGTGGTCTAATAAATCCTACTCCTAATAATTTTTCTAGTTCTCATTTAACTAATAGGGCAATACATGGATGCATCTTCATCAATTTTTGTTTAACCAATTTAGCATTAATAAGGACAATAAGGTGATACATAGCCAATCAGGTTATAAGCATGGCATGTCAGAGTATGCCCATTCAAAGATGTCAATATAATCCTTTAGAATGGATATAATATTTACATGTTCTTCTTTGATAAGAGAACCTCCAAGATAAACAATTTTGGGATCCTCATAGATTCCTAATTTCACTTATATTATGTTTTCCACAAGGAGTGTGGATCCATCTTATATAATTATAGGTAATGTATTATCATGATCATCTTCTTCTGCTATAGATTCTTGATGTTCCTCCCAAAAATCTAGATAATGTGATGAATCAAAATCCACCATCTCAGGTAATGACTAAGTAGAAAATACTTCTTGAAACTTAAGAGCAAGACACTCAAAAAGTTATTTTTATTCTGAAGAGATACTTGTATTAGCTATAAAGCTTGGGATTGATGGACCTTCTACATCTTGAGGGGATGAGCAAACATTCCCACCTAAGAGTGCCTGAAATAGGTTTTCACTCAAAGTCTTGTCTTTTTATTTGATTTTTCCCTAATCAATGAGTGCCTCAAAGAGGTTTTCACCTAAAGATATCAATGTTTTATCTTTATTGTGACCAATAAATTCTTCTTGCTCTTCAAATTAGGTAAAGGATCTAATGAAAAATCAAATCCTTGTTTGTGATTGCCAACGGGAAATCCATCTCTTAGTCCCATGTATTATGTAAGTGATTCTTCATTCTAAAACTCATCAAGGCATATGACCAAATTTTGTTGGTCCTAATCAATGAATTTAGGATGGAAAAGACATAGGGAACAATGAGGTTTTTTTTCAAGATGGTAAGATCCAATGGTAAATATATGGTGTTCTACTTCAAGACAGGAAGATCCAATGGTGGGGTATGTTCTTTCTTTAGTAGGGGAAGCTTCAATAGGTGTTATGATCAAAATAGCATTATTTTCAAATAGGTCTATGTCATTAAGCTCATCAAAAATTCTATAATGGGATGATGTATCACTATCAACAATCTCATCGCTAGTTGATTAAAAAAAACACTATCAAAAGTCATGAGGTCACCCCCAAGTGGTATAAATCTGAGATCATGATTACAATTAATTACTCCAACTGATAAGGGTTCCAAGATTCCTTGTTCTCATGGGCCAAGGCCTTTTCTTATATAATCAATATGATCCAAAATCTGATTAGGAATATGATACTTTAGATTTTCAAAGCAATCAGCAAGGCCTTCAGAATATAACCAATTTCCTTTGGTAAAGGCCTCTCGATCCTATTTTGACAAAGTAGTAGGTAGAAATACTAGTGGTGGTTTCTATTGATTCTTCTTCTGTTGCCAATGCATAGTATGTCCATTAGGGTTCTTTGAAGGCTTGGGTTTACCAAAAGTTTTAGGAGACTTAGGAAACTTTTCAATATGGAAGGCATCTTTAAGACTATACATGGAAATTCCCACATCTTGAATAACAACCTACTTCACAATAGATACGGGAAATGGATCAACCAAATTAGAAGTGAGATCACTAGGGTTGATATAATTAAATGGAGGTGGATGGAAAACTATTGCTTTATTCTTCTTTGTAATAAATTCAAAACCTAGGTAATAGTTATAATTATGGAACTCAGCCTCAATATGTTTATAGTATTGATATGGTTGTTGATGGACGGGGATAGTAACCTCGATCCCATCATAGGGAAAGTCAAGGCATTAGTGCAAGGTAGATGAAATAACATGTACTTCATGGATCTAAGGACAACTATGAAGTATGTTTTAAAGCATCTCTATATCCATAATATGTAATAATGTGTGGTGGAAAATAGACCCAATAATGATTGGTAACTAAATTGTACCAACAGACTCCCTTTCAACATTATCATAAGCCTTAGTGCTAATCATTTTTGGCTAAATGTATTTCATAGTATAGCCCAATCTGTATACTATCTTAAGAGATTTGATGTTCAACCCTAAACCATCATCTATAAGAACCTACTTGATCTTATGGTTTATAATGATTACCTCAATGTATAGTGGGTTATTATGGCTCAGTCCAAGTGTAAACATGTCTTTTTGATCAAACATTACTTGACAGAATGAAGATAAATGTCCCACTAGGTTCTAGAACTATTCAGTGTTAGTGTCATTAGGAATAGTGGATTGTTATGAAATGTTGTTTAGAATATCTCTATGGATGTTAGATGTTTGTAAGAGATCTAAAATGGAAATATATGAAAGGGTTTTGCTCAATTGATCTGATAAACTATAAGGCTTTTTAATAGTAGGTCAAGTGGATTTAGCCTTGGTTGGCATAGTATTCAGCTTTGGATCTGATGGCATAATATTATCATTGTGTTATGTGTTAGAATAAGTGTATGAAGGGCCTTAGAGATTAAATCACATGTGTCTAGTTGTGATTACACAACCTAGAGGTGTCAAGGAGCGATTAAAATTAGAAGATGAAGGTGAAGGGCCTTGGATGGCGACTCATGGGAATCTAGTTACATTGCTCCAATTTTGAGTTGGAAAAGAGCCATTATAGTTAGAGGAAGGGTATTGTCCAAAAATAGTAACCATGTAAATGGAGTTGTAATTAAATTATGCAAACTCGACATAGTAATACTAGAGGGAGAGGGTGTTGACCCTATAATAATGGGTCTCATACTTTGAGGAGTATGAGATGGTTCACATGGTTTGATAGGTTCAATGGAAATATCGCTCACATAAGTACATACAATGGTGTTGTTCTAGTTTTAAGGCATATTGCTATAACCCACATTATTAGTATGGGCATTATGATCATGATTATGTTCATTCTAATTATGATTTTAACTCTAATTTTGGTTCTGATTCTACCTCTATCCTTGGTTCTATCCTTGATTTTGGTTACTCCTTGGTGTTTGTTATTGATTATATCAAGGAAATGGGTCTTTGTATATTCCTATATCCTAATTAGTTTCCTGATTAGGGGCCAATTTAATCTCAACTTTACCACTCTTAATGAGATATTCAATAATGTGCTGTAATTGGATGCAATGATACACATCATGACCAACAACATAATGGAAGTTGCACCATTCATTCTCTTTGTACCAATCTATTTTTGGTTGATTTGCAAGAAATGGCCTTGGTACTTACCATAAAATCAAGTTAGATGCTATGATATTTTGAAGCACTATCTCAACTAGTTCTACCAACTTGCTAAAGACACTAAAAATGCTATAGTTTGTCCTTCATAGAGGTTGTCTCTATAAATTAGGTGGTCGATTAGGGGGAGCTAATTATATGTTTAGGGTTGTTAGAGCTTGCACTATTTTTACATGTCTTGTTTTAGTCACCCCATTTCTAACCATGTTTTTATTTTTTGTTAAAGTGCTTAGGTTTATCTTATAAAATAATTTGGATCAATGATTACGTCTTATTTGAAGCTTGACTGTATATGAAAATATTTACAATGCCCTTAGTAATAAGTGCCTTCTCGATATGTACCCCTTTATCAATAATCTCCTTAAACGAGTTAGCACAAACTAGTCATAGATTGTGCACAACTTTGGGATGTAAGTTATGTGAAAATATGTCTTCCAACTATATGTCTGGTAAGTTATGCTAAAACTGATCTGCTAATTCTCTCCACCTTTGTAGATATATCATGAATCTTTCACCATAATGTTATTTGGATTTTCACAAATCAACAATGATCAATTCATGTTCAATGTTATACGAGAAGTAGTTGATACACTTTTCAGGTGAGACATTCTAATCCACAACTGATCCCTTGGTTAACTTGAGTAGACAAACTAAATCTTATCCCACTAAACTTTATATAAATTATCGAAGTAAGTACATGCTACTATATACTACCTCTTGGCATAAGATGAAAAATGCTTGAATGTGTTCATGTGGGTCCCCCTCTCCTTTGTATTTATCAAACTTTGGTGCTTCAAAATGAGATAGAAAAGGGACTTGGAAAATGCTTAAATCAAATGTATATAGACATACCTCATAAAATTTATAGTTTTTAAATCTATTATTTATCTCCAATCATGTCACAATCTCCTTCATGGATTTCCACTCTTACATGTCCGGTGCATTCATGGGTGGAACATAATGTTGTTGGGGTGGTATGTGCCCCTATTGTTGTTGTTGGGGTGGAATGTGCCCATGTTATTGATTTTGGGGTAGAATGTGCCCCTATTATTGCTTTTGGGGTAGAATGTACCCCTATTATTATTGTTGGGGTGGAATGTGACCCTATTTTTGCATGGATCTATAATGGATGTACACCTTACAATGAATAAATTTATTTTGATTTTCTCATAGAGTTGAGTAGGTAGGTCGTTGATTCCTCAAAAATTGTTTCCTTGAACTATATGTGCTCTGTTCATTTTGGGGAGTTCTTTGTCTATTCACTAATGTATGTATTGGTTGAGACGAACTAGCAAAATGTTTTGAGGGATCTCCTCAATTTGAGATGAATGTTTTGGTCCCTGATTTAAATACATAAGAGGTTCTTGATGATTAAAAATGGTATGTTACATGTCTAGTGAAACATTTTTCACAACCTTTTGTGTCTTGATTTTTTCATTTGGGACACTTTGATCCATCATTTTTGTGTTCTCTACCACAGTTTGTTACGTTGGTTCAATCACATTTCCTTATTCCTTGGAATCATTGTTGTGAATTGAATTAGAAACTAGAGAGTCTATTAAGTCTATGATAAATTGGTTTGCATAAGGCTGACTTATTTTGTTAATCTTTGTGACAAGATTTTGATTAGCTAGTTTTGACTCTCTAAATACATCCTTGCCCTTGTTAGAATAATAAGGTATGTTTGATTGTGTAAAGTTTTTAGGGTGCGGACACACCTGCGCGGACTTGCTCTCATTTTTGTTCTCCTTCTCTAATTAAGGTGTGTAATTTCTCCATGGGAAATTCCAAAGGTAGTCTAGCATCAGATTTGATCAACCTTAGGAGGGCCTCATCTTGGTCCTCTTGGGGTTGGTAATTAAGGTATTCTTCTTTGAATCTTACAGTTTCAAGAATGTCCTCAAATACAACAAAATTATCTTGATCATCATAATAATTTTCCTCCTCATAGTTATAGTCATAAGAGACCCCACTATGAGTGTACCTTTGAGTTATTTCTAAAAAGGGCTAATCTCTACATTTGACTAGATGTGGATCAATGTTTTGCAAATGTGTTAAACAAAGTATGGTTTTGATCTTTTTCTAAACAAGTGACTAAGGTACTAAAGAGACTATAAAGGGGAGGGTGACATAGTACCACACATAATTAAAATAATGTGTTCACAAAATTACTCAACATTGGGTAGGGTTGAAATCATATAATTCAGAAGAGGGTATGATAATACAAAAACCTAGAGTGTGATTTACACACTAAAACATAGATTTTTTTGATACATCAATACCATAAAATATAGTTTAAATTCGATGATTTTATACTAGTAAGCTAGAATAAATCCCTTCAAATTAGGAAGGCAATAATATGGACCAAGAAACTCAAGATGTGAAAACATGCAAGAATTCCTAAGTATAAAGCTAGAACCAAATGAACATCAGAATGCCACCACATGGTAATGAGAATGGTAGTATAAAATATGTTTTAGAACTTAGAGTTCAAGCAATACACAAGATAACCTAAGTTCACCAATGATGAAAATTTGATAATTAGTATATAAATGGCCCTCAATTCAAATTGGAAATTAAACCCAAGCTATCTCAAGTCAAGTACAAATGGTAAACCCAATTTAACACATCAAACTTAATAGCTTACAAAGGTACAATTTTGAATTTGAACTATCAACGAAGGACTTAAATATTTTTGGCAAATTATTTAGACTAAAATGGGCAACATAAATGCACTAATTTAGACAAAGATAACACAATGTTTAAGATGACAATTTTAAACAAAGAAAAGATGATTTTCACTTGGACATCATAACACCTACTTGTTCAATAAATGGTGGACATTGTGTTTTGGTTATGAAATTTGTTAACAATCAAGTTTTTGACTCAAATCAATGACCAAGTAAGAAAATACAAAGATAAATACGCCTAAGTAATCATCTTAGGCCCTAAACAGACAAGGTTGCATGATATTGTTAAAGTCCATCTTTATACATGCACTTGAGAGTAAATTAAGTTTTCATCCAAAACTAAAAGCACATTATATGGTAGGGTATTTTACACCCCCTTCTCTCAAGTGAAAATACAATGACATAAACCTTAGAGTGCACCTCACATCACCAATATTTCCATGGCAAGTGGGGTTTATCTAAAACTTACAAAATTATGACCGTCTAGATGGTTCCAAGTGTGGTTAACACAAGGAATGAAACATGTCAATAGGATCCAAATAAATAAAATTATTGTGAAAATGTCTTATCTTTTTCATAATTTCTACTACATCCATCAATTAATTAGTGTAGTGTAATGTCCTGAATGATTGTACATTGTGAACCATCTTGCCACTAACAGAGATGGTTTAACCGTTCAAACCATGATCCCAATGGGGCAATCCCAAATTATATACCCCCACCCATGAAGAGGGGTGAATTCAATGTTGGGAGATGAAGCCTTGGGTCAAATATTCCCTATAAAACCCATGACAGGTAATGAAGTCTCCCTTATAAGCCAAATTAGATGAAATATAATCTAAGTAAAAAGGCTTTATATGTTATTTTTAGATCACCAAAACAATGTGGGTTTTGGGGAGAACCTATTCAAATTCCTTTTTGTGCCTTGGACAAAGGTATACTTTGTAATGAAAAAGGCACTTTTAATCACCCAAGTTCCCTAAAGGGGATGGGGGGAGAGCATAAATGTGCAATTCCCTTTTTCTCAAACAATTTAACAATCAAATGATAGATGACTTACATTAAAAAAAACACTTTTGAAAAATATTACAACTTTAAAGTGAGTTTGTTTTTAATCACTAAGAAATGAAGTGTTTGGTGATGTTCTTTGACCCCTTGGTCTTAGTTTACAAAAGCTTTAAAAAAAAATCATCAAACATTCAAATAAACCATCTAATTTTCCTTTTAAATACCAAACGAAAGGTTCCTAGTTATTTTTAAACACCAAATGGAAGTTTAAAATACTTAATTAAGCTTAAATTGATCACTTTCCACATGGGTCCTACATAAAAAATTAGATAGTCTTATTTATCTTTGAATCACTTTTAACTTTGAGACAAACAACCTTAGAAAACATGCTCTCGGTTTTTTCAAACACATAGTGACCAATGATGGTCACTTTTGATCGATGCTAATTATTAAAAGATCGATGTCATTCATGTTTTAACTAGCCATGGCCAGTTGAAATTGACTAATAATGGTCACCTGAAACCCAAAGGCATGAAAATGTTTTGGCAAAAAAACTTGTTAAGATGGTTAGAATAAAATCTCAAAATTAGGAGCTTTTAGATCAAAATTATATTCATAACAGAGACTTATAAAATCCAAATTTCTAGCTACAATTTTTAATAAAACTAAAAATGCAAATTTTTAAACATAATTTTCCTTACAACCCAGCTGACTATGGTTATCCCTGACCGATGTCAATCACTAAAAAATGATGATGGTCAATGTGTGACCTATGTGTGCACAAAACATGATAAAATCAGCTTCAAAATTATTGTTAAAGGATTTTTTAATGACTTATAAGGAAATTTAAAATTTCCAAATTGTCTTCCTTACTTCATTGGACTCAATGATTCCATTGGGTGTGCTAAAATGTAGAGATGGATTACAAAGTTGGTTAGTTCAAACATTAGTCAAGAAATTCAAGAAAAATGCATAAAAAATAGAAAACTAGGCCAACCTATTCAATGGGTTATGTACATGATAATAAGAATCAACTAAAATAAATCAAACACAAGTACCTTCCCAAGAGCATTTCATAATCCATAAGTGGCTCCAAACATGTTTTTCCCCTTGATCTAGTGTTCTTGCCTTTGTCAACAATGGATGCCAAGCTCCTCCATTATCTCAAGATCACTATGCATAACCTAGGCTCATGATATGAAATAACTAATATGCCTATCAATTGAATCTATCCTATTGCAAATACAACACAAAGATGAGTTGTGGAGAGAATCTTGCATTATGATTTTACATAAATTAATATTAAAAATGATGTTTTATGCCCTTCTGTTTATAGGATTTTTTATTTGATCAAGATCAACCATGACCACCCATCTCAAGACGAATATGTGTGGCCATGAATTAATTCAATTATCCAAATAAAATCCATAAATACCCTCATCAATATTTGGGAGGAAAAGGCATTAAAGAGGCATGACAGCCAATAAATATGAGATATTTTACACTTATGGCTTGTGGATGCTACCCCATTGATAATGTCATTAGGTGTTGCAGATATTCAAAATAAATATCCAATAAATAAATAGACAATAAGTTGCATGGAATTCTTACTTAAGCTCATAATTTTATTTAAGTTGCCTAAATAAGATTAATCGAGTTTTAGTGTAATTCTTTTAAAATTGGTGCACAATTAATCAATATGTTTAGAATGTCATATCACTGGGTTGTAATTTAGTTGGAGAGGAATTGGAAGGTGATGTTAGTTGCATATGGAACACGATCCCATTTAGGATGTTGCCAACATAAAATAACAAAGGCACATGATGTGTGCTTATGAATTAGAAGAAAAGATCAATCACATAAAATGCATTTCCCCATTTAGGGATACATTAGCCTAAATCAGCACTTTTATATGATAAAATTGAATCATTTAGTGCATTTAAGTGAGTTTGGCCTAAATTATGCATTTCACTACAAATCAAGTAAGATTGATAATTTTAACTTAAATGGTGTTATGAATTGTAAGTCTACATAGATAACTACCTAAGTTTGAGTCCCTCCTTGGAGAATTGGATATGTAGGCAACACTAAGTGACTGGTGGTCATTGAGGTCAACTCAACACCATGATCTCACTAACCCATTTTTTAGAAAACACATTCTAAGGGGGAAGAGGGGTGAATAACTAGTGTTTAATAAACTATAAAATATTAATAGTATATATTCTAGATCTAAATATATCAATATAAAGGTGATAGAATAATTAGAATAACAAAGTTGGTGACACTAAATCTAGTCATTATTTTTTACTACACACCTGCATCATAGTTAGACACTAGCATCAATGGTAGTGTCTATATCTATAGAAGTATAATTTAATTAATCTAATGATTGATCCATAATATTTATCTTACGTAGTCTCCACTTGTTTCCATTATAGATCTACTAGTACATAATAAACCTAGTTAAGTATCATTTCTCTTTTGTATTTAAATCAATTAAATATTTTTCAAATTTAGTACTTTCTATATAGCATATCGTAGTATTATAATTCAGAATATTTGTTTATCTGAGTTTGATATTAATCAACCTACTATATATTAGTTTATCACCCTTGTGTTTGAGTTATTTCTATATTCTTAACCTTATCCCCACTAATTTGAAATTTAGGGTTAAACATTTGGTGAACCCTACATTTTGTCTCCAAACCCTAGATTTAACTAGGTTTCCCTGATTTACTATTTTCTTGATTTCTAATTCAAAAAATATTCTAACTTAAAAAATAATAATTTCTTTTCCTAAAATCATGTTCAATATGGATTCAGTGGAGGCATATCAGAGAAGCATGATCTCCACATTTTACATAATTTCTAGATTTTTGTGAAGGCATGTCACAAATACATGACCTCCAAACTTATTTATCTCTTAGTATATCCATATTTCAATGGGGGGGATGTCATAAAATGCATGACCTCCATACTTGTACCAATCTCTAGTTCAGTTTCATGATTTAGATATACACTTGGATCAAAATCATATATAATGCACTAATTTTTACACATATTTGAAATAGATTTTATCATATTTGTGACACATACATTCTACTTGAGACATATCATAGGTTCATATTCCATGATATTAAACCAAAACTTTCAAATCTACCAATTATAGTATTTAGCAGAACCCACCAATTACACCAAGTTGTACTATTATCGATCATTTTATATTATAGAATTTGGTTCAATTTACATAGGTTGATATTATTAAATCATTCAAAATCACTATATTTATAGGTTAAATTAATTAAATCATCCAATGGCACCATATTTATATGATGAGTTGACTAAATCACTAAACCTTAATAGACTACATATTCACACTTTAGTTGTATAATTGAGATGTAACAATATCAATGACCATGTCACAAGTCATCCTTACACTAGATTGGGGTCATCATACCTTCTTATCTCCCTCCTAAAATATCCAAGGTCTAGGTATGAACCTCTTATAGCTCTAATTCTTCACAAGGAAGCATGTTTACCAAGTTAAAGCATCAAGAGGAAATACAGTTGCATCGACACACACATGTACTCCTTCCTTGCTCTCTTTCTTTTCAATCATTTTAATTATTTCAAATTTCAAATTATATTCAATGATTTACACTATAACATGCTCTTGGTTACAGGTCTTACACCAAAAAATCACTCAAAGTGGGATCAAGTAAAGGCAAAGGTGTATTTTACACACCCAGGTATGCATTTGTTTCCTTTAAACTAGTAATTTCGTCTTTGTGCATTACTAGATTAAGGGGGGGGGGGCGGATTATATATACTAAAACTAAATATTTATAAAATCTCAATATTTTACATTTGACAAATATCAATCAAGGATTTACCCTTTAATTATAGACCTTGATGATGTTAAAAGGCTTGTATTCATCATTTCATTGTGCTAAATTTATTTTATTTTATTCTAATCCATATAATTATGATGTCCTAGGTCCACTACATAGATAGATTAAAATATGATAAACATCCTTCAT
This sequence comes from Torreya grandis, assembly GCA_037957365.1. NCBI lineage: Eukaryota > Viridiplantae > Streptophyta > Pinopsida > Cupressales > Taxaceae > Torreya > Torreya grandis. Next base: position 757,693 of record JARHVA010005185.1, on the reverse strand, counting down.
TGTCAGTTTTAGACTCATTCATTTTTTCTATCCCTCTAGACACTATTAGTAATAGAGGGACACTATCACCAACGGTAGTGTCTAGATCTTTATTTAGTGTCCAGTTGCCAAAATTCATCCAAATTTTAAATGTTTTGAAATCCATGGGTCGGTATATTTATCTTATTGAACCCTGTCATGAGATATTTTCATAAGATGTGGTATAAATACAACTTTAATCCTTCTCAATCTTCATCTAGAAAAATACCAATAAATAACCTAACAAGACTCATTCAATAAATCACACAACTAAGTTATTCTAGCCTATTCATTCGTATTTCTTTATCAGTTATAGGAGCAATCACAAAAAGGTCATAAGAATTCAAATAATATCACATGAGTGATATTTTTCAAGTTACAAGATAGATCAATGCATGCATATTCATATATTATATTGGACCTTTGTGCGTACACACTCCCACACATAGGGGTGAACTACATAAGTTTGAGGCCCTCCTTAGAGTATTGGCTATGTAGACAGTTCTCAATGACATTGGGTTATTGAAGTTAGCTCGACACCATGAGCCCACTAACCCATTTTTTGGAAAACTCAGGTTAAGGGTGAAGAGTGGTGAAGAGATATGGTTTCAAAAATTATCAAATAATGGCAACTTGCATTCCTGAATTGAACATATCAATATAAAGGCAACACAAAAACTAGAATAATGAAGTTGCTCACATTGAGATACAGTCGTTATTATGTACTAGACACTTGAGTCTTAGTAAGAAACTAACATGACAGTAGTGTCCAAATCCAATGTTAGTATTTGTGGCTATAGAATTACAATTTAAAGAATATGATGATTGATCCAGAATATTGATCCTACATACTTTTAACCTATATCTAATATATATCTACTATCACATAGTAAACCCAACTAAGTATCATTTCTCTTTGATATTACAATCAATTTAACATATTTTGAATTTGGTACTTTCTATATTTAGTATATCTTAGTATTCTAATTTAGAACATTTGTTTATCTGAGTTTGAAATTAATTGGCCTGCTATAGATTAGTTTATCACCCTTGTGTTTGAGCTATTTATATATTCTTAACCCTATCTCCACCTATCTAAATTCATGGGGTTTTCAATACTATTTTATATCTATAGACATGGTAGGAACATGGTTTTTTTGCATTCTCTCTTGATCATCATTTCAATAAAAAATTTATAATGGAATTTACAAGCCATATTTTGTGGTTGATTCAATTAAAGTGCATAATGCATAACTTAGATGTTTGCTTCCCTCTATCATTATTTCATGTGAATACATTATAGATTTCAACCTGTTTCATGTCTTGGAGTTATAAATACCAACAATGCAAATTGAGTTTTCTATGTCCCTCACCGAGTTTTATTTTCTATGCAAGTTAAATTCAATAAGGGCATGATAACCCTCAAATTCTCTATTGGTTCAGCTAAGGAATGAAATTATCCAAGTGATTCATGGGAAGCACCAATTATCCAATACTTCAAGGAAGAACCATCTCCAAGAAAAATCATAAAACAAACATTGGTTTCAGACATATAGGTGTACTCTTCCTTTGTTCTTTTCAATATTTTCAAACATCATTAGCACCAAAACACCTAATTATACATGCATTTAAAGCATCATGATAAAGGCAGAATTCATTATGAACTCATAATATTTATTTTGGAGGATAGGAGTGTTTTTTCACACATAATGATGTTTGAAATTCAAGTATAATTAGAGAAAAGTGGAGTTTTGTAAAGTAAAAGTGTATCACATTTGAAACCCATGATCACTAGACCCATCTGACATTTTGTACACAAAGTGTTAACCAACAACAATATTATATTTCTAGTGGAGGTAACGGTGGAAAATGAGGTTGTATGTTACTTAATATGATGTGGAAATTATATGATCATGGAGGAAACATTTTATTTCATGGTGAGCTTGATAGACGATGAAGAGGTGGCGAAGGCCAATGCCATACTAAACATACAAGTTGTGAAAGATTTCAAGGTGCGATGATTAGTCTACATGTTTAAAAAAAATATGTACATCAATGGTTCAAATTAACTTCTTGTTTGGGGAAGGAATCTTTTGCCATGAGGTGGAATATTTTTAGAGGTGCCCCTTATGTAAAGTGAGGATTACTTCATGGATGTTGTTCCATGTGGTTTACTACCATCAAAATTGAAAAGATAACAAATAACCCAAACATTGAATATTTAATTAAAATTATGGTTAACTTAGCATCCTAATCAAATATTATGTACATGAAAGAGGATAAAATTATTTAATAACATAGAAAAATAGTATGCCAATTAAAACCCCCTCTAAGAAATGATTCATCTATTGTCATATAGAATGTTCTTTTGGTGGTCCTAGCTTAAAGCAATATTTGTTGTGCAATGTATTAAAACATAGTATTGGTTTACATCTATGAGATTTGGAATAGGGCATATGATGGGAAAATTAAGATCGAACATGTTTGCCTAGGTTGTGATTATCAAATTATAAAGTTAGAGTGGACATCTAAGGGGACCAAGGTGAGAGATGGTTAAGAACCTGGTCATCTATACAAGTTGCCTCTTACAGGTTGTCACTAATCTATAAAATTCAATGTTTTTTTTCTAATATAATGGTTTTATAGACTTGTATCCTTCATAAAAATTCACCTTTCTATGGATTTAGCCTTCCTGATTTTATTTCAGCCTCCTAAAAATTAAACTATTACCTAATCACTAGATCATTGTTTCATGTCTATCAAACACCTTTTGTTATAGTCAAACTAGTATGGCTAAAAACTTATCCACATATAGTAGACCCATATAAACACCTTAAAACAATGATTTTCTTAAATTCAAATATTTCTTATGGTTCAACCTTTATGTTTCACATGTCAGTGGTGGAACAAGTAATCCAAAGAGTCAAATATTTATACACATTAGGCCTAGTCATATTCCTATCTGGAAAGTATCTACCTATCACTTACCAAGATGAATTATATCATCTTCACATGATATTTGAAATCATAAATCTTCCAAATCAGAAAGGGAGTAGGCTCTGTCCAAGCCTAAAGCACTAAATCCAGGTCATGTTTGCATATTATAAATTTTTTAAAGTAGATCTAGTGTTTCAAGGTGAAGGAGATAAAATGATGGATGCATAGAGCAGTGGGATCTTGATATTTCATAGATAAATAGTTTACAAGTAGGAACAATGACTTATGTTAGAATAGTCTAACACATCTCACATAGACATTTATGGTGCAGATCAAACACCTTCATATTTTCACAAGTGACCAAAATTTATCAAACTCGTCCAAGTATGTGAAGATAGTTATTTTTTAGATCTAAGTGACTCCTAATCCAATTTAAGTCATTAATGTCACATGAACATAGTCTCAGACTCAACCATAATGATAACAATCTATCTAACATTGTGTTCTTGGTCATTTCTGTAAATAGAAAAGTGCAATTTAACATATACTAGTACATTTAGATCTACTTAATGTAGACATATCTTAGACAATATTAATATTCATACTTTATTTCTTGTTTAGATAATTAATCTAAAATAAGGTAAAATAAATTGGTGAAAATTATCCTTATATTAAGCATGTCAAACACTATTTTTCCTTAGGGTTTCATATTTCTTCATTTTCCTTAGGTTTTTTTATGTATGTATTAGGATTTTAGATTGGGTTTATGATAATCATTTTTTTTTATAGAATCATAATGGAAGAACAATTAATGTAAATGCTAATGTTGATTTTCATAAAATGTTTGATGAAATTGATCAAAGGGGAATCAATTCAATATCCTAAAATGAATTCATGCTTACATCATGCATTTTTACATGTAATTTGAGATGAAATGAAAAATAATTCTAAGGTTATCACATTTGAGGAAGAATAGGTATTAATAAACCTTTTAAATGAATTAACTTTATAATAATATTCAAACCAATAATACCACTTTTATTTTTCCTATGTCTACAACTATGGTTACACATGATGCCCACCCATGGTGCAAGGGAAAAACAATGTTCTTTTTAGATTTCAGTTTTTATATCTACACAAGAAACTCTTGTACCTCCCATTTTTGTTCCTCATATGACATCATCATACATGCCTTTTTCACAATCCCTCATGAATTAAATTAAATATCTACAAGCTAAGTTGTTGAAATTAAAGCAAGGTTATTTCAAAGTGATTCATTTGATCAATTATCAAGCAGTTCTTCATAATCCATTTTCCCTAGATATTTCTACATACTTTACTTATAGGTGTTGTATATTGCATGATACAATTTAAAAGGTGGTATAAAGCAAGACCTAAGATCATTTCATGTAGCATTATTTTTACTATGCTTCCAATGACAAGTTGTTGACTAAGTTGTTTCCATAAAGTCTTAAGGACTATACTTTATGAAAGTTCTATGACCTAATATTATAATAAATTCATCTATTTAATCCTTTGGCTAAAAATATTTTAACACACTTTTCAATAAATATCAGTGAAAAATTATCCTAATCTCATACTGTGAAACTTAAACAAAGACCCAAAGAACCAATCAGTGACTATGTGCTTTGGTATAAGAACATGGTTTCTAAGATGAAAATTCCCATAGCTAAAAATGACTTATAATGGATAATCAAGCAATGTTTGCTTGCATGTTTTCTTTCTCCTATCATTGAGTCCTTTATGTTCAAGTGATTCCAATTATTTGATGAATTATGCCACCATTATAAAAGATCTCAAAATTAAGCTTATATTTATGAATAAGCTAAAATGTTTAAAATGTGTGATTAATCCTCCAAAATTTTCAACTTTAAAGTTTTAAATTTAATGTTAAATTATAAGGCCAAAGCAATTGATGCGATGCAATGAAAGTAATTAATGCAACGTCATAGTGTAATAATCGCCTTATTTTTTCAACCCCACCAATGTAGAAATGTTCATAATTATTAAAACCTACTCATAAAACATTACAATAATTATTATAGTGCAACCTCATATCTATACCTCCCAAACAAAAATTGATATAAATAGATTTTTGACTAATAAATACAATAATACATATTGTGATTTTCATATATACATGTAACACTCTACATTTCTTTTTTTTTAAGATAAAAAATTCAAAATGTCATTGATGATAACACCATTGACCTTGATGATGTCAATACACCTATGAATTAATCAATGACACAACCTAATTAGAATGCGAAATTGAAAATATTATTTGATCCCTTTCCAAATCATGCAATAGTAAAAACTAAGACTAACCCTAGAGTGCGTTATGTCAATGGTTTAAATTAACTTCATGTCTATGAGAGGAATCATGTGCGCCGAGGTCAAATAATTTTTCAGGTGGCCCTTTATGTAAAGTGAGGATTCTTTCATCGATGTTGCACCACACGGTTAACCACCATGAAAATTGAAAATATAATTAAAAGTATGTTTAACTTATCGGCCTAATCAAATATCATGTACATGCAAGAGGAGAAACTTCATTTAAAAAAATTAAAAAAAAAAACATTATGGCAATTAACTTCCCCCCTCATAAAGGATTCGTCTCTCGTCAAGCATAATATTTTTTGTTTTGGTTTTACATCTATGATATTTGATATGGGACAATGAAGGGCCAACATGTTTAACTAAGTTTAAAGTAAAAGTGGACATCCCATAGGACCAAGTTGAGAGATAGTTACTAACCTAGTCATCTATATGGGTTGCCTTTTATTCCTTGCAAACAATGTTTATAGTCTTATGTAAGGGGATTTTTATTATTCTATAAAATGAAAGGGGTTTTTCTAATTTAATGATTTTTTTAGATTTTTTAATTATTTTAAAAATTTAGAAGCTTTTTTTTAAAAATTAATAGTGTTTTATATTTTTAATTATTTTGTATTAAAAATTTGAAAATAAATAATTATAAAAATTATATACAAATAAATAATTTATTTTTTTTAATTAAAATTTTAAAATTTTAAAAATATATCATATAAAAAATCATATTGATAAAATGTTCTTATTCTAATAAAAGTTTTTATGTTAATAATCTGAATATTTTATTTTAATTTCATGAGACCAATCTCACATTAAAAATAAAAGCTTAAATTTTTAATATGGAACTCAGATTTACATTATAATATTGGGGAGAGGTGAAATTATATATTATTTTGAAGATTGGTTCCAAGGCCTTTGAAAATTATAAGTGGGATAACTCATTCCGTGAATTTTTATTTTTATTTTTAAAATATTAATTATTAAAAAATTAAAATTAAAGGAAGTATTATAAATTGGAAAGTAATTAAATAATGAAAATAGGATGAAAGTTTATAATTATTAAGTTGAGATACATCATACAATGGTAGTAGGGAGGAGAAGCATATGATGGAATCCCTATGAAATAAAAACTATAGTTAACATTACTATGCTAAGATGCATCCAATAATGGCATCTATGAGGTAGTGGTGTGTGTAATATAGTGAATATGTTCAATTTTAATTTCAACCTTAAATTTGCCATCCATTTTACTTTTAGGAAAAAAATTATTAAAAAACCCCTTATCAAAATTATTATACTATATTAATTTTGTTTAAAATATAATTGTATGAGTAAACACTATTACAAGTTAAGAACTTAAAACAAATACTTTTTGATTTCAACCCACCCTCTAACGTCACACATTGAATTTATAGTATTTGTTATGTTAAGGTTATAAAATTATAATGTTATACCATTATGATTATCCAAAATACCAAATTCCATTCACATTTGCTCCATATAGTGGCAAGTCCTACCAAGACTTTCTAATTTTGATCTATGTAGTAAAATTGATTATTTTTATTTTAGTTTCAATGCTAGTGTGTGTTTGTAAGGAATCATTTGTGCTTTCATCTAAGACTCCAAAGTGTAACTTGAGTGGCATTGTAGAGAGACTCTCCAAATTTATTAAATGGTACTTATAAAACTAGGTTCATTTTTATGCCAAAAAAACTATTGTTATGATGGATTAATAACCACGTTTTTATTTTTTTCCTTAAGTGAACCTGCAATTGGAGTTTGAGAGAAGAAACAATATTTTTGAGAGATGTCAATTACATTGTAGCAACTCCAGGTGACAATATTTTATGTAAATTTAATTATCTATATTTGAAATAAATATAGATCTATTTACATATTTGTAAACTAAATTTGATCTCTGTATAAATCATAGATTTATGTACAATTATTTGTATTGAATTATAATCAATATATTTTGTACATGTAATGTGAAATTTTGAGGACACCGAAATATTAAAATGTATATATATTTCCTTTAGTGTTTCCATATTTTACTATACTTTATATGGAAAATGTTGAATAACTAAACATTTTGAACCCATTCAAATTAGATGTATCATATATTAAATTCTAAAAATTTAATGTTCGCTGAGTGAAGCTTATTATTGATGATTTTGGAATGAACAAATCCTTCTAAAGTGACACCTAGTCTTCATGACTATTGTTATAAATGATAAATAAAGGTCCTATACATGCTTGTCAAGTGCAATAGTATGCACCAGAGAAAATGTGTGTAATACATAAAATATGAACCAAAATAACTAATTTAATAAAATAATAATAATTTAAATATTATATTAGTTATTATTATTATTATTTTTCTATATATTTATTTCTTATTTTAAATTAATAATTAACTACCATTAATATCTTAAATAAATTTATATAAACCACATCACGAAATATCATTCTAGAAATGTCCAATTTTATTTATTTTACAAAACTAAATTTATATAAACGTCTCACAAATACTATCTCTCGACATCTTTACATAAATTTATTTAAAATATATTATAAATATAAAATAATTTTTAAAAATAATAGAAGAATAATTTGGACTAACATTATTATAAATATAAATTAATTTTTAAAAATAATAAAAATTTTAACTAATACGATGTTTGAAAAAATAATAGAGAATTTAACGAATGTGACGTTTGAAAATCAACCAAACTAAAATCAACCAAAAATTGAAGAGAATAAAGTGCATAGAAAAGTTGTAAAGAAGAATTAATCATCCAACAATGAACATCAACCAAGGAGAGAAATGCAAAGCTTTGAACCGGTATTAGATATTATTTGTTGTGTGTGATTTGTTAGATATTTGTATTTTCTTCGCTACTGTTAATTTAGAATATTATGTTTGAATTCTTGATTAAAAAATAAAATACATATTTTAATTTCCTAAACCAGTAAAAGGTCATCGCTTGGAAGCAAATAAAATGTTTCAATGACATTGATAAAATACTCTAATGTTTCAACTCTAGCCTTCTTAACATTTGCGAAATATATGTCAACATTATTAAAATTAAACTTATGTTTGCTATATTGTTGTTGTAGTAGTATGAAACGAATCTCAATGATTTTTTAAAATTCATTTGTCCGTCAATATGGCCAACCATTCCAAAACCTAGGGTGGAGATTATTTTTTGGTTGATTACACGTAATTCACTGTAGTTATATATTTTTATTTAAATTAAGAGGGAAGATTAGAGGGAGAGAGGGACGAAGAGAGATGTATAAAATTTATTTGTTTCACATATTTTTTATTCGGTAGACTACAGGGACTTCGTTATTATTATATATTTTTATTTTAGAAATACTTTAGACTGTTTTAGTTATATATTTTTATGTAGATTAAAAGAGAAGGGAAGAGAGACGTACAAAAAATATTTATTTTATATATTTTTATGTGATTTACATAATGGGGTTTGTGGCTATTGTATATATGTTGGGAATTGAGATGTCTCAACATTGATAAGTCAAGATATTATTCACGAGTTACTATTTATAAATCACTATTCATGAGTTATTATTCACAATCATTATTCATATGATGAGGTGGTAGTGGTGAGTTGGTAATGACAATGCAGGGGATGATGCAAGTGATAATATGGATTGTGGATGAGTTGGCATGACCCATGTAGAAATCTACATGAGGTAAAGCTAATGTGAATGGACTGGTGCGTCCCACTCAAATAATGGACAACTTGGGTGTCTTTAGTGATTCACATGTTTTTACTTTAGATGAAAAATGAGAAAGGAGATATGGGATGCACTTCTTAGTTGGCCTCATGATCTTGAGTGGGGGACAAGTCAGAAAGGTGAGTGAAGCACTAGGTTTGGAAGCATATGAGAATGGAGGATGATTTGTCATAAGTGGAAGATCCACTTTTGACCTATGCATGAGACAACAACGCATGTCACTAGTGATCCCACAAGGGTAGTGCATTTTTACCTTACTCATGAAGTTTTTCCCCCATTTCTTTCTCCTTTTCATTTGTAAATTCTATAAGAAAGACCTATCTCCTTTGTAGTTATTACTTCATACATTGATGATATGTTATTTATTGTCAATGGAAAAGTTTTGATTTTAGAGATTAAATCTCAACTTTCAAAAAAATTGGAGATGAAATATTTTGGTGCTATAATACACATTCTTGAAATAGATATTAGAAGAGATAAATCGAAAATAAATCTATGGTGTGGCTAGATTTAATATGTGAATTTAATATTATAGAGGTTTAACATGTAGGATAACAGACCATTGTGTGTTTCTTTTTTAGTTGGAACAAAGTTATCTATTACACAATGTTCTACATCCCCATCAAAGATGGAAGACACGAGCAAAGTGTCTTGCTAGAGTGAAATTGGAATTTTAGTGTATGTTATGGTCTATACTAGACCAAACATTGTCCAAGCAGGAGGATTACTTTCCTTTTACATGTCTAATCCTCATAGAGTTCATTGGGATGCATTTAAAAGAGTATTCAAATATTTGTGGGGTACCTCAAAGTATTCCTTATCTTATTATGGTAACTTGATTGGAGACAGACATCCTCTTATCATTCATGGGTATGTGGATTTAGATTGGGCAAGTGATGTTGATAGTAAAATATCCACCGGTGCTTATGTGTTTACTTTATTTTGTGGTGCCATAAGTTTGATGAGTAAGCGATAGGATGTCGTCACTTTGTCCACTATAGAGGTAGAGTATATGTAAGCTACTCGTGCCTATAAAGAATCTATTTGGATTAAGAGAATATGTTCAAATATTGGATTGAAACATGGTGCAATGATAGTTCATTATGATAGCCAGAGTGTTATTTGACTAGTAAAGAACACAAAATTTCATCTTGGGACAAAACATATTGATGTACAATATCATTTTGTGAGATACATGGTCGGGGATGGTAGGGTAAAGATGATTAAGGTAGAGACTTTAACGAATGTTTTAGATTCGATAAATAAACCCATGATCACAAAGAAGTTTAAATGGTGTTCAAAGTCTATGGGCCTCTTGGCCCCTATAAGTTAAGTTCATGATGGTACAATTTCTCTAGGTCTTCCAAGGTATTTGACAAGTGGAAAATTGTTGAGAATTGAAATGTCCCAACCTTGACAAGTCAGGACACTATTCATGACTTACTATTCACAAGTAATTATTCATGAGATACTATTCATAGTCATTATTCATGAGATAAGGTGGTAGTGGTGTGTTGGTAATGATTGTGCATGTGATATGGCAGGTGATGTAGGCAATGATGTAGGTGATGATGTGAATTTTTGATGAGTTAGCATGGATAATGGAGAAATCTACATGAGATAAAGATGATATGAATATAATGGGTCATCCCACTCTACTAAGAGACAAGTTGGGTGTTTTTAGTGATTCACATGTTTTTACTTTAGGTGAAAAATGACAAAGAATATATGGGATGAAATTATTATTTGTCCTCATGATCTTGAGTGAAGTAAAAGTTAGAAAGGTGAGTAGAGCACTAGGTTTGGAATGATATGAAAGTGGAAGATGATTTGTCACAAGTGGAGGATCCACTTTTGACCTGTGCATAAGACAATGAAGCATGCCATTATTCATCAATAGTGATCCCACTAAGGGTGGCACATTTTTTCATGATCATGAAGGTTATCCCTTTCCTTTCTACTTTGCATTTGTGACCTCTCTCTTTTGTAGAGTGTATTAGAAGAAGCTTTGTAAGTTTTGTATGCAAGTAAGTTTGCAAGAGAGTTGTGAAAGGCATTGAAGCTTTGAACCAGTTTTCTCCTAGTTGTATACTAGTGATGCTCCTGTGAAGGCTTGATATGAAAGTATGTTGTAACTAATGTTTGATTATCAGTAATATATTTAACTAATTTAGAATGTGGGGTTTTTCTCTTGAAATGGTTTTCCCCACATAATCACTTATTATGGTATGTTGTTATTTTTAGTTGTATGTGTTTTATTAAAATTCGGTAACAAGGTCAAATTTGTTTCAATATTATCCTCTTAAGTTTTAGTGTAAGTAATCATTTTTGTTATATTATATTCCTTTTAATCAATAGATCTTCCATCTTCAGCTTCCATATCTCAAAATATCTCCTCAAAAAAAAAATTCAGCCTCTATTCTCCTTGATGTGCTTGCCATCTTAAAACTCCAGCAACATAGAACTCCAAATATCTCTTTCACAAGCTCTGACTCAAAACTAGATTATCTCAAAAAATCTAATAAACCCATAACTAGAACAAAATTTGACCAGGCTTTGATACCACTCAATGTCCATGAAGAGACCACAATGAAGAAGTTATGAAAGAAACTAGGTGACATTTACCAAGCTAAATATTTAGTTAATAATTTTTTTTTTGAGAAATAAGTTATATTATTTGAAATTAAATACATGAGCATACTTCCTTACCACTGTGTAGTTAGAAGTTTAATGTATGATATGGTTTGTACTATACTAGACATTACCCAAGTAGTGGGAGTTCTTTCCCATTATATTTATAATCTTGGTAGAGTTCATTGGGATGTATTTAAAAGAGTCTTCAGATAGTTTTGGAATACCTAAGAGTATTCCTTATGTTATTATAGTAACTTGATTGGAGACAAACATCCTCTTAATAGTCATTGTTATGTAGATTCAGATTGGGCAAGGGATGTTGATAGCAGAAGATCCATTAGTTCTTATGTGTTTACTTTATTTGATGGTGCAATAAATTGGATGAGTAAGAAAGGGGTTGTGTTTTATTTTTTCACTATAGAGGAAGAGTATATGGCAGCTACTCACACCTATAAAGAATCCATTTAGCTTAAGAGTTTGTATTTAGATATTAGATTGAAACAAGGTGGAATGACAGTTCATTGTGATAGTTAGAGTGTTATTTTCCTAGCAAAAAACATGACATTTCATGCCAAGACCAAACATATTGATGCACAATATCATTTTATGAGACATGGTCAAGGATGGTAGGATAAACCTGATTAAGTTAGAGACTCAGATGAATGTTTTAGATTCATTAACTAAGCCTATGAGCACAAATAATTTTAGATGGTGTTCAGAGTCTATGGGCCTCTTATCCCCTATAAATTAAGTTCATGATGGTATGGTTCCTCTGGGGCTTGCAAGGTATTCAAAAAGTTGGATAATAGTGGGAATTAAGTTGTCTCGACATTGATAAATTAGGGCACTATTCATGAGTTACTATTCACAAATCATTATTCATGAGTCATTATTCACAAGCTATTATTTACAGTCACTATTCATGTGATGAGGTCACAATAGTGAGTTGACAATGACTATGATGGTGATATGGTAGGTGATGTAGGTGATGATGTAGATTTTGGATGAGTTAGCATGGCCCATGGAGGAATCTATATGAGATAATGCTGATGTGAATGAAGTGGGGCATCACACTCCACTAAGGGACAATTTAGGTGTCTTTAGTGATTGGCATGTTCTTAATTTACATGAAAAATGACAAAGGAAATATAGGACACAATTATTATTTATCTTCATGATCTTGAGTGGGGGAAAAGTTAGAAAGGTGAGTGGATCATCAGGTTTGGAAGCATATGAAATTGGAGGATTATTTGTCACATGTGGATAATCCACTTTTGACCTATGCACAAGACAACAAAGCATGTCACTATTCATCAATAGTGATCCCAATAAAGGTGGAATACTTTTGCCTTGTTCATGTAGTTTCTCCCCCATTCCTTTCTCCTTTTGATTTGTAAATTCTATAAGTAAGACTTCTCTCCTTTGTAGAGTGTAGTAGAAAAAGCTTTATATGTATCGAATACAAGTACGTTTGCAAGAGAGTTATGGAAGGAACTAAAGCTTTGAACCATTTTTCTCCATGTTGTATACTAGTGATCCTCCTATGAAGGATTGATCTGTAAATATGTTTTAATTTTTTATTGTCATTAATATATTGATATGCTTCGGAGTATGAGATTTTTCTCCTGAAAGGGTTTTACACACGTAATAACTTGTTATGATATATTATTTTTTGAGTTGTATGTGTTTTCTTATAATTTTGTAACAAGTTCAAAAAAAATTCCATATTCTCCTCTTAAATTTTAGTGTAAGGAATTGTTTTTTCTATCCTATATTCCTTTCAATGAACAGATCGTCCATCTTCAACTTCCAAATCTCCATCAAACCCAAAACTATAAAAAAATTAGCTAGGCTCTAATACCAATCAATGTCCACCAAGAGACCACAACAAAGAAGTTATGTTAAAAACTAGGTGAGATTTACCAAACTAAATCTTTAGTTAATAAAAATTTCTTGATAAATAAATTATATTATTTGAGATGGAAGACATGAGTAGAGTGCTTTACAAGAGTGTAGTTCAAAGTTTAATGTATGCTTTGGTCTGTGTTAAACCATACATTGACCAAGTAGTGGGAGTTATTTCATATGGTAGAGTTCATTGGGATGTAATTAAAAGAGTCTTTAGATATTTGTGGCATACCTAAGAGTATTTTTTATGTTATTATGGTAACTTGATTGGAGAAAGACATCCTATTCACATTCCTAGTTATGTGGATTTAGATTGGGTAGGTGATGTTGATAGTAGAAGATTCACCAGTGCTTATTTGTTTACTTTATTTGGTGGTGCAATGAATTGGATGAGTAATAAATGGGTTGTGTACACTTTGTCCATTATAAAGGTAGAGTATATGGTAGATACTCACACCTATAAAGAATCCATTTGGATTAAGATATTATGTTAAGATATTATATTAAAATAAGGTGCAGTGATAGTTCATTATGATAGTCAGACTACTATTTGCCTAGCAAAGAACTTAACATTTCATTCCAAGATAAAACATATTGATGTACAATATCATTTTGTGAGAGACATGGTCGAGGATGGAAGGGTAAATATAAATAAGGTAGAGACTCTAATGAATGTTTTAAATTCACTAAGGATGTGATCACAGAGAAATTTAGATGGTGTTCAAAGTCCATGGGCCTCTTGGCCCCTAGTAGTTAAGTTCATGATGGTACAATTCCTATGGGTCTTGCAAGGTATTCAAAAAGTGGTAGAATGTTGGGAATTGAGGTGTCTCAGCCTTGAAAAGTTAGGATACTATTCAAGATTCACTATTCTTGAGTTATTATTCATGCTCATTATTCATAGTCAATATTCATGTGATGATGTGGTAATGGTGAGTTGGCAATGAATATGCATGTAATATGGAAGGTGATGTAGGTGATGGTGTAGGTGATAATGTGGATTTTAGGTGAGTTGGCATGGATCATGAAGGAATCTACATGAAATAAAGTTGTTTTGAATGGAGTTGGGTGTCCCACCCTACTAAGGGATAAGTTAGGTGCCTTTAGTGATTCATGTGGTTTTACTTTAGGTGAAAAATGAAATAGGAGATAGAGGATGCAATTCTTAGCTAGCCTCATGATCTTGAGTAGGGGACAAGTCATAGAGGTGAGTGAATAACTAGGTTTGGAAGCATATGAAAGTGGAGGATGATTTCTCACAAGTGGAAGATCCACTTTTGACTTGTGCACAAGATGACAAAGCATGCCACTATTCATCAATAGTGATCCCACTAAGTGTGGCACATTTTTCCTTGCTGATGATTTTTTTTCTCCATTCATTTATTTTTTGCATTTGTAAATTCAATAAGACCTCTCTCCTTTGTAGAGTGTATTATAAAAACCTTTGTAAGCTTTGTATGTAAGTAACTTTTCAAGAGAGTTGTACAAGGCACTGAAGATCTAAACCAATTTTCTCCTTGTTGTATACTAGTGATGCCCTTGTGAAGGCTTGTTATACTTTAGAGTGTGGGGTTTTTCTCCTGAAAGGGTTTTCCCTACGTAATCACTTGTTATGGTATGCTATTATTTTCACTTATATGTGTTTTCTTATAATTCTGTAACAAGTTCAAATTGGTTTTCATATTATCCTCTTAAGTTTTAGTGTAAAGAATTATTTTCACTAGCTTATATTCTTTTAAAGTTGTATGAGAGCTTGGCCAATTTTGGTTCTAGTTATGGGTTTGTTTTTGAGCTAATCCAGTTTTGAGTGAGAGTTTGTACAAGAAATATTTGTAGTTATTTGTGTCTATAATTTTAAGATGGAAAACACATTAGGGAGAATGGAGGTTGAAAAAAAATTTGGGAGTAATTTTAAGATGTGGAAGTTGAAGATGGAAGATCTATTAATTGATCAAGATCTGTGGGATGTCATTGATAAATATTTTCAGAAGCCTATAGATCTAGTTGAAGCATATAAGTATGATATGATGGAATATAAAGCCAAATGTCTCATCATATTATGCTTGGATGAATCTATTCTAATTAATGTCCTTAAAGAGATAACAATGAATAAGTTATGGAAGAAACTAGGTGAGATTTACCAAGTTAAATCTTTAGTTAATAAAATTTTCTTGAGAAAGAAGTTATATTCATTGAGATGGAAGACATGACGAGAGTGCCCTACTAGAGTGAAGTTGGAAGTTTAATGTATTCTATGGCCTGTAATAGACTAGACATTGCCCAAGCAGTGGGGTACCATAGTGAATAGTGACCATGAATCATGTCTTATGAATAGTGATCTCACTCCCAATAGTAAGTAATGTGTGAGCTCATGACAATCAAAACGATATTTAATATGGCTATAGGATGCCTGAAGAGGCATGTAAGAAACTGAAAAATGCATCCACCATCTTATTTTCACCTAAAAACTAATGTATGACAAATGGTGATTGGAAATAGTTAACATTCTTGGCAACCTCTACAAATTTCTTGCATTCTAATCAAAGACTATTAGTCTTATGTAGTCCATTGGGCATGAAGTCATGAAAATAATCATCAAATCTAATTTGAACATGATAAACTTTATAGAAAATATTTTCAAGAAGAATTTGCACCCTTTGGATAAGTAATTTCAAGGCTTCTCCCTTCAATTGAAATAATGGGAACACTTCAAGGTTGTGTGTGACCTATGGTTGAATTGAACCTCCAAATTGGGTTGGTTCCTTTGATGTTTGACCTAAACTACACTAACTACACTAATTGTTGTAAGGAAAATGGATGGACGGATACATAGCATATAAACTAAGTGAAACTGATAATGGAGGTGGTGCACCAAGAAATGTTTGACTATTCTACTTTCTTGACCATGCACAATGAAGCTAAGGAAACTAATAACATACACAACTCACAATTTTAAAAATTTGTATAATCCTTTTTTTTATGGCATGGAGCTTGTGAAAGCACTTAGAAGAGATGTCAAATGCAAAATCCACAACTAAATATTACATAAAGATGAGAGAATTAGACAACAAATCAAGGAAAAACCAACTTCATCACATGACAAGATCAACAATCCCATGAATTCATCCAACCTAGACCTACAACTTACAAATGAGTAAATTCCTTCATAAACATGAGAGAATCAGACAACAAATCAAGGAGAAACCAACTTCCACACATGACAATATCAACAATCCCATGAATTCACATAACCTACAACCTACAAATGAGTAATTTCCTTCATAAATATGAGAGAATTTGACAACAAATCAAGGAGAAACCAACTTCATCACATGAAAAGATCAACAATCCCATGAATTCACCCAAGATTCAAGTTTATGAGAAGGCAAAATTAGTTTTCTATTATTTCAAAGTCATTCCAAACATGCCAAGAGATGATTTACAAAGGAAAGAGCCATGCATATATAACATTTAGAAGAGAGAGGAGAGGGGAGAGGGGAGATAAAAGATAAGGGAGGAAGAAAATTCACCACACTTCACATGGGTTGCATATTACTCAATAATTAATGTTTTTCCCCACATGTGTAAGGGGTTAACAAAGTAGAGAATTTACTTTATATAAGATCCACAACCCTTTGTCTTTGTCTCCCGCCTTTCCTCTAAAGTCCAAAATAACTTTTGACTTTAGTAAAAACACATAAATCAATGGGCCTTCATATAAATGTGACCCCTATCTTACCCATGTGACTCACACCACATGTGAATCATTAAGGATAAAAGAACATGTCTTTTAATGGAGTGTTACACCCCATTCCATTCTAATTAGCTTTACCCCATGGAATATTCTTTATTAGTCATGCCACATCATCAAAATTTCATCTCACCAATATGCCACATCACCATTATACTACATCAACATGAATAGTCACTACCAACTCACCATAATGAATAATGGCCATTAATAGTGTCTTATGAATAGTAATCTCACTCCCAAAAATAAGAGGTGTGTGTGATCATAAATATCAGTAAGAGATTGAAGATGGTTGTAGAATGTCTGAAGAGGCATGTAAAAAGATGCAAAGCCCATCCACCATCTTCCTTTCACCTGAAAAGTAATGTATGATAAATGGTGATTGGAAATAATTAACATTCTTGGAGACCTCCACAAATTGCTTACCTCTACCAATAGCTTTATGCATTCCTTTGGGATTTATGTCATGAAAATCATAGTCAAATCTAATTTGAACATGATAAACATTGTTGTACCTCCTTTATGTAAAACTAAAACTAAACAATGCATTCTAAAATCAATAACAATACATGTGCAAGATCACTTAGGGATTGATAACTACTATGACTACCAACCAAACATATGCATAACAAAACTTGGAGGAAAGAAGAATAAAAATAATTAGAAATGTACGAAAATAACTTGGAGGAAATAAAAACCACTAATACACTATGGAAACTTGAGGAGATGCCTAAGCTCTCCTCATCCAAGTGGCACAATGAAAACACCTCTAGGCTTGTGGGTAGCCTAAGGATGTGGTGAATCTCTAGATAAGGTTAGCTCCCTTGATGTACCACTTTGGATCAAAACTACACTTAAATTTCGGGGGTGAAAAGGGAAAGAGATAATTGAAATCAAACTAACCTAATAGACGTGATACACTAAATAGATTAATGACTTCCAACCAGGTGCATGTTACACTTGAAACCAAGAGATAAATTGAACATACACATCTCCAATCTACATCTTCTCACATCAATGTTACATTATGAAGTTATGGATGAATGTGAAAAGTTTTGATGACTATACAAGCGGCCTTGAATGGAACTAATGAAAATACTAACTCACTCAATCTTTGACATCTCCTTAAACACTTCACATGCCCTAAAAGAAGAAGCTTTCCAACTATAAATAGGATGAAATAATGAAATAGCATGCTAAGGAATCCATAGTCTTCACTTATGAAAAATAAAACATTCCAAATGAACACAATAAAAATAGTCAAGGAAGAGGTAAAAATTAGTAGTCTTATTGATCAAAAGGTATATAAATGAGCAGGCCTTTGCCATACTCAAGTGGAGCATAAGTTACAATGGTCAAAATGGCTAGTTCTTATAGAACTTAAGAGGGAGAGGAGAAGAGAGAAGTTAAAGGGTTATAGGGAAACTTCTCAAGTTAAGATAATCAATTACTTGTGTATAAGAGAAGGATTTGGGATGAACCATGAAAGGTCAAGAAGTCCAAGTGTCTATACGAGTCATCAAACACTTGCAAAGTGGAATAAAACTCCTCATTTTAGCTCAAAAAATTACCTTCATGATTTGAGCTTCTTGAACACCTCATACTTAAATAGGAATATTTCCAATTATTGTAATAAATTTTAATGGTTTCAAGCATGCATCTCCATGTATTGGTTGTAGGCTTGGTCCTTTGGAATCATTTATAAGTGATCCATCATCATCTGTTGTCAAGAAAACTTCTCTTCCATTAACTCTGCACCCTTGGATTCCAAAAAAGCATCATTTTCTCATGAAAATCCATGGGAGAGAGTGTATGACACCTATCAAGACCCTTCATGTAATTATAAGCATTAGGGACACCTTAAAATCACCTCACTTGAAGATCTCCACCCTTCTCACTAGCTTGTCTACTATGCTAGTTATGATTAACTGAGATGAAGAAAATGGTTGATGTAGTTAGATGTTATTTCAAGGAATTAAATTGATATGGGGAGTTATTTTATGTCTTAATATTTCCCTCCATGTTATCAGTACTTATTAAAAAAATTTGGAACCTACACAACACAAAAAATTGTCAAGAAAACCTTGTTTTAAGCATGTTCATATAGATTTCATGTAACTAATTTTGATGGTAGGGATCCTAACTGAGTCATCTTTAACATCCAATCATAATCCATGTCATTTTGGTTCATTATCTCTCTCATTTCCTCAAACTAGTCTTTCTAAGGGTTTAATAAGGGTTTTAAGCAGTTTTCACTCTTAAGGTTCGTTCATAAAATCCTAACATTGAAGTTCCAACAAATTCCACTAGGATTATCCTTAGGACCCCAAATAACTCCTATAAACCTCTTTGGGTCCCATGAAAATCCTCCAAGACTATATGAACGTTTGAAACTCTCCTATCAAACTCTTTCCCCATTCCAATAGGCCTAATGTTGTCTAAGATAAAAAAAGTTGATTATTTATGTTTTATCTATTATCAAAAATATTGGTCACCTCTAAATTATCCCCAAAACAATTCTCTAATGGCTTTAAATTCTCACCTCATGTGGAAAGTGATGTTGACCATCCATTTGGGGTCTATGTCAAAACCTTGCCTTTAAGTCTAACTGTAAATTAGAGCTTAAAATGACCTTTGATGGTTTCCCCTACCTCCTGATAACTCAAACACACATTTAATAATCCCATACAAATTTTTCAATAGTCTATAAATCTTTCCAATAGTTATAAATTATAATGACCTATTGTTTGGGATCTAGGCCAAAATCTTGCTCAAGAGCGATGACTACAAATCTAAGGGTGTAGAGTACTCTGTTTAGTTTCTCCTTTGAAATATTGGTTTTTCATGGTTTAATATATGTTTTATAACTTCAAAAACCTCTTTAAATGTTAACAAAACTTCATGTTCACCCCATCATCTTCTTTCATCAAGGTTGTAGGTTTTATGTACAAAGGGAGTGCCCTCTATCTGAGACAAAATAGATGGCACTCCCCTATCTCCTCATAAAAAACTGAATATTTTATGAGCTCACCCAAGTCTCAAATGATATTTTTATAATTTTTTATCTCTTGATCATATCAATATACCTCTCAACTCACTCAAAACCCAATATAGGCTTATACAAGAGGGCTATGTGCAGGAATTTTCAAAGTGGAACATGTTTTAGCTTGTCTGAGCCAATTATCTTCTCTATATCCATTGTAAAAGTCCTATATACATTGTAATGATCATGCCAGAGTTTCTCCAATATCCATTCAACACCCTGACCTCTAATGCACCCTACATACTCTTGTATTCACAAGACTGTGTCATCTTGCTTGACTGTGTTTGCCTTAGAAAAGGACTTATAGGTGTTGTTTTCTTGTTGGACCCTAAAATGACATTTAAAACCTTCCTTAAATTTATAAATACCTTTTTTCAATGATATATATCTATTTGTTTCATGTTCATGTCCTTTTCATAAGAATAACACTTCATCTTTCCTCATTGTTGACTCAGTCAATAGTAGACTGTGCTTTTGCTTGAGAAGGACCCCTATTTATGCCATTTGCATGGATTAGTTATGGTAAATTTTTAAGAATTATTTAGATCTTATAGGATCATTCAAAAAAACTTATACCTTTGTTCATCTTGCATAGGCATAGACCTAATCAAAACACTCTCTTTGTTCTGTCTGGTCTGGACTGTATACACAAGTTTTTGATTGTATTGGTCCATTTTGGAAGGTACCTGTAGATGGATTAGGGTTGATTAAACTTTTAAAAAAATTCATAGCCTTATTTAAAACTTAATATTTATTCTATCATCTATTTGGACCTAGTGTTTACTTATTTGAGCTACAAACACTTTAAGGAACCCAAATAACTTGCTCTCTGCCAACACAATCCTACACAGTTGGCAATAGATGTTCATTTTACATGAAAGACTTTGATCATGATGTGTCAAGACTTTCCTTGAGACAATAATTTCATTTTTAAATTGTTTTATACTTGTGCATCATGTTTAAATAGTTCCAACACTAAGAACCATCACACTTTTGTGCTAATTCCTAATCCAACGTTTCGTAGTTATTACTTCATACATTCATGATATGTTATTTATTGTCAATGGAAAAGTTTTGATTTTAGAGATTAAATCTCAACTTTCAAAAAAATTGGAGATGAAATATTTTTGTGCTATAATACACATTCTTGAAATAGATATTAGAAGAGATAAATAGGAAATAAATCTATGGTGTGGCTAGATTTAATATGTGAATTTAATATTATAGAGGTTTAACATGTAGGATAACAGACCATTGTGTGTTTCTTTTTCAGTTGGAACAAAGTTATCTATTACACAATGTCCTACATCCCCATCAGAGATGGAAGACATGAGCAAAGTGTCTTGCTAGAGTGCAATTGGAATTTTAGTGTATGTTATGGTCTATATTAGACCAAACATTGTCCAAGTAGGAGGATTTCTTTCCTTTTACATTTCTATTCCTCATAGAGTTCATTGGGATGCATTTAAAAGAGTATTCAAATATTTGTGGGGTACCTCAAAGTATTCCTTATCTTATTATGGTAACTTGATTGGAGACAGACATCCTCTTATCATTCATGGGTATGTGGATTTAGATTGGGCAAGTGATGTTGATAGTAAAATATCCACCAGTGCTTATGTGTTTACTTTATTTTGTGGTGCAATAAGTTTGATGAGTAAGTGATAGGATGTGGACAATTTGTCCACTATAGAGGTAGAGTATATGTAAGCTACTCATGACTATAAAGAATCTATTTGGATTAAGATAACATGTTCAAATATTGGATTAAAACAGGGTGCAATGATAGTTCATTATGATAGCCAGAGTGTTATTTGACTAGTAAAGAACACAAAATTTCATCCTGGGACCAAACATATTGATGTACAATATCATTTTGTGAGATACATGGTCAAGGATGGTAGGGTAAAGATGATTAAGGTATAGACTTTAACGAATGTTTTAGATTTGATAAATAAACCCATGATCACAAAGAAGTTTAAATGGTGTTCAAAGTCTATCGGCCTCTTTGTCCCTATAAGTTAAGTTCATTATGGTATAATTTCTCTAGGTCTTCCAAGGTATTTGACAGGTGGGAAATTGTTGAGAATTGAAATTTCCCAACCTTGACAAGTCAGGACACTATTCATGAGTTACTATTCACAAGTAATTATTCATGAGATACTATTCATAGTCACTATTCATGAGATAAGGTGGTAGTGGTGTGTTTGTAATGATTGTGCATGTGATATGGTAGGTGATGTAGGTAATGATGTAGGTGATGATGTGAATTTTTGATGAGTTAG
>JARHVA010005185.1:722500-730000 GCA_037957365.1 Torreya grandis | reverse complement strand
TCACCATGTGTGTGTGTGTGTGTGTGTGTGTGTGTGTGTGTGTGTGTGTGTGTGTGTGTGTGTGTGTGTGAGTGAGAGAGAGAGAGACAGAGAGAAGGACAACCTAAAACATAATAAACTTAAGATAATTATTATATTTATTTTATGAAAATGTTTTGAATATTCTTTGGCACCACATGCTCTTCATTATATACGGTTTTAATGACGAAAAAATTTAATAATAAATAATTTTCAAACCTAATGTTTATTTTATTTCTAGAATTGGATATGGTGCAGGTGAAATTAAATATATATGGATTGAAGTTTAGATCTTACCCATTTTTTAGTGAAGTGGCACTGGTATATTAAAGGGCCCAAGGCAAAATTTAATGTTGGTCCAACACATCGCCCATGGGATTAATGTAAGTTGATTGAATACATATGTGATGGTTTCTTAATTCTGCTTGTCATTTAATCAAGATATTGATGGAATCAAAGCTTTGATAGTCAAAAGATTGGGATGAAAGGTTTAAAATGAAGGTGCAAATAGTTTCTAAGTTAGTTTTTTTGTGATTGTAATTGCAAGGTATAGATTTATGTTTCTTTTTTTCTAAAGACAAAGAAGTTATTTGCATACATAGTCATCTATCTTAAAATAAATAAATATAATGAATATTTCTTTGAAAAATAATTCTTTAAAGATATTTTTTGATAGTTTATTGATTTTTCTAGCCATTGATGTAATCTATTAATGGAAAAAAAATATCTAATAGTCAAAATATTAAGATGAGAGGTTAGAAAATAAGGTGAAGGTATTTATCAAGTTTCCTTGTGATTTCAACTACAAGACATGGATTTTTGTTTCCTTTGTTCTAAAGATGGAAATTAGTTGTTTGCATGCACATTCATTTATCTTGAAATAAATAAATATAATGATAAATTCCTTGAAAATCATTTCATTAAAGATATTTGCGTACAATTTCTCAATTTTTCTAGTCATTGATGCAATCTATTGGTAGAAGTGAAGCTCTGGTAGTCAAATGATTAGCATGATGTGCAAATAATTTCTAAGTTGGTTTCCTTGTGATTGCAACTACAAGGTATGGATTTGTATTTTTTAATTTTCAAGACTGAGAGAATTTATTTATATGCACAGTCATCTATCTTGAAATGAATAAATATAATGATAATGTCTTAACCATATCCATAATCAATAATGATAAAGTCTACCAAAATATCTTAACCATGTCCATAATCAATAATGGTCTTTCAAGTATTATTTATTTTAATTAACAAACCAAGCCAACAAAAATATAGTTATTACCTTAAGATTATTATGTCCTATGTCACAAGTGGTCCCTAACACATTTATAAAACCAAGTAAAAGAATATTCTATTACTTATATATGGTTTTAATGACTAAAAAACTTAATAATAAATAATTTGGAAACCTAATGTTTATTTTATTTCTAGCATTGAATGTGGTGTAGGTGTAATTAATGGGGATCGAGGTTTAGATTTTTTCCCATATTTTAGTGAATTGGTACTGATATATTTGAGGGACCCAAGGAAAAATTTAATCTTGGTCCAACATTTAACACAAGGGATTAATGGACGTTACTCAAATACATATGTGATAGTTTTCTTGATTTTTCTAGTTATTTATGCATGTTATTGGTGGAAGCGAAGCTATTGGTCAAATATAGATACTTATAGTTCATTACACTATAGATACCTCAAATAAGTTTGGTATAAAATAATAAGGGAACACCAAAATACACTTATGCATCTCTATAATAGAGTTTTCAACTATTATATGCATGTTATCTTAATCAAACAAAACATAACAATACACCTACTTTGTATAAAATAACAAGGAAACGTCATAATATGCTTATACATATCTATAATAGAGTTTATAACTATTATAAACATGTTCTCTTAATCAAATAGAAATAAAAATACACAAATTACCTCTTAAAAATTTATATACTCAACATTATCTTCAACAAGATTTCTCAAAACCCTGCTAAAATAAATTTCAAAACTGATCAAAGAATTTGTTGTCCTTCCTAGATCAACCTTGGATTTTAGATGCCTAAATTTCAAATTTCAACATGACAAATTTTTTCATTTTGTTCTTGAAAATTGTTATTTTCATTCTCTTCAAAAGTTGATGGACTCAGATCTAGTACTACAGAACTATAGTGTGTTTAAATAATTATTAATCAATCTTCTTCTTTCAGATGTTGACTACCAGATTGATAGAGCTCTATCAAGTGAAAAATTGAGGACATTGTATCTAGTTACATAGAGCCTCAATCAAGTCTCCAATTTTTGTCAAGCTTGTTTCTTAAATTTGACTTTAAAAATGACACCACTAAAAATTCTCTCATCTTCCACTGAGACCAGAATAATTGTTTGACACAAATTTAAAATATTATGATATACCATCACATAGTATTTCACTCAAACTTAAGGTGGTCCATAGTTTAGTGATCAAGCCATATTTGAAAGCATGGTCCAAAACTTGTTGTGGCAAATCAAACAGACCACTTATGTAGCTTTAGCAAATTTAAAATGCTTTTAATTTGTTCATAATTCAATTCTATAATCTTGTAGAAGTTTTGGGCCAATGTTTTGATTTTATTATAAAAAATTGATGAGCTAACATTTTTCCAATATGGAGGGTACATCACAACTATGGATTCTAGCAGTTCATCCTTAGAAAAATGATATCTAATCTCTGAAGAGAAATATTTTGCAATTTCTTTCAAGGTGTAACTTACAGATGATACAACCTCAAAGAATTAATCCCTTGTAGCATGAACTTTTTTGAGTCTATTAGATAAACCAACTGTGTCAAAAGTTTGAGTTATGGTATTTACTAAATTTATACTAAGTACTGCACATGATCTTACCATATGTACTATACAAAAAGATTCATCGATCCTCATGATCATACTGTATTTTATTTTTAAATGTTTATGGTAATAATTATATTTTGGTTGGCATGATTTATTAATTGAAATAAAAAATATTTGAAAGGCCAATATGTATGTGGTTAAGACATTTTGGTAGACCTTATTATATAATTTCTAATTTTAAAAATATAAAAAAAAATTGAATATTTTCTTCAGTTATGTCATCCTCACTTTTCATAGTTGTCTTACCTTATGGACCCATAATTGGTTTATACTCTTTTATCTGATTTTTTATCACTATTTTTTCTATACTCAATTTATTATATTATCTAGTTGACCATTACCACATATTTATTTTAAACAAACAATAAATTGATTTCCTCTGAGAAATAATGACATGCATGATACTTATTTTTAAAAATGCATAAAGAACAAACTTAATAAACACAACAGAGCCTTATGATCATGTTGTGTTTTTTTTTTAAATATTTAAGGTAATAATTATATTTTGATTGGCATGGTTTGTTAATTGAAATAAAATAATAGTTCAAAAGCTATTATTGATTATGGATATAGCTAAGACATTTTGATAGACCCAATCATTATTGATTATGGATATGGTTAAGACATTTGAAAGATAATGTTTTTAGCAAATATCTTTAAAGAAATGTTTTTTAGGGAACTTATCATTATATTTATTCATTTATTCATTCTATATTTGTTATAATCAATTTATTATATTATCTAGTTGATCTTTACCACATATTTATTTTTTTTAAAAAGAAATTGATTTTCTCTAAGAAATAATGACATGTAAGATAATTCTATTAAATAATGCACAAATAAAAAATTGAATAAATGCAACAGAGCCTCATGATCATTATTTATTTATTTTTTCTATGCTTAAGATAATAAATGTATTATGGTTGGCATGATTTGTTAATTGAAATAAAAAATTATTTGAAAGGCCAGTATGGATGTGGTTAAGATATTTTGGTATACCTTATTATATAGTTTATAATTTTAAAAATATGAAAATATTTTAAATATTTTTTTCAGTTATGTCATCCTCTTTTTTCATAGTTGTCTTTCCCTATGGACCCATAGTTGGCTTATAATCTATACTATGATTTCACATTTCTACTACACTCAGTTTATTATATTATCTAGTTGGTATTTTGAGAGAATTAAAGAGGTATGTACTCAATTTATACTTAGTCATATGTCCATCAAATTTAGTACTTAAAAAGGAAAAATTTAATCTTTAACAAGAATGATAAATTTAATTTTTAAAAATAAGGAACCATAAATAAGATTTCAACTTTAGACTTATCATCCTCTAACCTCTTTCTCCATCAATTTTTTTAATGAAAAAAAATTACCTCCTATAAAATTAATCTGCGTAAGTGTTTCAAATTTATTAAAACCCTAGAACCATAAAACCCTAAAACCTAAATTAATTTATATTAAATATTTATTTCTTTATGGTTATGGGAATTGCAAAGAGAGGATAAATTACAAGAGGAGGCCAAGGAGGAATCTAAGCAGCCAATGATTAAGTATAATCCAAGTAATAAATATAAGCCCTACATGTTTTGAGAATTATGAAGTGAGAGACAATTGCAAGAGGAGGCCAAGGAGGAGTCTAAGAAGCCAAAAATGATTTACAATCCAAGTAAGAAATACAATCCATACATGTCATGGGAATCATTAAGTGAGCAAAAATTACAAGAGGAAGCCAAAGAGGAGTATAAGAAGCCAAAAATGAGTTACAATCCAAGTAATAAATACAATCTACATATATTTGAAATTTTTTTCACACTTTTAATTAATTATATCTATATTTTAAGTGATTTAAACTATCTCCATGTTATTTTTTTCATCAAATCTTTTCTCATGGTGTTAAAACCCTTAATATTAGACACAATTTGGTTATCACATGTGATTTTTTATTTATTAATGAGATCAATAAAATATTTGCATTTGTTTGGGATTGTTTTCTTAGTAATGATATCAAAAATATCTCAAGAAACTTATGAATGTGTGTTTAGGCATTGATGTAGTGATGGAGTTTTTTCAGAGTCACACACACTTGCTTAGGGTTTAGGTTTGGGATGGGTCTATAGAAATTATTATTCATGTTGTCTCTCATATATATTTTTATTTGATTTATTCATTCGGGAAAGTGTTTTAAATGGTTATACTTTACCCAATTTCACAGGGCAAATCAAAATAGCCGTTATGAAAAACTTAGGGTATCCATTGATCATAATCATTATTCCACCTCAAACATATTTTACCCATGAATGTGTTTGGGGAAAGGAGTTTAACTTGGATTTTCTTTTCATTATTTTTGTATTTGAATATGATGCTTGATTCTCTATCTATTTATAATTTTTATGAAAACTCTAATAGAAATCACCAGTCAATTTATATTGGCATGGCTATTTTACCAAAGATTTATCAATGGAATTATATCTAAAATCTAGGAGTTGCTAAGGTTTTATAGTATGATTTTAGGGGTACCTTATTTAAATTATCCATGTACCCACTATAAAACCTCTCTAACTACTTAGGTGAACGCATGTGAACTTATGGGAATGCCCTGTTGAATCCAAAATTGTCTAATCAACTAGTCTAGCCTATAACACTCAATGATGTAATATCAACACCTAATAATATATCATTTTATTAACACATAGTCCATATATTATATCTCATTCATCCAATAAAACTAATCTACCTATAGTCTCCACACAATATGTATCGATTGTAGCTAATCAATAACCCATCTATAATAGCCCAAATACCTTATATGGTTGTATTGTGCCCCAAAAATGATCATCTATTTATAAGATATTGGATCCTTCCTACTCCATTAGTAATGGGTCCCCACTAGATGATATATATCAATTCTCTTTTCTATCAAAACCTTTAGTATCATAGAGGCCTTGATGCTCATATCACACTGGTATATGATTAAGTGCATGTCTATGTACAACTATGCTAGCACACAAGGACCCTAGGTGAATAATTTATCATCCTCAATCATGTCATAGAAAACATATAAAAAACTTATCTAAAATAAGTAGATGGTCTTGGCAGGTAATAAAATTTCATTGCGAATGACCATGAGAACTAGGGGCAACCATTCCACCAAGTCCTCTTCTAAGCACAAGTGTAAATCTAATACATGTCCATAAAGAGGGATTTTTTCCCTATATTATAACCTATACACCATCACCAATGGTGATATGTCATTCCATTATATCTATTACACACATATCAATATTTGGAAGATAATCTAGACATCCTCAATAGTCACAGTCATTTCACATGTCGACAAGTGAAACATGTTATTCTTTGAATGCCAACACTCAACTAACACAGTCAATAGAGATCTATTTACCCTAATATTTGGCATCTAAACAACATGATACAATTTAAATACCTCCAAAATATTGAACTCATTGGCATCTAACTGCCTACCCAAACTCATCACTCCCCATAAATAATGATAGGAAAACACTCTTGTAATCACCAACTCATGAGTTAGTTATTTTTGTCCATTTCATCTTGAAATCCATTTTTTTGTGAAAATGCTATGAATAGTGTAAATATAATGATGTCTTCAATGTCTAAAAAAATGTTTAAGTTACATAGATGAAACAACATCTAATGTAGATGATGTTACCATGTAATAAACACTACCAAAATTGCACAAACACTAGTGCATCCAAAAAACATAAAATATTTAAAGCAGACGCTAAAGTTTGGGGTGGAGACATCATTTGTGCATATTCATATGCCATGAGTCATTGTTTCCTCACAACATATATGTCCCACGTGTATTTTCACCCTTATTTATGTCCTAAAAACACCAAATCACAAAATTAAGAGTTGCTTACTAGATGCCTATTGTTATCCTATCTTTGGTGCTCCTTCACTCACTCAATCTTATGCTTGTGAGAGGGTACATGATCCCTATAAGGATAAAATGCAAAAAAACCATTTCACCCCTCCAACCCATATTTATCACTCCCCCATCAAACATTATTTTATTTTTTCCCCTTGAATTTCACCATTTGCATTGATTTTTATCATTTTAGCCCTCCTTTTCACTAATTTAATGTTTTTTCACCCCATTTCCACTTATCCTCATCATTTTTCATTGTTAATCCTCTTTTCATTTCGATAGCCCATGTCTCATTTCACCATCACCTATTCTCTCAAGGGCTTATGAACATTCACCACATGTTAATAGGGGCATCCTCGTGTGCCTATTTTTTTGGCTTCTTCATTCTTTGAAAATCCATCACTACATCCAATTAGTTAAAATGTCATTTAAAAGAGGGGAAATAAATAGACACTCCATCTCTACCACCTCGACATCTTAATTTTTTACCATTCACACTATTAACATGAATCCCACTATCGTAATCAAATCATCATCAACATCCCTTGCATAACCAATCACTATTTAACATCAACCCCAATCAATAAATCTTATTTCACATTTAACCTTGTCCAATTCCACAAAAAACAAATCAAGATTAATCAACTAATTAATTATATTAGTTGGTTGATTAATAATAAT